>JBBCBC010000032.1:20853407-21226725 GCA_037126765.1 Stenogyne calaminthoides
TTCATGCTTGTCAACATCAATTCCGCTGGACGAGATGAGGTCACCATGTCTATTTTAGACAAGGTTTAAATTCAAAACCATAGTCTCGATGTCTATAGTTATGTGTAATAGACAAAATCTTCAAATGTAAAGGTTGTAATAGAATACAACGGTTGTTGTAAAACATTTTCGCTTGTTAAGTTTTTCTAGTTGAAGTTTCATCAAAGGTCGCACTTAAGCCGGACGACCAACAAAGACAAACGAGTCGGGTTTATGTTCACCGACTTAAATAGTTCAGATCAGATAATTCGCAAAGAAAGTCGAGTGACGGGTAAGCAGACTAAAAGACGACTCAGATTTACAGACATACCCAAAGAACAAAAGTGATGAGTACGCAAAGCCAATAAGACGCGACCGAAGATTTAATAGTGATCGCGCCTAAATAAGACGATCACAAAACAAGAAAGGGGTTGTATAAGTTAACCCATCCGTCGCAGCCTAAATAAGATTTATCAACCCGATTGCATCTCAATAAGACAATCAAAAACCAAAGAAGTCGGGTGGAACATAGACACGATCATGTTCAATTCATTCGTAAAAGAGGCATAAACTAGGAAACAAGACAAACATCAACCGATCAACCGCTCATCAGCAACAAAACTCATCCTCGACGGTCAGGTTAGAAGAAATTGTTCAACAAGTAAATTTAATCATTCAACAAAGAAAATTGTTCAACAAGAAAGAAGAAGACAAAAATTACACAATAGTTCGTAAGAAATTGTTCAAAGAAAGCAAAAATAAAACTATGGAATAAACTCATTATCGAGTATGGAGCGATGTGTCCAACAAATCCTCGCCTCATCTCTTTCGCTTCCTTCAGAGCAGCCCCTCCACCATCATCATGCCTAGTCTGCTTCGCCAGTAAAGGCATTCGCCGCCTTTCTGAGGACCACTTTGTTCGCCTTTACACCGATCAAATCAGGTTCGCCTCGGTGAGCTTGGTCAACAAAGATCATCAATATCCACATCCTAACCATCTTCCTCATCCAAAATAGGATCATCAATCTCGATCCCATCAGAAGATTAGAGAAATCGCATGATCACCAAATCGATATTGAAGGTTGTGATCCTGAGGGTTGTCGACGTGTACTTCTCAAAATGGATTACGAGCGGGCAATCTGGTCGGAATAAAGCCGCTGTCTAGCAGAACGGATGACATTTCCGCTAAAGGCACATATATAAGAGAAATTGATAGAATCAACATACTCCTCAAAGGTGCAATTTGAATTTTCAAGACCTAGACGAGTATTAGTCTCTTCAAGAACAGGAGTTGTCAGCGAGGCCGAAAGCACCTTTTTCGATTCTACCTGGTCTCGATGCCGCCTTCCGAGTTTATTTGAGCTCAACGCTCACCTCGTCCCCGAACTCTCCTAATACCTGACCACCTCCCTCCCCGAGCAAGGCCTAGCTCTCCTCGCCAAAGCATCTTCCCGAGCTTGACGAGCATCCTTGAGCTTTTAAGTAGCCTCGGGCACCGAGAATACTTGACCTCGAGCCAACTTCACTTCATCTTGAGTTTTTTCACTTCATTCACCTTCTTCGAAGCTTTTAATAAGAGCCACATAGTTGGCATGAAGATCGGGCGGACTCAAAGATAAGCTTTCTCAAGGAGAACCAAAGATCGACCATGGTGCACCAGGCCAAGTCGCATGGTTTCCAAAGGCGTGACCTTAGTGGCCTCTTCGAGCTTCTGGTCGTCCATGCTCTGGATGGGGGTCTCGCGCATACGCGGACATGCTCGGAAGGCCAGAACATTGCGAACACTTGGAGAGCAAAGAATAATTTTTCAATTCGCATCGAGGGCGCCAATCTATTCAACCCGCATGTCCACCCGAGCAAACAAATGAGATTAAGCGACCAAATTAGATGGAACAAAGAAATACTCCAACAAGCAAACGTACTGCTCAATTCCCGAAAGGTGGTCCCATCCCAAAAATGATTTGTCTTTGGGAGAACGGAGCTGAACTCATAGGGGTCCAGTTCGGGTCCCGCAGAGGTGGAGAAGATGTACCAACCTCCATTTCGACGATTTGTGCAACCGGACCCACCACGAGACAAAATGCCCATTCGATCGCTTCCAAGAGCCATAGTCGCCAATGACATCAATGCTCGCTTTGAGCTATCGATTTTGCTCGCTGCCGTGCCCTCCGGATCTCTTTTTTCATGAGCTTGATTGCTCGCCGCCGACCAACGAAGTTGTCCTTCGGCCGACTAACTCGCCTACCGCTGCTTTTCTCACTTCTCCTCAATTTGCTCGCGTTGAGCAACCCGCCGCTTGAATTGAAGCGGCTTGAGGTCTCTTAGTTCGAGCCATTTCAAGATGCTCGGAGGTGCTCACAAAGAATAAAGGATTTGAAGGAAAGTAGACAAAAGAATTCATTAAAAAAGAAAAGAGAAAACCACAACAAAGGGGTACAACACATTTGCAAATACAAAAAACAATCACTTACCATTGGATTGACAACAAATAAATGGTGAGGGGGCACGATGCCTCCCTTCTTCCTTTGATCGGGCAAGATTCAAAGTCTTCAATGACGTCCGGTAAGGCTCGAGATCGATTTGCGTGATGCCATCGAAATAACCGTCGTTGGTCTCTTTGTCCGTTGCTACTTGAATTCCTGAAATTGAGAATGTTAAAATCAGTTCATGGTGAAGAGCAAAAACACAAAAATACTTACTTTGGCAAATCCCAAAATCTGTGGGGATGTCTAAGCGAGCATTTGGTTCACATCCAGAAGCCGGGCTTTTCCAATCGCCCCCGACGAACCAAAACTTCACTTTCCAATCAGTAATCTTGTTTGGCACATCCTCAATGACCTTACACTTGGCATTTGCCTGCATGAACAACCATCCATGTTCGCCCTTGGGTCGAGTCAAATGTACCAATCGAGAGAGTTCCGCTGCTGTTGGATAATATACGGGCTTCGTTTTGCCGAACAGAGTTAGAAAACTCATAATCATGTGCCACCCATTCGGTTTTAGCTGTGTAATGGTGATGTTCCATTCTACGAGCAAACGAGTAATAGCCGGATGAAGTGGAAATCGAAGACCCACTTCCACCGCGGTCTAAATTCACAAAGAACACAACCCTCGTGAGGTCCGATCTCGCCGCTTCATCGACCAGCGCCTTAAAACACATCTTTTGGGGTTTCATAATTCCTATACAACCGAATCGAAAGCATATCAACGTCAATCACGCCGTAATTTTACTCGCCGTATTCATTCTCAACCCCGGTCCTATGAGGTTGTTCGGGCCAATCAAAAATCATAACGAGCACTATACTCGGCATATGTTGGGCTATGGGGAAGACCAACAGTGATGTCGAGTCTCGTTCAAATTCGCCGTCAATCCTCCTGGGTTAGACTCAATAACGCTTCACCACCAAAATTTCCTCCCATATAGTCATTATCCCTATTTACATCGTGACTATATACAACCCTAGACCCAATTTGGGGATGGGATAAAAAATCTTCACCCGAATCATCTAAAAAATAAGTACGGGCTAAATCCCTATCTAATTCATTTAGGGCATCATCGGAATCCGATGAAAGAACGGCAAATGGCTGTCGAATTTGCCAACGGGATCTTGAACCCGAGGCATTCATCTCCGACACATTAGCGTCGCTACGGGAGATTGGACAGAAAGAGGAGGAAGAGGAACTATGGTGGTTTGATTCTATTGAAGAAGAAGAACTTGAACGAGAAGCCATAATTGAATTAAAGAGGGTATGAAATAGTTACTCCTAATGAAATCCTTCAATCGAATAAGAGTGCCCTTGCTTAAGTTTCGGGCCGGAAGGAGTATGAAGAGAAAGAGGAGAAGATGAAAAGAAAGAAAAGAAACTGAGGCAGCAAAATAGGTATTTATAAATGCCGGATTTAAATTTTTTTTTGAAAATTCGGCACAGAAGACGAAACGACATTCACGAGGGCTCACTCAATATATCCAACAAATGCCCCATGACAAAAAGCAAAGCAGTTCTACCGGGGGTATTGTTGTGTTTGATACAATTACTCAAATTAATCGTGACACGCCGGAGGACACGGTATTATTCAATTATTAAAATAACCATGCTCGATGGACAAGTGTGCTTCGCCGCTTCCAACCAAACAAGTTTGTTCGCCAAATACGCTGTCGAATAAACAAGTTTGTTCGCCAAATTTTGCCGAAAGCAAACAGTATGTTCGCCACTTGCCAACTAAGCAAGATTGCCCGCTAGCTTGCCGAAAGCAAACAGTATGCTCACCACTTGCCGACAAAGTAAATATGCTCGGCAGCCGCCAACCGCATGACGACCGGTGCTATCCTCGAGATGATCCTCGAAGATATGTTGATCCGACCGGGCCGAAATGATCGATCAGCTAGAAGAAATCGATAGCCCGAGTCAAGTGACCAGGGTCGATGTCCGAATCTGCAAAAGCCGAAGCTCGATAACCTAAGTCTCGTGACGACCAAGGCTCGATAACCCCGGCTCGGGAGATGCTCGATGAGGACAAAGTTCCTAGATAATATTGATATGGCCAAAGGGGCGAATAGGCAATCAATCGAGCAAAAAGATGATTTGGTCGACCAAAAAGAGTGCCTTATAAACAAGTAAATGCAAAGATCAACCAGAAGACGAAAATTAGAACGTGGGCAAGATCACACGAAGTTCTTGCAAGACACGAAGTCTCCAAATTTATGCTTGCCAAACCAAATTTCATGCTTGTCAAAATGCTATAAATAGAAGAAAAAAGAACAAAAGAGGGGTTCAGAAAAATTCCAGAGTTCATAAAAAATTTCCCAGAGGGATTAGGTTCAAAAAAATCCCTAGCACTCACACACTTACTCTCCAAATCATCTTCTTTCATGGAAGTTTTCCCCATGAGAAGTATCGTGTATTGTATATGTAAATCTCGCAATATGATATCCCCGCTTGAATGCCCCCTGAGTAGTCATTTAATGTGATTTAACCGGTCAACAATTTCCTGTTATTTACTATATACCGTACACGTACTTATTTTCTTTGTGAGTTGTTATCAAATTAGCCACATAATATTCTCCATAAAAAACGACTCGCAACAAATTCATATAAATTTGAGTCACAATTTTTCAGTCCATTTTGAGACAGTATAATACTAATAGGTCCACTCATTTATAATAAATATTATTAAGTCCAAAATTTATAGGTAAAAGACATTAATACCCCCCTCAACAACCTCACTCCTTCAACAATCAATATTGATTTGACATCTAACCTTTTTACCTTCCCAATGCATCAAATTGTTACACTTCTTTCTCCATTCAACCTCCACGCCTCCTCTCTTTGCTACTTTCTTTCATTTAAAAAAATATAAATGAAGATTCAAAAATTGATAAAATGACAAAATTTACACATATAAAATCTCAAAATTCATATTAAAATTGAAAAATTATAAAAATTTACATATCAAAATTGAAAAAATATAAAAAAATTTACATATCTAAAGCCTAAAAATTTAGAATGTCAAAATTTACATATCCTCATCTTCATTCCTACATGAATATATTCATCATCATATGCACGAAAACATGCATATGTTCATCAATTGATGAACTTATGCATTTTCAGTTTTAAATCCTCAATCTTTAAGCCAGATTCAGAAAACCCAAACAGATTCATCTTCTTCCACTTGCCAAAGAACACCATACATAACAGTTACATATGCAAACCAAAAAGTATTAATCAAATTCTCAAATATTTCTTAAAAAAAAGTTGAATTAACCAAGCAGTTAAAATATATATATATATATATATATATATATATATATATATATATATATATATATATATTTAAAAAAATTACACCAGCGTATGCAAATATTCTTAAGATCTATCTTCACTTTTGTCTAGGAATGCACTTTTGTCCAGGAATGATCTTTAATCAAATTAATTTCTCAGGAATGCTATTTACCTCCTCCGTCGGAAAAACGCCGCAAAAATGGTGTTTTCATCTTCATCACGTCTTCATCCATCGCACCTCCAGTGATGGCGACGACGCAGCACCCCTATGGACTTCAACAACGGCTCCAGAGACATCGTTTGCCATGCCGCCTTCACACTTAGGATTCATCGTCGGAGCTCGATCGTAGATCTATTCAGATTCGACCAGATCTGTTCAAAATCGGTAGTCGAATATCTCCTTCTTATGTGTGCGGCGGCGGCGGAATTGGTGCATAATTTATTTTTAGTGGCGCCGAAAAATTTATCGCAGAGGGGTTAGAGAGAAAAGAGTGTGGTGTATGTTAGAGAGAGAGAGTCTGAGATTTGAGATGAGAGAATGAGAGAGAAAGGCGTGGGATATGACATCTAATGATTTAATGAGTGAGTCTTTATTTTAAATTTTTTTATTTGCTTTTAGGTGAGGGTAGATTTGGTTTTTCAACACACGGTTTGGCCGTGAGAGTTAGTATAAAAGCAGTCTGGAAACCTGAGTTATTATATGGGTTTTCTTTGGACCTGATAGTCTTTAATTCTATAAATTTTTGAGTTGATCACTCTTAGGTTCCATTCTATGAGTTTTATTGCTGTTAGGTTCCATCTTCTTAAAAAAATACTATGAGGTTCCAAATGGTACTTGTAATGACCTTAATGCCCTTAATGAACCCCTTTTCAGCTCCCCTACTCCCAATGCACCTTCTACTAGTCAAATCAATCCCAACCAAATTATACATTTTTTCCCCAATTTTTTTCCTCCTTTTTCTGGATGCTTCCTCTTCAATATAGGGGGTTTGAATTTTTTTCATGCACTATAGAGCACATTAGGCGAACCGACGTGACTTAAAATATGCATAAGGAACGAGACATCGGCTTGAGCTCCATCTCAGTTGGAATATTGCTAGATGGGGTGACTTTATTACCAGCTGGACCTCCGAATCAATTTGAAGCTCAACTTAAAGGACAACACTAGTGCGCAAACTCATCATCTAACTATGCCCATACTTTAGTCCCCATCCTCACCATATTTTCATATCGGAGATGTGCACAACTCGTCCCTCAAGTCATCATCTCATCAGTCTGATCTACAAGGACAAAGTATGTACGAGTTGATGAGAAGTCAAACAAGCCCATGCTTATGGGAGAAGAAGGTACCGATCAACCACAAGTTTCAAAGTTATTGTCTATATATCAATGTGAATCTTCTAAAATAATATAAAGTGAAAATTACTTAGACAAAACAACAGAGGGGAAGTGTTATAATATATTAATATTCCTAGTAATTCAAATTATGTTTATATCTTTTCTCTGAAAGTTTGTAATTTAAATTGTGAATTGATCTTCTATTCGTAGGCCAAAAATCCTTACTTATTACTCAAATAACTCCACGATCTTACCTGTAAAATAGTGAGATAGTGAGAGGAAAAATAATCCCCAGTAATAAGTAACAATCTAATGCTTATTCAAATACCACTGCTCATAAACCGCAGTGAGACAAACAATTATCCCTACAAACCAACATAAATATTTTCAGATGTGTTTTGCTCTCACTCACACACACTCTTATAGCTCCCCGGGGGGTTTGTTTGTCCGAAAACTAAAAAAAAAAACCTCTCGAACAAAGGATCTATGAACCCTTTAGTTGATCTGTCGATCCGTTTAATGGAGTTATATACTTTCTACATGACCCGCCTTACAAAAGTGATCTAACTTTATTTATGACACTTGGAAGAATAAACAAATTGTTATTGCTTCAAACTAAATCTCCAAAAATAGTTTAAGTGACAATCACTTAGACAAAACAACGTAACAAAGGAAATGTTATACAATATGTTGCAACATTCACAATGACATTTAAACCTTGTAGATTTTTTCTCTAAAAGTCTTTGAATTCAAATTGAAATATGATCTTCTATTTCTTTTTCTTTTTTACGGCCAAAAGAACTTATATTAAAGTGAAAATATGGTGTACAAAATGTACTCTCTTCCTTACAATGAAACAGATATAAGGAATGTAAATAGCGAATTCATATCACACACCAGGCAATAGAGGAATTGTACCGAACTCCATGTTGTAACCATAATAATCGATCCACGTCAAGGTACAAATAGTGATGACGTGACAAACATGGTCTAGCAGAGTATTAGGAGCCGAGGTCGGCCCTGCGGAGGCTAATTCCGGCAAATGATCAAGGAAGAAGACGAGTCGAAGCTCGCCTTAATTGAGCGATCTCTCAAGGTCGCCCGTAGGCTAGATCACAAAGATGAGTCAAAATGAAGACAAGCAAGGAAAGTGGATCAAGATTGAGATTCCTGGTATTTATTATGGTAACAGAAGATCTTACACATCAATTGAAGATCCAGACGAAGATTTAGTGTATCTTGTATTTCCTTGTTTAGAAGGCTCATTAAATGACCCATTAGGGTTTTTATCTTTGTACATCAGAATTATTATAAATAGTTACAAAACCCCAAGAGAAAGAGGGAGAAAAATACACACAAAATGATAGAAAAATAATTCTGACTTTGTATGACCCCAGACGTAGTCCTTCCGGACGAACTGGGTCAACAAGTTCTTGTCTTCGTTACATTTTCATTGATTGTTCATTCATTATTTTATTAATTACTAGTTCGTGGCATAGACGTGAAAGTCTATGTTACAATAATTGGCGCCGTCTGTGGGAACATCTATCAAATTTTTACGAAAAATTTGTTAGAACCCAAAAACCAAATCGGGATGAAACACTCACTGTTTATCCAAAATTCTACCCAGATTTCGCAAAAACTCACTGTTCATACGTCTTTGTGACATTCAACCAAAATTCCATGAATTCCTTACAAAATTCATTCCTGGTCATACATCAATCCGACATTCATACGTGATTTTGATTACCAAAACATCACATATTCATACATCTTGATCAGCATTTACAAATCATTCAATCAAACACTTTACAACTTACCCAAATTGAGACCCTTTTCGTAAAAAATCTAAATCCTATACCCAAATTCCTAATCCCTGATTCGGGCTCCACCCGGCCCGTACAGAACGAGCACTTCGGCTGAGTCCGCTGCTTCGATCCCACCGAATCGCCGTCTCGTGTGAATCAACGTTCGCACTGCCACCAAAACTGTGCTGCGGACCGCCACCCTTCTCCGCCGCACACAATCCGCTGCGCGTCGGGCATGCTGCATCGCGAACTGCCGCCATGGCACCGAGCTTGACTCAGCCTCCTGGAGCCTCAAGCCACATCGGGCCGCCTAATTACAATCTTCGCACCAACAAATTCAGTCCGGCACCGCCGATCGGGACCCCATCAGGACTACCAGTTTAAGGCCGACTCCGGCCACCCGAAACCTCGTCTGAAATCAGGAACGCCACCGGCGTCTCCATATCCAACCCCTGCTTCTCGCCCAAGAGTCCAACGCCATCGCCGAATCCCGAAGTCGCGCTGCAATCCACGGCGTCAATTCGTCGCCTATGGCCGGCGAACAAATTGGGGTTTTTTAATCCCGACGCTGCGCGATTCAGACGGGAAGGAGGGAGCCTAGATCAGGGGCACGAGTTGCGCAGTGTCAACGAATTTGAGGAGGGTGAACGTGAATTTGGTGATGCGCGTGAATTTCTCGGTCGTGAGCGGATTTGCGGGCGTAAATTGAGGAAGCGAGCGCGAATTTGCAGCGTCTATTGCTGCGAATGTTCACCAAGAAGCGCCTTGGGCCTCAATTCATTTCTTGAGCGACTTGGGCCTAATTTATGTCAGCAGTTATACCTATAATCTTGGCCTAATCTTGATAAAGGAGTAATTAAGTTGATGGCCCAGGTTCCGTGAGTAATAAGGGTCCCAGTTTGTATCTGGTAAGTTCATGGGCTTGGCCCTGTTCATTTTTTTTAACACTTCCAATTGGTAAACCTGGTTAATGTTTCCTCCTCTTGGGCTTGGCCCAACAACAAACTTTTGGGCCTAATTCATTAAAGTGGTTGGGCTAAAAAAAAAAAAAGCTAAGGGATTTTAACTTGTTCTCTCAATTTCATGAGTTCTTTTTTCTTACCAAAGATGAATGTGAATAGCTTGATATTTAATCAAGTATCTATTTTTTCTGTAAAAAATATTCACTACTCTTTGCAATTGGAAATTGCACGGGCACACGTTTCTGGGTAACTCAAAGAATCTACTTAAATTTTTTCCCACTCAAAGATCAAGTTTTTTTTACTTACTTCCTTTTGATATATGTTACAGTATTCACACTTTTACATATATTAAAAGGTGGGGGCATATGTGCTCATATCTCGAGCTATTCGAGTTAATTTCAGAACACTAGTTGATGTTAGAGACTCAAACTAACAGTCCAAATTTGGAGGGTTAATTAAAACAAACTCCAAATTCTTATTTTTCACTAATAACATAAACCCTCAAAAAGGGACTATCACAAAATTCATCTACGAAAGCACACAAAAGTCTCATACAGATGAAGTTTAACTTATAATCCGACTTCAACTTACATCAAGTACAAACGATTGGCTGAGAATACTAAAATTCATAAAGTCGCTATTTCAAACCGTAAAACCCAACAACATCAAAATCACGGTCGTGGTCTTAAACAAACAAGACCCGACGACCTCAAATTAACAAGGTCAAGGCCTAAAAATGACCTCGCCGACCCCGACAAAGAAATGGTCAAACCGTAAGCAATCAAGTCGCAATTTAAGTAAGACGATAAATAAGTCCTTCAAATCACAAGTCAAAGAGAGTTGTAACCTCAATAAAACGACCTCGAAAGAAGACATTTTCATATCAAGCTAATATATCAATCCAAGCTAACGCCGAGTTAAAACACTTTTTTAAAGTCACACTTCGGGATATCCTCCAAATCACATCGTAGCCATGACTTTCTAATCCTAAGGTCGATGAGGTCGCGCCTAAATGGCTCCTCGATTCTTGTCACTACTTCATAAGACGACAAAAGAACAAGTTCATTTAAATCGCAATGTCAATAAGACGATAAGAACATAACTCGATTCACAGTCGCAGAAGTTATTCAAGTCACTGGCAAACAGTCCGAAAAATAACTATAAATCTATGTGCCAACCCTCTTTCACATTCTTGAAAACGACAAATCGCCTGCATGCAGATGATCTAAACAAATGAGAATCAAACCTCGATCTTGGGGCAAGACCCAAGATCCCAAACCTTCGCACATCCATGAAAAATGTTTTAAAACAGATATCAAAACCTAATCCTGGGGGGTAAAACCCCAGCAATCTCAAAGGTTATTTTATACCACAGAAACCGAAATAGATCTTGTTAATAAGTTCAAAGTTCAAGTCTCCTTTTCGAACATTGATAAAAGTCATTTTTATCAAAAGATATCAGAAACCTTTTCTGACCTTCTAAATAATATCTTTACAATTTTTCAAGAGTTTTTAACCTAAATCTCTCTCCCGGAAGAATTTCCTCAAATGGTCAAACAAACCATGGCATCCCGCCTTCGTGGCGATGATTTTGTCCGCCTCAAAGGCGCCAACCACCGCCTTTCTTGCTACCGGCATTCCGCCGCGGGCGATGATTTTGTCCGCCTCAAAGGCGCCGACCCCGCCTTTTTTCGACGCCGCATTCTACTTTCGTGGCAATGATTATGTCCGCCAAGGCGCCGACCACCGCTTTTTCTCGGTCGCATTCCGCCTTCGCGGGCAATGATTTTGTCCGCCAAAGGCGTTCCGACCAAATTACGGCCTCGGGCGCCGCATTCCGCCGCGGGCGATGATTTTGTCCGCCAAAGGCGCCGACGCGATGATTTTGTCCGCCTCAAAGGCGCCGACCATCCGCCTCCTCCCCATTGCATTCCGCCCCACGCGGGCGGCGATTTTGTCCGCTTAAAGGCATCGACGTACTCTACCTTCGCCACGTATTCCACCTACGTGGTGATGATTTTGTCCGCCAAAGGCGCGCCGGATCAGCCTCACCTTTCTCGGGCGCAGTACCGCTTCGCTGGTGATGATTTTTTTGTTCACCAGCATGCCGGTCACCGCCGCTGGCCGGCATTCCGCTGCGACGATGATTTTTGTTCAATTTTGAAGCGCGTCGGGCCTTCGGCTTTGCCACGCAAGATTCCGCTTTTCATGGCGATGATTTTGTCCGCCTCAAAGGCGTTTACCACCGCTCGGGCGGGCCGGGGTATTCCGCTGCGGCGGCGATTGTTTCGCTTTCAAAGGCGTTTATCAAATTTCGCTTTTCTGCGCATCGGGTATTCCGCTTTTGTGGCGATGATGACCGGGCCAGCATGCCGATCAGCCTTCGCTTTTCATGGCCGGTATTCGCTTTTGTGGCGATGATTTTGTTCGGCCAGTGCGTTTACCGTACTTCGCTTTTCGCCGGCATTCCGCCTTCGGTGGCGGCGATTTTGTCCGCCTCAGGTGTTGGTGCCACCACCCTCCTGCTACCGGGTATTCCGCCTTCATGGAAAATGATTATGTCCGCCTCTCTATGCCGATTCCGCCTCGGGCGTCTGGGCGCATTCCGCCTGCGGGCGAGATTATGTCCGCCTAAGGCATCGACCGCCCGCCTCGGGCTTCCGCTTCCGCCTACTCCCGGCGAGGTTCACTTGTTTTATCTATCATAAGCCAATACAAGTCAAATAAAATGTTACCTTTCTTTTCATAATTCCTGGGTGTTAAACCGAAGGAGGTCGCATGAATAAACATCGAACCCCCGAGGTACGACTTTCGACATACTGACAGCGAGATCGCCACTCTAGTAGGTGCGGTCCTCCCCTGACTTTGTAAGACGACTAAGCAAAAGTTCGTAAATAAGCCGCATCCAAATAAGATGGCAAGAACGTATGCAATTTTAAAGTCGCATAAGGAAATCAAGTCGGCATGCTAAAGGTAGAAAAAGAAATGAATTTCATTGACGGAAGGCCCAAAGGCTAGATACATCAAGTCGCGTACTACTCGGCCAGAAATGGTCGTCGACGAGCGTAAACAAGACTTGTACAAAGAGGCTCACCTCAAAGTACGAGCACAGAAAAGACTCACACAAAGAGGTTCAACTCAAAGTGTGAGCACAAAAAAAGAAAATCAAATACCTACCAGGTCGCAACCTGAACTAGCGACCAGGACTCTCAACGAGCCCAGCATCTCGATGAGCTCGATCTCAAATAGCAATTTCAGATGAACCTCCTAACAAATAAGCGCAAGATAGACCCCCGACCTGGGGGCACGAGGGAGAATCGAGCCCGCTAAAATAAATCCAAGTCTGAAGTTGAAGATCCAAACTTGATACCAGAAGTATTATCATCAAAGTGTGACGATCAAGACCTCATGAAGGCATTCCGAGCATACACAGGGGCAAAGATTGCGACTTCAAATGCGAAAATCAGAACTCTTATGTGAACAAAGATCAAGATCGACCTCCGAACAAAGTCGAAGCCCGCTCTTGGGGGCAATTGTTGTAACCATAATAATCGGTCAGCAGCCGCGTGGTAAATAGTGATGACGTGACAAATGGTGATGACGTGGCAACCATGGTCTAGCAGTAAAGTACAAGGAGCCGAGGTCGGCCCCGTGGGGCGACCTGGCCGAGCTCGCCTAATTGGGCGACCTCCCTCAAGGTCGTTCTGTAGGCGAGGTCGGCAGGTGAGTTAAAACGAAGACAAGCAAGGAAAGTGGATCAAGATAAAGATTCCTGGTATTTATTATGGAAAGATCTTACACATCTATTGAAGATCCAGACGAAGATTTAGTGTATCTTGTATTTCCTTGTTTAGAAGGCTCATTAAATGGCCCATTAGAGTTTTTATCTTTGTACATTATAATCATTATAAATAGGGGACAAACCCCAAGAGAAAGAGGGAGGAAAATACACACAAAATGATAGAAAAATAATCTTGGCTTGGTATGCCCCCAGACGTAGTCCTTCCGGACGAACTAGGTCAACAAGTTCTTGTCTTCGTTACGTTTTCATTGATTGTTCATTCATTATTTTATTAATTACTTGTTCGTGGCATAGACGTGAAAGTCTATGTTACAACATTCCATATGCACCAATTATTCAAATTTAGGATTTTTATGCGCCAATTTCCAAAAGAGAGTTAACTTATTTTCGTATTTTTATCTTCACCCACGCCCAAGTCCTTGCCTTGATCTTTTCATAAACTTTCTTTGGATTCGGTTCAATGTTTTTGGATACTCTCTCATTTTTAGATTTTCAAATTTCCCAAACAATGCGATTTTGTCCTGGTTTTGATGTCCGAGCATCGACTGATGTTGCATGAAATGTGAATTAGATTTTTATGAGGTACCATAGAAATGCCTGTTCATTTGTATATCTCGTTCCAAATTTTGGTCGCAAAACAACATTCAAATAATAGATGGTAAGAACTTCCAACAACAACTCCACCCAAAATGGAACTAAGATCGCCATCCGCAGGAATGATATTTCTCTTCAAAAGATTTTCCTTGATAGATAAACAATTTTTCAGAACTTTCCACATAATAGATTGGGTTCTTCTCGAAGCAAAACTGCCCCAAAAGGATTTGAACGTCAATCAAGTTGTAAGGTCTTCGTCTTCCGTCTCGGACGAACTAAGGTGTCTTCCATCTCAGACGAACTAAGGTAACCCTCTTTCATCAAAAAGATGTCATTTTTTGTCATTTTCCAGCTTCATAAATCTGATTTTGAGGTGTCCAGCTTGAACCTGTTGATGCAAATAAATAGATTATTAAGACTCTCTTCTTCTCTTGTTCTCAAGTTACGCCTCCAATTCAAATCTCAAACCCATCTCTCTTCTTCCCAATGCCTCATCTCACTAATTTTAGCCACTTTTTGCACACTCAACCTATAAAGTCTCCCGCCCGTAAAAAAAAAAAAAAAAAAAACCAACCTATAAAGTCTCGCGAAACACTCACAAAGAGTTAACTCAACCACCCACACTACTAAACATAATCTCATATCTTCTCCATTTCCCACTAACATCTTGATTTCCTCCCTCATTCCCCCCTCCCTCTTTCTCAACATATAGATTACAAATATTTCCCCACCACCCCTAACATAATTATATTAATCTACTCCTATATACATGAATGAGACCACAAAGAAGATATTTTTCATAAGTCTAATGATTTCGGATGAAGAACTTAATTAAGCAGAAGAGTATTTTACTAACAATTATAAAATTAATTTTGTCGAGTTGTGTATCAATGTATGGTGTACACATGAAGTAAGGTGATAAAAGATACCAAACATTCAATTTTATTTTATATGTGGTGGTCTCTATCAAATACATTCTTTATTAATTAAATGCAATATATAATTTGAATCACACTACAGTCAAAAAGACACTTTATTTTGCTTGATAGAGAAGCATAAAATTGAACAAAATATAGTGAAGTGACAAAAGTATAAGGTACTAAGTAGGCTTTAAATTTTGGAAAAGTCTAAGGCACCTAAGTAGGCTTTAAATTTTGGATAACAATTGGTCAAAAGTATATAATCTGTGTTAGGATTTGAAGACGTGACCCAGGACCCTACTCATATTAATACTAAAATCAAGCCCCAAATGTCACAAAGGTTAGCCGCAATTATTGCAATCGCCCATCGACCCACTAATTAGTATATATATTTTTCTGTCTCTATGGCTCCCTTTTTCTTTAAAATTGTTTATGATTATATAATACGAAACATTTGAATCCATTATATAATGATTTTATGAGAATATATTCTAACCATGTTAAATAAAACCTTGAATCTTATAAGAATATTTTAATGATGATATGCTTAAATTATTTTGAGTTTGAATAAACATGCCATATCCTCTCGGAGGATTATTATTATACTCGATGGGGAAGAAGTCGTAAATAGGTAGTCGGGATTCGCACCACTTAGCGCCTAGGCCGCTTAAGTGGGGACTAATCGATCTGATTTTTTTTTATTTTTTTCATCTAAATGAGTTTTACCTAATACTTATTGATATCTTATATAAATACACTTTAAAATTAATTAACAAATTCATTATACATCCGTCTAAATCAAGATAACAATTTAAACATTTTTTTTAGATTCATTATCCATTATAGATTACAAGAAAATCCATACTTTGCAATTTTAGTGTAGAAAAAAATTATCAATTTTTATCGCATTCATCAATTTATTTTAAGACCAAGTCACTTATTATTAAATAATAATACCTTAGCGTTGGGGCCTAAGCGGAAGGACAATGAGCAAATGGCAGCGATGACAATGAGTATACCCTTCTCCATTCGAATTTGGACGGATTTTGTTTATGTTAGTCGTATTTAATTTTTTTTTAATTAACAATTAAAACAAGTCTTCTTAGCGAAAAAATAAATAAAAATTAAGCTCCTAGCTCCGACTCGACCGCCTATACAAAAAAAGGCCTAGACTACAGTTTTTCACAAAAATCGAGTCGACAGATCGATTTGCCTCATTGATTATACTCACCAAATTAGGTGCAACGATGCAATTTTATACTCCTATCGGGAAACACAGGCGACGGTAGTACTTACTAGTTACTAGATCGTAAGTATTCTATAATATAATCCATTTCAATAATACTATCAATATAAAAATTACTTTGCGTCGAAAAAAAAAAAATCATTACCTCAAAGGAAAATGTTAAAGAAATAACATTTCATTATAAAACCTTCACTTATTGCAAGAATTAAACATCATACCTAATTTCGTGTCCTGAAGTGTGACACACTCACTGATACGAGACATATAGTACAATGATTTAACACAACCTTTTGTTCCCCTTTTAAGTCATTGTATTAAAATTTTGCACTTCTAAGAAAATTTATGTCTAGTCAATACTCACAATATACATTGATTAAAACACATTAATAATTTAGTGAATTTATTATCAGTTAAAATATATTTCAAAAGTACTCACTCCGTTCCATAAAAGCGTGCACGCGTTTTATTTTTTCGTGTTTTTTAAATGAAGTTTTTTATTAAGATTTGAAATGATAAAAGTAATTTTAAAGATATATATAAAAGATGAGAGATGATCTATAATACCCTCCTTAAAAATCATTTTATTATTTAAAATACTAATAAACAACTCGCCACTAAAAAAACCAAATAAAAAGTGGTGTGCACGCTTTTATGAGACGGAAAGAATATACAATAATAATAATACTTAAAGTTCACGAACTATTAATTTATTAATCAATTCTACTAAAATCCCAACCTTTCAAATTGATCTAAACTAGATTTTATATGAAAATAGTGTATCATATATCACTGTCCATATTATTAGGCCTCCGCTTTGGTATGACCCTCGAAATGATAAAATCAGAATGAATATCATTGAGGGGTCAATCACTAAAGATTATTAATTGCATTATTATTGCTTGATTAGAAGATTTACAATGGGTATCATGTGAGGTGGATTGGAAAAGTGAGGAAATCAATTGATTATTTATTCCCATTACTTGTGATCAACACTACCAAGAACATCTATAGAAGTGATTTTCATTACCCACTTTCATTACCCCAATCAAGTGGATCTTTAATTTGTATCTCCAAAATTATGACCTGCATTGAATCGGCATGTATAGGAAGCTCCCGACCCAACAACAAAACACATAAATAGATAGCGGACCACTAATATTAATGAACGGACTGGATGTAATACTTTGTGAATTTGAAGTGGATTTAGAGTGAGTCCTCGATGATCGGTCAAGACCGCAAGACTCAATAATATATTTTAGAAATTTGCAATTTGTTGACTCAAGTTGCACATTTCAGTGCAACAAGTTGCATGTTTTTAAAATACACTATGGAGTGATCACATGTTGCACGTTTCAGTGTAACAAGCCGCAAATTTAAGTGCAATTTGTTGCGCTTTTTAAAATATACTTATGGAAATAAGACAAACAAGACCATGACACATGATAAGACCTAAGTAGTTAGTACCGAGTTTTTTTTTATTAAAGAAAAAAGAAAGTGTGTTATATATGTTGGGTGTTCCTGTATGGTGGCTCCTGCGTACCAGAATCAGTCCTATATAAGAGATAGTAAAAGTTATTGTGTTATAAAGCAGCACAAAAGAAAGGAAAAGGTGACATATCAAGTATCATCATTACCACCATCAATACTATTTGCTAATGTTAATGCTTCAACCCCACTTATAATTCCAAACAATTCCCTCTTTAGCTCTCAAATCCCCACTTTTTTCCACCCACCCCCCATCAACATATGTTCCATACATACATAACATAATGGATGGATGGATGTCACAAACTCCTCTCTTTTTCCAATACTAATCATTCTTCTTTGTATTGACATGGTTGTGTCTCTCTGTTTTTAACTCAAACTAGAAGCAGAGTTTTCTCTGTTTCTTAGACCTGAAAAAAAGATTACAAATTTCAGAAAAATGGGTACAAGAATCATCAATTGCCTTCCATTGATTCACCTTGCTGCTCTTGTACTTTGTTCAGGTAAATTACCAACTCTTTCTTTTTGGTTTTTAGAAATCATGCATGTGAATTTTGAAGTATCACTTTCAGATTAACAAAACTCACATGATTTATTGGAGTTTGAAAAGCTGGTATGTTTGAAACTCAGATATTCTTGAATTGGGGATGTGGTTTAATTCTGGGTTTTTTTCTCATGTTTAATGCTTTCTTGATTATTAATCATTCTTTTTATTGTTCATCATCATTCATTATACATGTCCCATCTTTCTTTTCTTATTTGAAATGCCATCATTTTAACAGGAGATTCATGTTACTAAAGTTTGATACATGTAGTACTATCCCCTATTGTATGCATCTTTTCAAGATTTAAAAAAAAACAGCCCCTTAATCATAATTGTAATTATTCAATAAAAGTCCTGAATTTTGGCTTCTCTTAGGTTCAAGATTGCTAGACTCATCAGTCCCAATTTCCACAAGGCAAATGGACATAACTACCCCTATCACAACAGTTCCAACACCTAATCCATACACTCCCACAACATCTGGTCCAATGTTGAATCCTACTGATTCAAACCCTGAGTCCCCTCTCATCATGAACCCCGCGAATCCAGCCACGACTCCGTTAGCAACGAACGCTCCAGGATCGTCGACTGGAAGCTGGTGTATAGCGAGTTCTTCCGTCTCGCAATCTGCATTGCAAGTTGCCTTAGACTACGCGTGTGGCCACGGTGCTGATTGCTCGTCTATTCAGCCTAAAGCCGGGTGTTACAACCCCAACACGCTCCGTGATCACGCCTCGTACGCCTTCAATAGTTATTATCAGAAGAATCCAATCCCAACTAGCTGCAATTTTGGTGGCACTGCTGTTACCACAAGCACTGATCCCAGTAAGATTATCATATAATGTTAATTCTGTTTAGTATATGAAGTGATACTTTTTAGTGTATGAAGTAATACTGTTGAGTATATGAAGTGATACTGTACGTTTTAAACAGTTCCTGATTCTATGTGTTGGTCTTCTCAAAGTCACTAGATAGTGACACTTCGTATGCCAAGTAATTCTGTTTAGTATATGAAGTAATATTGTTTAGTATACGAAGTAATACTGTTGAGCATATGAAGTAATACTGTACATTTTAAACAGTTCTTGATTCTATGTGTTAGTCTTCTCAAAGTCACTAAACAGTGATACTTTGTATGCTAAACAGTATTACTTTTTACACTAAACAGTATTATTAAGTTCACCATAGAACTTTTGTGAAGTTTTTGTCATCTTGATGCATCTTATGATCTTATTCTTGTGCAGGCTATGAAGCATGTCAATACCAATCAACTAGGTGAACATTACTACCATAATCTAGCTCATAGTAATTCTTTTCACTGGACAAAAAACTCCCTAACGACTGCCTAAATGTGCAGCACGAGTTCGACTCTGTTGAACATAACCAATTCGAGTGGATCCCGGGTTTTTGGAGCGGGTCGACCCATCACTCCGGATACTTCAGCAGCTGCAATCATGTCAACAAGATGCATCCCTCAATTTCACTATGTATTAGCATCCTTGATGATTATACTCTTGATCATATGAATGTAGAAAAGCTTGGTTTGAGTAGGACATGATGTCAATTGGTGCACTTTTTTAGAATCATTTACCAAGATGACATATTGTATGCAAAAATCATGGCTTAGAGTAATTGTATAGATGTAGATCAATGGAGCAAATACGGTGGATTTGCGTGTAATATAAGATGTTACATCATTGTGTAACGAGAAATATCCCGATGGAATTTGTGTAGTGATCAGATTGTTGTTTGTACTATTAATTGGTGCCACTTTAGTAGCTTTTTTTTCGGGGTAATTACAAATTGCAACTTGTACTATTGACTCTTTTATAAATTGTAATCTGTATTAATAAAAAGTGAATGATTCCAACCTCGACTCACTTTTTTGTGAAATGTTCCGACGAGATATAGCCTACTAATGATTACTTGGGGTTGAAATTTGTCATTTTTTACTATTATAGATTGCATTTTGTTTTAAAAAATAGTACAAGTTGCAATTTGTAAAAACGACAACAATACAAGTTACAATTTGTTATTAATCCCTTTTTTTTTCTTGTTTCAGGGGCTTTTTCTTTTCTGTGTTGTCAAAGGTGGTAATGAGAATCTTGGTAGGGAAGTGTGTAGAAAGCAATTAATCTTGTTTGTGTAGATGAACTTTGGGAGAGAAACTGACTGTTTCGGTGAGAGAATACTGTGAATTAATATGGAAAAAAGTAGGAAAGATTAGAAGAAAAAAGTGGTAAAGAGAAGAAAAGCAAGATTCATGCTGAACTCTATGCAAGTAGGGGTCCTGCAATTGATATATCAAAAGGATGGTAAACTTGGACTCGAATTCAAATGGATTTGCTTGTAAATATATGTTTTTGTATAGTCACTATCACGTGACATTTGTTCACTATAAAATTGTATCTTTATTTACTAGATGAATTTCAGATTTGATCTTTTATCTTTTAGTTATGACTATTAAACACTTCTTTTTAATATAAGTCATGTCCTTTAATTATCACGATTAATATCCTTTTATAATATTCACGTTTTCTTTTTTGGGACGTCCCAAAGAAACGTGCACGTTTCCTAAAATGGCAAAACACTCAACTTACACTCTCACAATATCATTATAATTGATTTAAATAATACCAATAAAGAAAATTTTCTTATTTTGTGCGCCCGACAAGGGGTGCACGTTTCTTTGGGACGGAAGGAGTATAACATTCAGTATCACGATTAATATTTTTTTTTGTAATAATAATTCATAGTCTTCAGTTATCACAATTAATATTTTTTTTAATATAAATTATACCATTTAGTTATATAATCCAATGTTTTCATAACCGAACCGGTGATCGAACCCATGATTATCGACAAATGGCTCAACCGGGTCGGACCTGTTCAACTGCTAAAATGATTTCTTTCTAATTTTTGTTAATATTTCTTATGTTTAGTTAAAAAAATAAAATAAGTATACACCTACAAAAATTTAAACATATATATTATAAATTTTCATATTTAAGAAAACACAACAAAAGTCATAGTCATAAATTATAACACAATAATATAAGAGAAAGTAATATAAAAGGGGGAAGGTGGACCTTATATTTTTGTCCCACATCGAAAGTATTAGAGAAAAATGTGAGAGGAAATAATATAAAAGGATGGACCTTGATTCATATATTTGTCCCATCTCTCATACATTTATCCCATATTGAAAGTGTTGGAGAAAAATGTGAGAGAAAATACTATAAATTTTTGCCTCCCTCATACATTGATCCCACATTGAAAGTGTTGGAGAAAAATGTTTGAGGAAGTATTATAAAATTTGTTTCATCTCATACATTTATCCCACATCGAAAGTGTTGGAGAAAAATGTAAGAGGGAGTATTATAAAAATTTTCACACCTCATACATTTATCCCACATCGAAAGTGTTGGAGAAAAATGTGAGAAGAAGTATTATAAAAAATTTTCCACCTCATACATTTATCCCACATCGAAAGTGTTGGAGAAAAATGTGAGAGGAAGTATTATAAAATTTGTCCCACCTCATACATTTATTTCATATCGAAAGTGTTGGAAAAAAAATGTTTGAGGAAGTATTATAAAAAAAATTTCACCTCAGACATTCATCCCACATTGAAAATGTTGGAGAAAAATGTGAGAGGAAGTATTATTAAATTTTTCTCACCTCATACATTTATCCCACATTGAAAAGTGTTGGAGAAAAATGTGAGAAGAAGTATTATAAAAGGGATGAAGATGGACCTTGATACATATAGTAAAAAGTTTTTTTTTTTTTTTAATTAGAACCGGTTAAACCGGGTTGACTGGTTTTGGTCCGATTTTGACCGGTCCAACCGCAAAAGCGGTTTTTAGGGGGTCTCCGGACCGGTTCCCGGTTAAACCGGTTGAACCGGCCGGTCCGGTCCGGTTATAAAATCATTGATACAATCGCTGTTCTCTATATTTTTGTCATTATTGTAATATATAAAGGTTGCATTTTTATGTGATTGACTGTTAAATTAAATTAAAGAATTTTTTTTATTGGTAATAAGGATCATGTTATAATCATCATTTCACTAACAGCACTCATTAAATTAAAAGAGACAACTGAGGCCAGAAGGACACTTGCGTAAGACGATCTCACGATAAGACGGAGCATAATTTTGGCATTGACGCTTTAATACTTTGAAAGTGATAGATAACATTAATTTGTGATAAATTGTACACTGTTTCATGCATGAAAGTGTCTTATATAAGTTTTTGTCTCTACAGATATATTTATCTATTTATTTATTATATTTATGTTCCATGTACTTTATTTTTTAAACTTTATCGTTTGATATTTTTATTTTCTCTTGATTTTTGCCTTCTCAATAAACGAGCGTGAAAACGGCGTTATATATTAACGAATATTTCCCCCTGTTTTCTCTATTTTATCTGAACTTTTTTACCCATGTACTTTGAGTAACACTCATGTGAACCATGTGAACCAAATTCACATTTAAACTTATCATCATTATGTATAAAAATTATCACCAAGTATGCATTAAAACTTTTACTGTTTAAAAATATAAAGCATTTTCTAAACAGTGATTGATTTTGTTCATAAAAGTGATAGTTTTTATGCATAACAATGAGAGTTTTTGTATGTAACAGTGATACTTAAATAACCGAGTTCATAGCATGAATTACGTCTATACAGATTTTTGTCATGTACTTTCACTTCTTTTTTTTTTTTCCCGTTTGCTCTTTCTCCTTTAACTTGTAGACTTTTAGCTCCAATACTAATTTATACGCATTTAATTATCCTCTATATATACTATTGAATTGGATCTAAAAATGTTTCTGTGTTGTCTTTTATTTTCTAATTTTCAAGTCACAAATGTATTGGTTTTTAAAAAAAAGTCACAAATTTGTTTTACTAAAATTATACCATAATTTTGATAAAATAAACTACATATTAAAGTAAAATAACGTTGTTGGGCCTTGAAGCACTCAATCTACAAAATGTTCTTCAATTTATAGTAACTTTTATTTTCAAATCAAATTCTATTTACTAAATTTGTCATTAATTTTTTAATACACCCTATAAAAAATTAAAAAGAGATTGGCCCACAAAATGTTCTTCCATTTATGGTAACTTTTTTTTTCAAATGTACTAAATTTGTCATTAAATTTTTAATAGACTCTTTAAAAATAAGTTGGCCCATGCAGTGTCTCGAACCCAAGACCTTCAAGTTATTAGCACGACGCCTAACCAACTGAGCTAATGGGCCATTGTTAATTAAAAACAATTCTACACTTTTTGTCCCCACATCAATAGAACACTAGATTAAGGGGATGCTTGGTTGAGAGGATTTGGACTTTGTAGGTTAAGTATGAGAATTAAAGTCATCGTATATGTTGTGAATTACACTATTATGATTTTGATTCCTCAATAATAAGGAATACACTATACCTGACCAATTTGAAAGGTAGGACTTTGATTCCTTTATATTCCATTTCCGTGTCCTTTTTTATTTCTTACAATTTTTTTAAAAATAAAATTTTACCTAGCACAATATTTATATAGAAATAATTTCTCTATAGTAATAAAAAATTAGTGTAAAACCCGTGTATTACGCGGTATTGAAGAAAATGAATTTCTTAATCGACTTATTTATAAATAAAAAAAATATTGAAGACCATTTTAAGCGAAGAGAAGAATAAAATCTTGACAAACAAACAGAGAAGATAAAAACATATCTTCTTCGCCAAGCTGTATCCTTATATAGAGGCACAAATATTGTAGGAAAAAAAACTTTAAAAAAATGTGTAAAAATTGAAGAATATAATCCAGATTTTTTAGAACTGAAAAAATAATCGATTGGAAATTAAAAAAGAACATAAAATTTACCCAAATAAGGTGATACAAAGATATTTGATAAAATGAATTTGGAGTTGCTAAAAATTACTAGAGGTTCGCATCTATTCATAAAAGATCTGATCTTGCCCAAAAAATACTCAGAATTATCCCCATTCCTATATGTACCCCATGTATAGCTAACTAAATAAATTCAATATTTAGATTGTTTGTGAATTAAAAATACTTTATTTGATGGAAGTATGCTTAATTTTAAAAAATTATATAAATCAATACAAATCAACCTAATTCAATCAAAGTAAACAAAATAAAATCTTGATTTGGGAGAAAATTGTGAGTTCGTTTTGATATGAACAGTGAGTTCAAAATATTAAGAATAAATATTGCACATTTCCAATTTTCAATAATTTAACTAGAATTTCTCCTGTGCGATGCACGATTAGAATATTAATAAGGCTTTTACAAAAATAAAAAATAAAAAATTAGTCGTAACGTGCGAAATGAACTTTTCAAAATTATAAATAAAAGAATTTTATAATTTACAGATACAATAATAATTAATAATAAATACAATTAATTATATGTTTATACATAGAAAATCTTTTTAAATTTGTGTAATGTAATATTAAATATTTTAAAAAATAATTATTTAATTATTTTTGTGGGGTTTAGTAGTTTAGTGTGTGTATATATATATATATATATATATATAGGAATGATTGTGTTCTTTGAATTATTTTTTATAATAAAATAAAAATTAATTACCTCCAAATAAAATATTTAAAATGTTATTAGAATTGAGTCATTTTTATAAAATTATTATTTTTTAAGCAATGAAAATTATTAATAATCAACTTTTAAATAATTGTTTAAGTATAATTAAATTTGGACTTGTAAATTAATTTTGGGCTTATTGCAATTATTTAACGGGGTGAATTGTGGAAAGTGGAGAGAGTGAGAGAGAAAGTGGGAAGAAAAAAGGGGGGAGAGAGAGTTAAAAAAATGGGCGGGAACAGTTTTTCCCAGGCTTTGCTGTTTTATATATGTATATAGATTGCTCCTATTGTGTGTTTAATCAATATTTTATTTATTTTGGAATTATTTTTGGTACATGTAATATGTATTATTGATTTTTTTTTATTTTTATTTATTGAAAAAATCGAAACATATTATGTTTATTGATAATCATGTTGATGTGGCCGGGTTTCTTAAGTGAAGGCATGACTGTAGGGGTGGAAAATTTATCGAAAATACCTATATACCGATTTACCGTACCAGAAATATACTTAATTTATCGGAATTTTCGGTATACCGGAATTTTCGGTACGGTAACGGTATAAATTTTCAAAAGTCTTGGTATACCGGTATACCGAAATATTTTTTGGTATACCGGTATACCGATACATTGGATATATACCGTACCATATTTAAAAAAAATATAATATATTTTATTTTATTAATTTTATTAATATGTTGGATATATACCGTACATTGAAAAATTATCCTTTTATTTTGAATTGTCTCTGTTGGTTTCCTGATTCCAGTTGAAAATTGGAATTCATAGAATTTTTTTGAGTGTTCTCATAGTTAAAAACCAATCTTTAAGGGAGATATATGTTGTTAAGAGATTATTACATAAAATATAGATTTTTTAAATAAATAATCAAGGTATGAACGGTATACCGTTAATTCGGTATGTATTGAAAATATCGAGTACGGTACGTTATACGCTATGTGATTTTAGCATACCGATCGGTATGGTACGGTATGAATTTTTACATACCGTAAATTAATTACGATATACGATATGACCGATATGGTACGGTACGGTATGGTATGCCACCCCTAAGCATGAGACATTAGTCAATAACTAACTCTAGATAATTTAGGAATAAAGAAACTTATAAATTAAATATTTTATAATTGACCAATTTTTTTTTATAAATAATTGACTTTAGATTTTTAGGATTGCTACATTCCATTCTTTTATAAATATTTTCTTTGCTAATTGATAGAGTATCGGTATAATTTTATGGATATCACATCAAAAATATTTTTCTCCCCTCTAAAATTTGATAAAATAGAAAATTTTATAATAATAAATCAATCATTAGAAAATTATTTGGCAATTACTGGCATTAGTTTTTTAATAAATATTTTATTTATTTTGAATTATTTTGGAAACATTTAATATGTATTACTACTATTGATTTTCTTATTTAAAAAAAAAATCGAAACAAACTCCCCTTTAAAATTTGACAAAGACGAAAATTTAATAATAATAATCAATAATTAAAAAAATTGTTTAGCATTATTAAAAATCTGAAAATTAATTACTATGAATTAGTATCAAATAAATTTACTAAACATATCAAAGATGATGAATTAATAACAAAGATAATTTCTTTCACATGTTAAGATGAAACTTTCATAATCTCTTTTGTTCGGCCGAAAATATATAATTAAGAAAAAACTATAGGATTATAAATTTTTGAAATAGATAGAATGACTGAACTAATAGTCTAATACATATCATACCTGTTACCGAAAATATAAGATAACTAAGACGATAACAATGGAGAAAATTAAAGACTTTCAAATCAGAAAGAGAGAGAAAAAAAAAACAGAAGAAAAGAAGAGAAAAACTCTCCACAAATATGAGAAAGAAACCGTAAAATTGAAAGAGATGATTGTAAAGATTTAAAATGTGAAACTAGAAATTTAAATTGTGGAGGAAATTATGGAACAATATAAAATATGGAACGGTTAAAATAGAGATAAAATATGAGACGGTTAAGATATTGATAAAAATATGAAATAGATGAAAATAAAATATGAGGGGTTAAGAAATATGGGGTGGTTAAGATATATAAAAAAAAATGCAAAATAATAAGAAAAATAGAAATTCAAAAGGAAGAGATTGAGTTGTGCCACGTAGGCTGAGAAGATTGAGAATTAGATATAAGGAAGATTATGGCTCCGACTAGAGACCGGTTATATTTAGGAATAAATTTTACATTTTAATAGGTCATAATCGGCCCCGTCTTAAAGATTTATGTCTCCATATAAGAATAAATGACATTATTTAAAGATATATTTAAGGTAACCTAAAATATTTATCTTAGTTGATAGTGAAATCTTAATTTTATGTCTTGTCACTACATCCTTCAACTTCTGTTTACGTAATAATTCGTCCGATTAGTTTATATATGTATTTTATACTATAAAAAATTATGTATTTATTTTAGTAAAATTCATATTAAATAATTACATGAATGTCTTAATGGATTTATATATGTGTACATAACATGTATTATATTGAATATTAAGAATTTTTTTTTATGTAAAACTCTATTTAGAAATAATCTCCTTATAATAATATTTTTTCCCGACTTCGACGATATGACTGTATGGAGTTCTTACTGTAGTAAAAACCTGTTTTAGAACTCTAATAAGTGCTTTAAAAATATTTATTTTTAAAGTTATTAAATATAACTTTTCAAAAAAAATAAAAAATATATTAGTTATTATAAATAAAAAGAATTATTTTAATTACTCAATAAAATCATCACCATTCACCTTCCCCACTACCCAACTTCTAAAATTTCAAGTAAACACATGGATTATTTTTTATGCTAAATCAATGTGTTGTTCGTGATGAAGAGGCAAGTTATAACTCTTACGCATGGAAAAGACATACAACAATTCTTATAACAATTATGCATTATATATATATGAAGAAATTTATCAAAATAATTATTTACTACGAAACTATTATCATTATTTTGTTGAGCAGCTTCGTTGATCCCATTTAAACTATCACAGAGAGCACGCACCCTTTGTTCTAAACAAGAACGTTGACCTGAAAATGTCTTTGGCTTCATCATTAATGATTACATAATTTTTAAATGGAATTTCATGTTCTGATTGAATCGCAATGTAACTTTGAATGTCGAAACTTATATAATATTTTTGTGAAATATAGAACACTCGGTTGATTTGTGCAATAACACTATATATATTGGTTGTGATGAAGCACGGTATCCATGTTTGAAGCAAAAATAATAAGAGTAGGTCTAGTGAGAAAATTTTTATGTATAAAAATCTATAAAATTATCATAAATCAATCATCTACACTCTAAACACTAAATAATGAACTCTAAAATATGACCTATTCGGCCGGGTGAACCATGAACCACTTGGACCTAGTGAACCATGAACCACTCAATTTTGTCTTACTTTCACCAATTATAAAATTTAGTTGTAAATTAAAGTTTTTCCATGTATGAAAACTTTTATACTAGACTTTGTCAAATAATAATAGGGACCAACGCGCGGGATAAATGATGATGTTTTTAAGAATGACATTGACTCTATCAAATGCTAGACTACCTTTCAAGTTCCAAAACAAAATTTTCATTGATGGTCTCTTATTATGTGTGTGCACTGACTCTCGTACGCGATATTGTCAGCTCCATGAACGAATACATGATTTTGCCCAACACTGCGCACTAATACATATTTGGGCTTGGACAACTGTGAAAAATGACCTTGGAGAGCGGTTATAACCGCTCTCCAAATAACAGTTGTCCAAGGTTGGACAGCTGATAAAAAACCGCTGTCCAAAAAATCGCACTTGGACAGCGGTTTTCAACCGCTTTGCAAGATTGTGCTTGGACAGCGGTTATCAACCGCTGTCTAAGTTATTTTTTTTTAAATTTCGTTTATTATGTTACATAGACAGCGGTTATTAACCGCTGTCCAATATATATTTTTTAATTATTAATTTATATTTTAAAAATCCTATAATAAAACTATAAATCAAAACTTATATATACGTCCAATATCATATACCATAAACCAAAAATCCTATAAAAAACCATAAACCAAAACTTATACCACATATATATATACCAAAACATCAAATAAATTAATAA
The DNA here is from genome assembly GCA_037126765.1 of Stenogyne calaminthoides. Lineage (NCBI taxonomy): Eukaryota > Viridiplantae > Streptophyta > Magnoliopsida > Lamiales > Lamiaceae > Stenogyne > Stenogyne calaminthoides. The sequence goes on from JBBCBC010000032.1 coordinate 20,882,705, forward strand.
ACATACACATCATGAAATAAATAAACATACAATCATAAACATACGTCCAATACACCAAAAACATGAAATATATATCATCACAAATATATAATTTAATTACATGCTACCAATATTTCAAACAACGTTCACTCAATATCGTATGAATATAAGAATCGATTGTAAAGGTACCCCGTCTAATCATTTTTCCATTTCTCCAGTCTTTTCTTAGAGTAAGACTTGAGCTCACGTTCATAGACAAACTGCAAACAACGAATCAATCAATATAGTATGCATTTTTATTCAATCAATAATAATTTAAATAAATCAATAAATTGACTTACATTGAGAGAAATGTTCGTTAGAGAAGCGCGGATTATATCTTCAATAAAGCAACACACAAAATGTTCACAATGGTCATTATCTCATTGCCTCGGAACCTGTTGATTAACAATTATAATCACGTATTACAATTATAATTTATTTATATTAGTTTGATAATTTACTAAATTAAATTTACCTTAATGTTAATCCAGTTCACTTTATTTAACTTAGATCTTGAACCTTGACTCTGGCGCACTCGATACATCGTCATCACACTATTATTATTATAATTAAAAAATAAAAATAGATTAAATATGCATAATTTTAAAAGTAAAATAAATCATTGTATATAATATTAAAAATGAACTTACGCCCATATATGAAAACGAGATCGTATGATTTGAATAAACTCCATCCCGAAATTGGGTCCATAAAATACACACTTAATGTATTCATGTGTATGACGACCAGCACCCAATGGTTCCTATATTATATTGAGAATATTAAAATTAAATGCAAATTTAGCATATATATGTGCAAATATTATAAACATGAATACAAATTTTAACGAAATGTTTATCACTCACCCCACATTTGTTGGCCAAAAATGAGATGATCGCCCCCGCTTTGATTCAAAGATATGATTAACTAACCCATCCATGGTCTCATGCACTTATCACCCATTATGCAAGACACTTGGGGAGATGAAGAATACATTCCACTTGCTTCGGCATCTCTCGAGAGATATTTCACCCAAGTATCTTTAACCAACATATATACGCTAATTATTATTTAAAAAAGAAAATTAAACTATACGTAAAAGTGAATATTGAGAATTAGTTAAACACATACCGAGGTAAAGGGCTATGGTGGTTGCACTCAACCACTCGGCTATTCAAGATTTTCATACCATGTTCCTCACTAACGAATTCTTGGAAAGTATTCTCGATGAAAGTGAGCAAGCATGGGAACCGTGGACGATCTCGAAAGCATTAGACGATACCATCCGCCAGCACCCTAGACCGTACATGATCATCGTGATCTAAGTCTCCAAATCATGGATAACCAAGTCTCGAGCGCAGTTGGAGTCCCTCGTTTCCCCTTTTTGACCGCTCACTTACACCCCCGATTTCTCTTTAGCCTTTTGTGGTGATTTCTTCAGAGGCATTTGTGGTGTCGGCAGATTCTACAATTAATTTACAATATTATTTAGAACCACAAATAAGATAATGAACTTTAATAACATATATTTTACCCTCATGGTGCTAGAGACCAAGTTGTTTCGCCATTCGATGAAGTGTCTGACGACCGTTGTTCCGATCGGGACGGCCATCGATTGGTTTTGCACCGTCAATCCTCTTGTCCGACACGTACATCGAAAGTGTGACCTCACGAAACCAGGAGGATGGGATGACCATGAATCATTCCATGGGAGCTCAGGTAACGTCCTCGTGGCCACCAACCGACGCAGATCCTCCAAATAAAGGTAGCAAAAAGGTCGCTATCGCTCAATAAGATATTTAGTTAGAAAATTTTAATACACTAGTATTTAATTAAAACAAATGTGAGATATGCATATCCGATACCGAGAGACGCTTTTGAAGTGCCTCAATAAAGTCGCCCCTAGGGTTAGTAAAACATAAAGCATTAATTACACTATGTTCACAACTTGCTCCACTCGACGACATTCCGTGGCTCGTTCTTCTTCTCGGACCTCAAACGCTCCACATCTTTAGACAACTTGGCAACCTCGTTCGTTAGTATACCCACCATATTCATGGCTTGAAGACCAGTGCCATTGCTAAAGATGTCTTCACACGCCATATCCGGACACTTCAGAAAATGCGGTAGGGATGCTCCTCTGGCGACCCATAGCCCGGCCCAAACAGATCATTAGGGCGAACATGCGATGTCGCTTTCGGCATCATGGTCTGAGATAGATGCTCCTTAATTACAAAAACAAAAGATTATTATTTAATTATTTGTTTATAAATAATAGTTTGTAATTGAAAGATAAATTAATGGATAGATTACCACTTCTTCGATGATGCGTTGTGCAATCGATCGTGAATATTCCCATCTCGACCCTTTCTCGTAGTCCAAATAAGTCAAAATGGGTAACAATAGGCTCACTCTCCCAACTTTTTTTTTCTTTCTTTCTACGACAAAGGATGAACGTGGGCCTTTATTAGATATATTAAAAGTGAATATATAAAAAAAAAAATAAAAGTTAGGATTTTGATCTCACCATATTTTCTTTATTCGCATAACCTTTGTTCGATCCACGATATCGCTACCTCCATCGACTTGGGCTTGATCGCGATTTTTTTTACTCGATTCTACAAAGATAATAGAAATATGATAAACACCGAAAAACTTAGGGCATTAGAAATCGAGGAAATGACATTGATCAATTTTACCTCGAAATCATCCTCCATAGCTCGCTTTCACAAACTCCTCCCAAAGATGGAGCCACCATAGGGCTATTCTCGACACGCCGGAGGCGGACTAGCGAGTAAAGACCAGCTTTGGATCTCGTGGTGTTACTTCTCAACCAAGTCCAAAAATTCTTGGTCATTACTCCCGCCATGGATAATATTTGCTTTTTCTTTGTGTGGTCAAGACTTCTTAATGTAGTCTATATGCATATAACATAACAATTTAGTAAATTTAAGGGTCATACTACAACTTTCAATAAATATATAATTAACATACCTTAAGCTCGTCCCATAATCTTTCCTTCAAAGGAGTCAGTTGGGCTACGCCACCCCTTTGGTCGGGTTGCGACGATAGGGATCACGCTTCTCGATCGCAGCTCAATGTAGAAGGACAACGACTCACTCTTTTTCCTATTGTCATTCAAACTCATTGAACGATAACGCAATAACATAGTATTTAATTAGGTTCAATGATCAATCAATATATTTATCGATTTCAAACTGCTCAATTGTAATAAAATTACCAGAAGTGTTTTTCCTTGCTACGAGCTCTCTTAATAGATGACATGGTGACTATATTCCGAAAAGCGCTTCTCCTGAGTCGCTAGTGGTGGTGGGGAGCATCGGTCACACACTCTCTCAAGTCATCGATGCTATCGATCATATGCACCATGATCATATGCGCCATAATCTCCATCAGAATATCCATCATCATCTCCATCATCTCCGGGATATGGCAAACGAGACATGATCCTGTAAAGCAGAAGAAACATACACCAATACATACAACATGATATATATAGTTTCAAACCTGAAAAAAGAAAAAGATGTTTACATAGTTTCACTGTGACACTTAACCTACAAGTATTGAGAATCATCTTCTAATCCCAACATTCCTGATAAAGAAATCTTCTGATATCATAGAATTTACAATTTTTAATTTGAAATCTTGAATAATAACCTAAAGGGAACCCATCTTTAGAATGAAAAGAACAAACAATCATAAAAATAACTAGATTAATTGTACAAATAATATGGCGGATTTTGAAGTTCAAACATGTATAAGATTAATTCAGTTAAAATCAAGAAGACAAATAATATAACTATTGACTCAAACCCATTGGTCACTCAAATAATAGATTTGTACAAATACGCACCAGACTTATAATATCATGGTCCCAACAATAAGCACTACTATAAACGAGGCATTTGCCGAAGTATATGTCACATAATCGACACTACAACTTACTGTATCTAGCATAAAAACTCGAATTATATCTCAAGATATCCTTACAAGCAAGAAATTAAGCTACTAACACAGAGCCTTTCTCTATAACCACCTTGTATAGCATCTATAATCACCTTTGAAAGACCACGTGTTGCAGTCCCATGTTGAAAATGAAAATCAATGCAATAAATTTATAATCTTTTGATATTCCACAGATTAATTATGACTTTTAAGACTTAAAATAACATGAACTCTTTTTTATTTGTTACCATTCGATACACGCTATTTTTCAATATCTCGCAAAGACAAAATTTACCCGTAAGACCGCTCCATCCTTTATATTTTAACGTCAAACACTTTCAAAAACATTTCCTTCTTTAACATCTCCAAAAACCCCATCCTTCATTTTCTCCTCTTTATAGTGTTTTTCGAATAGGTAAAACTTAATCCTAACAAAAACAGATACAAATAACCAAAAAAAATAGCCACTATATATAAAAAACCGCATTTATGCAACAAAAACTCCATAAAATAATTGGGGTTAATAATTCAATAAGTAGAGTTGATAAAAAATAAGGCAATCAACAGAGTTGTGACCGCAAAACCGAAAGTGACATCCAGATTATATACATGCGTAAACAACGAAAACACCGTGAACCAAAATAATAACATCCAGATTACATACATGCAAATGAAAAAAGGATAAAACAAAACGAAGAAGACCTCAAATAAGAGATAAATAGAGAAAATACTGTTGGGAGATGAATTTAATAAAGATATATGATTTTGATTAGATCCCAAAACCCCTGAGTATGACATGTTCAGAATGATCTTGATAGTTGAGTCAGGATTCAGCTTTTAGAATATTCAGATGTTATCTCAGAGAATGAATAATAGCCAGATATAGTTCATGATAGGTTCTGAAGACTCAGTAGGATACTGAGGAACTGAAGACTCAAAGACGAAGATTCAAAGTATCACCAAGAGACTCGTAAGACCCTCAAGACACGTAAGACTCAAGACGCAAGATCAAGATCAAGAAAGAATATCGAGGGCACAAAGAATTAATGATGACTCAAGAAGGTATCAATGCTCAAGATGAACCCGAATGTTCCGAGGCAATCAATATATCTATCTCAAGGATGCAATGCTGAGAAAAACGCGATTCCTTAGAAAGTTAGATATTGCCAAGACATTCAAATGCAGACAAAAGGAACTAAGTCGGTGTTGTTAAGGTTATATCAAACTCGTAGTTTGTAACCAAAGAGAGTCGTTGAAGATGTCTACCTTTAACCGGAGACAAACGCCAAAAAGGAAGAAGACGACATCAGACTATACCGACAATCGATAAAGTGACAGATCGTTTGTAAAAGATGTCGATGTACAAAAGTTCCAGATTGCAAAAAAGTGAAGACCGGCTACATCAAAGGCTATTGCTTAAACGTAGGGAGTTTCAAACCCTAAATATAGCCGCTTTCACACACCATAAGAGGGAACTCACGAAGCTATCTCTTCAACGGATAGTTTTCAAAAGTGACCTTCGTGTATGCCAATAAATACTGGTGACCCTCTACATTGTAAGGTTACGGGAAATTTATACGCAACTCAAGAGCTCATACTTATTCTTGCAAAAGTTAAAGCACTCGAAAAATTTAGAATTTCCCAAGTGCTTCTACATTGAAGAGAGCTCACTATACTAAGCCTAGCTTGATAAGAAATATCCAAAGCTTAGTCGAGATATCCTAACCCTTTGCATTGTGCTTCATTGTAAAGGATATCTCATCCTAGTTGAAACCAACCGAGAAAACCCCTAACCCTTGAGAAGGTAGTTGGAGTGTGTTTATTGGTGAGAAGAGTTGTAAAGAGTTAGTAAACTACGCGAGTAGTCGAAAAACTCTAGAGGAGAAGTTAGTAAGCTGCTGTGGGTAGTCCGAAAGCTTGTTTGTGTTTGAGTAAGTAAACTACGGAGGTAGTCGAAAGCTCAAGGTCGGGTTGAGTAAGTAAACCACGGGAGTAGTCGAAAAGCTCGAAGTTGATAGTGAATTTCTCCTCAAGAGTCGGGAGAGGGACGTGGAGCTTGAGTCTCCGAACCACTATAATTGCTATGTTCTTTATCGCTTTCCTTATCCGCGGCTTAACTGTTGCATTGACTTGTTTTTGAAAGCATACTTTTCAATCGATATTCAGTTGGAATCAATCCAATCAAGTTGCATAAGTGAATCACAAATTTTAATCACTATTTTCATTAAGGGAAGGTTTTTAGCAAAGCTTAAAACGAGTATAAACTAAGGGCCAACCATTCAAGACGATCGAGTAGCTAGAACAGATAGTTACCAAACCGAACTCTCATTTGAGGATTCAAGAAGTTAGTTATCCGATCCAAGCAACTCAGATCTCTCGACACTCGTGACTCGGTTGGGATTATCCGAGGTATCCGAAAGCAACTTCGGATCACTGCCTCAAGAGACTTTGACTCGAGTGATTTGTGGCTTCTCGAACCTAATCTTCGTGATTATCCACCCAAGTGACCTCAAGAAGAAAAAAGTTTTAAAATATTGAACACGTGTATTCCCCCATACACGTAAAACTCGTTTGCACCGACCAACAAGTGGTATTAGAGCAAAGGGTTCAACTTGACCACTACTTGTTGACCAAAGTTTTATTTTCAAAAACACTTGTGGTCTATCCGAACCGATCTTATTTGATGAAACTTTTTATTTTCAAAAGATCGTAAAAATGTCTTCTAAAAAATTCCCATGTTCTCGTTGGAGAACTATGACCTATGGAGATCGAGAAACGCAGCTCATCTCAGATTCCAAACATGAGCGAGATGTGGAGAGTGGTCTCTCAAGGACCATTCCAATTTATTGTAGTGAATCCCAGGAAACAGAAGATGAGAGAATTGATCCTAGAGCAGACTTTCCTAAGTCCGATGACCAACCGACTCGGAGGAGAGAAAGTTAGTCAATCTAGACTACATTGCAAAAAAGACACACTATACAAAGATGCGATTGATGATGGTGTGATGGGAATGATCTCTCACCGTAATATCTTCTAAAGAGATTTGGGATACACTAGTCAAGTATGTGCCAAGGCACGATCATCATATAAAAGAAAACAAACTTTCAAAGGGCAATTGAAAAGTTTGATAGTTTTGAAAATGGATGATGGTGAATCAATAGACAAAACGGAAGTCGATTCACTAAATCATGAATGATCTAAATGCACTTGGAAAGAAATACCCACAGAGAGAAGTTGCATTAAAAATTCTTAGAGGTCCGCTTCAAGAAATGGGATATTCATGCAAAAAGGTGATTGAAAACACCAAGAATATTAACTCAATGCCTTACCAACAAGTCTTCTCGAGTCAAGGCCTATAAATTTGTAATTGAAAAGAAATCCAAAAAGGGCCGACAAGGAAAGATGATTCTTCATCGAGTAAGAATGTGGCTTTAAAAGCCAAAGATAAAACCTGTAAAACTAGAGAGTCTGAGAACCCCCATGCCAAAAAATCAGGATGAGCTTGAGGAAAAGCTAGCATTGATGGAAAGAAGGTTTGATAGACTTAATAGTCGATTTGGAAAATACAAAAACTATTACAGGAACCACAGATACCAGAAGAAACCTGAGGACAGATCAACTGAGAAGAAGAAAGACATGAAAGCTGAAGGATCTTCATCCAAGAGAAAGGACTCCAAGACCAAAGAAGAAAATGATCAGGATGATGATACCAACAGATGCTATAATTGCCAGAAGAAAGGTCACTTCCAGTATGATTGTCCAGATTTGAGTGCTAAGGAGAGAAGAGAAAGGCAAGCTAAAAGAGACCAGAAGTTCTCTAGCAAAAAGGCCATGGTTGCAGAAGAAGAAAACTCTGAGGACGGATCTAGCTCTTCAGATGAGATATTCTCAGACAGCGAAAGTGATGACATCTCTCTGATGGCCATTGAGGAGGAGGAAAACAAGGGCACTGAACTGACTAAAGATCACATGGCACTGATGAGCAGAGATGAAAAAGCTCCTGATGTATGGTATCTTGACAGTGGATGCTCAAGACATATGACAAGATTCAAGAAGATGCTCAAAGGACTACGCTGAACAAAGAGGCCCACGATCACTTTTTGAGATAACTCCGAGGGATGATCAAGGATATGGAACTTTGAAATCGACTCACCATATCCATGGTGTTTCATATGTATCCGGATGGAATCATAACTTGTCATCAATTAGCCAATTTCGTGATAAGGGTTTCAATGTTGAGTTCTCCAAGAACTTATGTTTTGTGAAAGATGATACATCACGTAAAAGTATTATCGACCGGTACAAGAAAAAGGGAATGTGTATCTTGGCCGATTGAGTTCAACTCCTAAAGATACATGTTTAGTTGCTAAAAGTTCCACAGATACCAAATTGGTTATGGCATAAAAGAATGAATCACCTAAATTTCAAAACCCCCGAACAAGCTTGCAAGATTAGCTCTTGTGAGAGGGTTGCTTTAATGAAGTGTTCAAGAAGGAACACATTTGTGATGATGCGTGCGAAAAAGGAAAACAAGTTAAAGCATCATTTAAGAGCAAAGTTGAAGTTTCTACTGAAAAAGAATACTTCAGCCATCGCATATGGATCTCTTTGGTCCTATAACACCGTGAGCACTAATGACGTGAAATACACATTGGTAGTAGTTGATGACTACTCAAGATATACTTGGGTCATATTCTTACCAAGAAGAAAGAGACTCGTATAAAGTCGCCAGAGTTAATTGAAAAGGCTCAAGATTGAGAAAAATCGAGTGTGGTCAAAATCGATCCGACAAAGGAACCGAGTTTATAAATCATATCATATCGACATCTATGCAAATAATGGAATTTCACATGAAACATCAGCTGCAAGGACCCCTCAACAAAACGGTGTTGCTGAAAGAAGGAACAGGACTCTAAAAGAAGCTGCAAGGACAATGATACCAAGGTTTATATTCCTAAAAGATTTTGGGTCAAGTCACAACACCGCATGCTACTCTCGTAATAGATCTATGTCTTGACCAAGAGTCAAGGCAAAACACCTTATGAGCTTTTAGAATGAAAGGAAGCTTTTGTTTCTTTCTTTCGTGTGTTTGGTTGCAAGTGTTTCATACACAATAATGGTAAAGATCAATTGAAAACATTTGATAGTAAAAGTTCTACGGAAGGAATATTCTTAGGATATTCTAAAGTCAAGAAAGCTTTCGAGTTTACAACCGTAGGACTTTATTGTGGAGGAAACACCTCATGTTGTTTTTGATGAATCTACTTGTGTTCGTAAGAAACAGAACATGATGCGTAAGAACCGACTAAGAGGATCACCAGATTAAGCCCTAAAAGTAAATATAAATCATCCAATCGAACTCGAAAAGAAGAAGTCACCACATCCTATGATTGGAGTGACTCGGACTCGAGATAAAGAAGTTCAGATGGAACTCGTGATGGTGAGACTCAGAAAACCAACACTCCAAAAAAGTTGACCAATCCGAATGCACAACAAGCCTGCACTCAGTATATGATGCCAATGAAGATGTGGTCACAATCGAGGCAAAATTTCAATCTATCAACCAAAGGGGAACAAATATCTCTGACAATGTTCTGAATAGAATTTTCCCTGAGGTAGATGATTCCCTTTCTCCTGTTTTGTTGTTCCCTGAGTTTACTGATTTAACTGAACCTAACATTTCAAATGTTGAGGATACCATTGAAGGGGGAACATCAAGAAGGAAATGGTTAGATAGTCATCCTACAAGTCGATTGGGGTGATCTAACCGAAGGTGATAAAACAAGAAGGTTCCATGGTGAAAGTGCACTATTCTCGGCCGCTTTCCTATCGGAGAAAGAACCTCATGAGATTGGTGAAGCTCTACAAGATTCTCACTGGATTACTGCTATGCAAGATGAACTGAATCAATTCTCAAGGAATGAAGTATGGAAGCTGGTAGATAGACCAGAAAGGCACAATGTTATTGGAACCAAGTGGGTTTTCAAGAACAAAAGAGATGAAAACAACAACATTGTAAGAAACAAGGCAAGGCTAGTTGCACAAGGTTATTCCCAAGAAGAAGGCTTGGATTATGATGAAACCTTTGCACCTGTTGCAAGACTAGAAGCCATCAGATTGTTTCTTGCATATGTTTACCCACATGAAGTTCACAGCCTATCGATGGATGTGAAAAGTGCATTTTAAATCGGTGTGCTTAAAGAAGAGGTTTATGTGGAACAACCTCCTGGTTTCAAACAGAATGACCAAGTTTACAAGCTCAGAAAAGCTTTGTATGGTCTTAAGAAAGCACCCAGAGCATGGTATGATACTCTTTCTCAGTTTCTTACTGACCATGGTTTTGTCAAAGGAACTGCTGATAGAACTCGCTCGTGATAGAGGATGGGGAAGATATCTTACTAGTTCAGAGATATATGTTGATGACATCATTTTTGATCTCCAAACCATCACCGTGGTGAAAAATTTTCAACACCGGCCGAAAGGCAAGTTTGAGATGTCAATGATGGGAGAGATGAATTTCTTTCTAGGTCTTCAATTGAAACAATCAAAGGAAGGAATATTCATCAACCCGTGCAAAGTACACCGTAGATCCGATTGCCAAATATGGTGTACAGACCGCAACGCAGCTTAGATTCCCATGAATACTAACTACAAGATGGATCCCGATTACAAGGCAAATCAAGAAGTCATACTCGATTATAGAGGAATCATTGGATCATTGCTCTATCTCACAAAGGTAGGCCGGATATAACATTTGTTGTTGGGATATGCACAAAGATACCAAGCTAATCCTAAGACTAGTCACATGGAGGTCGCCAAAAAGATATTGAAATATCTTAAAGGCACAAAGAATAGAGGATTATGGTATCCAAATGATGATAACCTTGAAAAGTGGTTACTCGATGTCGACATTATGGAGGTTGCGAAATTGACAGAAGTCCACTTCCTAACTTGTCAATTTCTAGGAAGTAAAGGCGATATCTTGGTTTTCGAAGAAATAGACCTCAAGAGCAACAAGTACTACCGGGTTGAATATATGGTCATGAGGAAGTCAAGCTGCGGTTTTCAATTCTTTGGCCTCGCACAACAATTAAGGGATTATAAAGTTGTAGTCAATGAAGTACCAATATTTTGTGACAATAATAGTGCCATTGCTATTTCACAAAAATCCCAGTATTGCACACCGGATGCAAGCACGTGGATATCGACATCACTTCATCGAGATCATGTCGAGAAGAAGGACATAAGGATGGAGAAAATTCATACTGATAAGCAGAGAGCTGATATCTTGCCTAAACCTTTGCTGAAATCAAGATTCCGGGAACTTTCAGTTGAATTAGGGATGTTAGAACCAGGTGTATAGAGTAAAATCTGAAAAATTGAAGATTTTCAGATGCATGAAGCTTTCTCAGAATTCTACTGAGAAGCTCAGGATAAAATGGAAATACTGAACTGAGTCTCAGGAAACTCAAATTTCATCAAGGTCAAGATTTCAAGAAAGATAATGAACCAATTCAAGATTTTCGATTATAATCGACATTTTATCAAGGTCAAGATTCGGAAGACTGATAGAGGAAAATTAGTCTGAAGAAGTAATGACTCATGCGACTCATTTATTGCTTAAGGTGAAGTTCAGTAATCATTCGCAATAAATACAAAACACACCAAGAATGTTTTTTTTAGGATCGCTTTAAATTCGAAGAAGGTCAACAAATATTTAATGCTCGCTACATTAATGACCAATGAGGATGTTTTGGCTTTACTTTTTCGGAGATCGCTCGGTTCAGATACCCAATTAATCGAAATTAATCTCAACCGTTGTTTTTTCACCTAACCAACACGATTCCCCACGATCTCGAAGCTATTTATAAACACCAATAAGCCATTCAAGCCAAAATTTTATCAAACCCTTCGCTCCCAAATCCTCTCGCAATTAAAAAATCCTTTGCCCGAAAATTTCCAAACCCTAAAGCTTCACTTCTTCAATCAATCTCAAAAATGGCTCCAACCCTGTTCGAGAGATTAGCCGAAACCAACAAGCCATGGTACGAGTTCGTTGTCTCACTTGAAAGCACAACCAACTCAAAGCCAGAAGAGGAGGCTCTGCATATGATCCGACTAGCTAAACTCACCCAACTAGTCGCAAACCGACCAGACCAGGAGTTTGCAAAAGAGGTAATCGAATTCATCTATAACTTGAAGATAGATGACGAGGACTGTATGCATTCTAAGATTACTGTATCACACTTAGAGCATTCGTCCAAATACATCGATTTTGAGAGGGATTTGTATATAGTTCCAAAAAATTTGAATGATGTTTTTGAGCTCTGTGATAGAGGAGAGGATCCTACGATGTATATGTCGGGTAGAGAGCAGGAGTACTTAGATAGGATTGCTGAGAATCCTGTTAAGTTTGAGGCGACATTGCATAAGAGGCACTTAAAGCCACAATATCGTGTGTTGATGGATATTGTGAGTAAGTGCATCATGAGTCTTGCGGGGAGTTTTGAGCAGATCAAGACTCAAGCTCGGGATTGATGGCGGCGATAGAGGCCTCACCCACCACCGACTTCAAAACCTGTTGAAATTTCGATTCAGATGGTGAGTGAGCGCACAAAGTTTTGAGGAAGGTTGACGGGCGATCTCAATAAAAGGCAAGATCCACCATGCCCACCAAAATTGCTTACATTTTGGAGATGTGCAGAGGAGGAGAGGATATCTTCGCCAATTCGACCCCATTCCCCCCTAAGTCCAAAATTCTCCTTAAACCCATTGCTGCAAAGAAGGTGTCATCGGGGAAGAGAGAAAAGAAGGTTGAATCACCAGTTGCGGCTGAAAAAGAGACTCAACAAACCAGGGGGGAGGTTTTGTTGGAAGCAAAGATGGAGCAAGGAGCAAAAATGATGAAGGTAAGAACCTTGCCCCAAAGCGCAGAAGATTGGTGGTTCTCACCGATGAAGATGGTAGTGATTCTGAGGAGATTCAACCTGAGGGTCAAACCGCCCAGAGTTCGCCATTGTAAGTTTTGGCTCAGGTTATCTCCAAGGCACAAGACCAAACTGAGGAACAGTTCTTCTCTGAGGTGCTTGAGACATCTCTAAGTTCGCATAAAATTTCTCGGAAATTTTCAAAGGAACTCTCAGACCTCGAGATTCCTACTATCGAAAAAGTGCCTACTCATGATGCCAGAAGAGCCAACTCAAAACCAAATCGAGGAAGTGTCACCAGCTCCGTAACCCACTCGGATGCAAACGAGGACTGGACCGAACAACCTTCAGAGGTCACCGAGACTCGGAGCGTAACATTCTTGATGAGCTCCCGAAAGTGATCTACTTCGATCCTCGCCAGGCTTCAACCGAACTAGAGAGCACGAGATGGAAGAAGGAGAGGGTCAAGAAGGCGAGTGGAGGAGCAAGGGGAACGGTTCATTCTTGACCGCTACCCCGAGCTCAAATTTCATACCCCGATCGCAAGATGTTTTCTTCAGATTATGACAACCGTGTTCATTCTCAATCGACTCTTCCCGAGATGCTTGACATTGCCGCTTTCAGAGGGGAAGACTCGTGGAATGAGGAGACAAATTTTTCGACCTACTTCTCGTGGTTCGGCGACAAAGCTCAGATGAAAAACTCCGATTTTGATGAGCCGTTTCGTGGGAAGTTAATGAAAGAAAAGCTATCGGGTTGGTGCCCCAAGCAATGGAGACAAATCTCAAGATGGAGATGGGGACCAACAGGAAAATGTTGAGAAGCGGCCTCGGATGGAAAAGGAGACTTCGCTTCTTTGATCAACTCGAATTGGTCAACTCAGATCGGTTAGAACTCTTCAGGTACCTTTTGACACTATTAACAATTATGCCAAAGTTACTGAAAGTCCTATCTTTAATTCTGAATTGTCTGATAAGAAGACCGAGGCTCGGGTTGAGACTGAGCTCGAAGTTGAAGCCGCTTCTCGTGCAGCCGACCCTTAGATTGTCATTTAACCACAAGGTGATCGGACAACACAGGAAATGCAGAAGATTCCTGAGATTGATCTCACTCCCCTGATGGAGAAACTTGAGAAGGTTGAGCCAATGATGATCAAGATTGCTCAGATGGAAGAAACATTGGCCAATCAAGCTCAAAAGATGGAAAGTCTTAGTCACTCTTCGTGAGCTGGTGCAAATTCAAAACACTCTGACCACCCAGATGACCTCCATGGAACGAAAGCTGAATGAGAAGCTGGAGGGAGTCAAGGCTGAGTTAAGTGATGAACTAAAGCAGAAACACCAGTAGAGTTCTGATTTCCTATAGGTGAAACTGGCAGAAAAGAATGAGGTGCTAATCAAGTCTGCTGTTGAGGAAATGAGCTCATTGCTCATGACCAAGATGACAGAGATGTTCAAGGAAGCACTCTCTGGCCAGTTTGCCCACTTATCTGAAGAATTTTCTGTGGCCAAGAACCATCTAAGGAGGCTGGAAGACGAACAAAATCAGATAGCAGGAGAAGTTCGCTGTGTGAGCAAAGAGCAATATCACATGGACATAGCGCTCTCCAGACTTCTTCCAAATTACGGTGCCAAGAAGGGGTACTTTGGAGAAGAAGGCTCAGAAAGATGCTGAAATGTATAATCTAGCCAAAGCCTTTAAAGAAGTCGAAGCTACTGAAAAGTTGAAGTTCGCCAGTAGAAAAGTTCTTATCTACACTCGAAGTTTCGAGCAAACCATGCTTGATGTTGCAAGAGAGAAACCGAAAAGCTAGAGCAAAGGTTGGAACAAGCCAGGCTGCTATTGAATTACCTATGAAGAGGAAAGCCTTGGGCGTTGTTCAACCTGAAAGCAGGCGTGCGAAGGCTTCCAAGCCAATCCAGAGAAAGCTGATTCTGGATGATGAAGAAACGGAAGAATCTGAGTCTCAACCTCAGAAGAAAGTCTTCAACACGAGAGATGCTCAAGACACTCCAAATAGAACAAGCTAAGAAAAAGCCGCCGCTTCGTCTCGCGAGTGTCTGTGATCGTAACGAAGATAGACGAAGAGCGTAAGCGATGGAGTGAATTTAGGAAGTTTGCGAGCAAGAGGAAAGGAGCATCAAAAACACTAAAGTGGCCCCACGTTGATAAATGGATGCCCATCAAACTCAACGATATGTGGGAAGAAGTCAAGAGAACCTTCTGTTCAATTATGATGTTCTCGTGGAATGGAGAGGGAAAGCTCGGATCGAAATGAAGCTTTCATTGAATATCTTCTTATCTTCTATCCAAAGTATCTACGTAGTCGGATTAACTTTTATGGATGAAGGAGAGGTACGATATAGGGCCCCGGTCCATATTCTTATCCACTTCCAAGACTTGGTAATGGCTTGGTGAATGAGAAGGCCATTACTCAAGAAATTGCTCAAGATCTTTGTCATTGGGTCTAACAGAAACAAATCCTGGATATCATAAAAGAGAGAAATGAGTCAAGAAGAGATTTTTCGAATGTTTGACTGGAGGTGCCCAATGATGAAGTTGAGAATGAAGCAAATCAAGAGCGTAAGACCAAGAGCCAAAATCAAGATCAAGATCAAGACTCGTAAGATTCTGTAATCTTTAAATTTTTTATCTTTTTGATTTTGTTGATAAACTCATTGTAATCTGTAATAGGATACCAATCATCAATGAAGATTTATCATTATGCTCAAAAGATAATATCTCATTATCTTATTTACATGTCTTTTATTTTGATATGCCTGAATGAATGTCTCTGAACTGACTGTATGATGTTATGGGGGAAATTGTTTAAGTATTTAGTAATGAACAATTTAAAGAGATTCATTGCTGAAGAAATTGTTGAATGATTTAAATTGTTGGAGATTCTCTGAAATTGTTGGGAGATTCTCTGATTCAGAAATTGTTGAGAGAGAACCATCTTATAATAAGATAAACTGAAACCTGAGTATAGGTTATATGTTTGTAACAAGATAGGTTTTGGCATCATCAAAAAGGGGGAAATTGTTGGGAGATGAATTTAATAAAGATATATGATTTTGATTAGATCCCAAAACCCCTGAGTATGACATGTTCAGAATGATCTTGATAGTTGAGTCAGGATTCAGTTTAGAATATTCAGGATGATATCTGCGCAAATGTATAGTCGATATATAGTTCAGATAGGTTTCAAGACTCAAGAGGATACCGAGGAACCAAGACTCAAAGACGAAGATTTAGTGTATCACCAAGAGACTCAAGATCCTCAAGACACGAAAGACTCAAGACGCAAGATCAAGATCAAGATCAAGAATACTGATGGCACAGTAATTACTGATGACTCAGTAGTGTACTGAATGCTCAGTATGAACCTGAATGTTCCGAGGCACTGAATATATCTATCTGAAGGATGCAATACTGAGAAAAACGCGATTCCTTAGAAAGTTAGATATTGCCAAGACATTCAAATGCAGACAAAAGGAACTAAGTCAGAAGTGTTGTTAAGGTTATATCAAACTCAGAGTTTGTAACCAAAGAGAGCCGTTGAAGATGTCTACCTTTAACTGGAGACAAACGTCAAAAAGAAAAAGACGACACTGTACCATACTGACACTGATAGTGACAGATCGCTGTAAAAGATGTCAGATGTACAAAAGTTTCAGACTGCAAAAAGTGAAGACCGGCTACATGAAAGGCTATTGCCTAAAACGTGTTAGGGAGTTTCAAACCCTAAATATAGCCGTTTCTGACACACCATAAGAGGGAACTCACGAAGCTATCTCTCCAACGGATTGTTTTCAAAAGAGACCTTGGTGTATGCCTATAAATACTGGTGACCCTCTACATTGTAAGGTTACGGGAAATTTATACGCAACTCAAGAGCTCATACTTATTCTTGTAAAAGTTAAAGCACTCGAAAAACTTAGAATTTCCCAAGTGCTTCTACATTGAAGAGAACTCACTATACTAAGCCTAGCTTGATAAGAAATATCCAAAGCTTAGTCGAGGTATCCTAACCCTTTGCATTGTGCTTCATTGTAAAGGATATCTCATCCTAGTTGGAAACCAACCGAGAAACCCCTAACCCTTGAGAAGGTAGTTGGAGTGTGTTTATTGGTGAGAAGAGTTGTAAAGAGTTAGTAAACTACGCGGAGTAGTCAGAAAACTCTAGAGGAGAAGTTAGTAAGCTACAGGGGTAGTCTGAAAGCTTGTTTGTGTTTGAGTAAGTAAACTACGGAGGTAGTCAGAAAGCTCAAGGTCGGGTTGAGTAAGTAAACTACGTGGAGTAGTCAGAAAGCTCAGAAGTTGATAGTGAATTTCTCTGAAGAGTCAGGGAGAGTGGACGTAGGAGCTTGAGTCTCTGAACCACTATAATTGCTGTGTTCTTTATTGCTTTCCTTATCTGTGCTTAACTGTTGCATTGACTTGTTTTTGAAAGTATACTTTTCACTGATATTCAGTTGGAATCAATCCACTGAAGTTGCATAAGTGAATCACAGCTTAATCACTATTTTCATTAAGGGAAGGTTTTCAGCAAAGCTTAAAACGAGTATAAACAAGGGCCAACCATTCTGCACGACTGAGTAGCTAGAACAGATAGTTATCAAACTGAACTCTCATTTGAGGATTCAGTAAGTTAGTTATCTGATCCAAGCAACTCAGGATCTCTGACACTCAGGACTCAGTTGGGATTATCTGAGGTATCTGAAAGCAGCTCAGGATCACTGTCTCAGTAGACTTTGACTCAGAGTGATTTGTGCTTCTCAGAACCTAATCTTCAGGATTATCTGACCCAAGCTGACCTCAGTAAGAAAAAGTTTTAAAAACACTGAACACGTGTATTCCCCCCCATACACGTGTAAAACTCGTTTGCACCGGGACCAACAAATACCTAGAAATTTTGGTGAACGGAACTGAAAACGGCGGTGGCGGTAGGGGAGGACGGCGGCGGATGGTTCGATTTGGGGGAGAGGGAGGAGGAGGCTAGGGCTTCGAATATATATCAGCTGGTTCAATTCGCGATTTGGGTGTATATATATATATATATATATATATTATCCGAACACTTGTACAACGGTTTGTAACCGCTGTCCAAACTCTATCCTTGGACAGCGATTCAAAACCGCTGTCTTAACATTTGCACAGCGGTTCTCAACCGCTTTCTAAGTGTTAAACTTTGACAGCGATTTTGAACCGCTGTCTATTATTTTTTTTTTTAAAATTTAAACCGTTCTCCAAGCTATAGCTTGGAGAGCTGTTTGAAAAAAGGACTGTCCAAGTGCAGCTGTGCAAGTTCAAATGTGTAACAGTGGCGGAAGTGATAATTTATTTAAATTCCGGAGTTTCTGAATGAAATTCCATGTTCTTACGTCCAGAATTATAACTTAATTTTGAACGTGATGTATAAAAAAAATAAAAAATATTATAAGTAAAAAAAACTTTTTTAACTTCATTTAATACAAAAATAAACACGTTTTACACCACATCAATTTTATATTATAAATCATGCAACGCACGAGAATATGTTGGTGTAGATTAATATGTGTAGATTACAATTTTGACCTCGAAAAAAATTTACAAGTTTAAGGATGAATCAACAAAAAAATTGAAAAATGAAAAAGTGAGAAAGATGAGGTGACTTTTTTTTTTTCGAAAGAATGAAATTATATGGTAATTGAAAAATTAAAAGTTCCTCGCTTGGTTATTGTGGGGGTAAGACACGAGAGAAATAAATCGTATGAAAATAATGTAAAAGGAAAAAAGTGAAAACTTAACAATACGAAATAAATACTTTAGCCGGATCCCTATTCTACTTTAATATTTCATTTCGTATTTTAACATATTAATTTAATTTATAATAAATGTAATAAATAACATCACAAATTAAAGAGTGAGTTTTATGTACACCCAAATGCACCGTGCACTTATAGTACATTTTAAAATCATGCAATTTGTTATACTAAAAAGTGTAATTTATGTATACTGAACCATGCTACTATTTTTCCATATTTATAGTTGCATGATTCGGTGTAAGTTACATTTTTTAATATAATAAATTACATATTTTTAAAATACATTATAAGTGCATGGTGCACCTAACATACAAGAGCCCAAATTAAAACTAATCATATTTGGAATTTGCATGGAAAGGAAATAAATATACCTTTTAGGGGGACTTCTTATTTCAATAAGAAATAAAATTATAGCAGCAAGGAAAAGGGTTCCACTAATTTATGAGAATGAATCTTTACAAATGAAAACCTAGAAGACAAATATTTATGAAATTACATTCTTAAAAATTTGTGCAAATTCAAGAAGAAATTAAGAGGAAATAAGGTTTGGAATTTGGATTACGAGTCGGACAAGCGCCAACAACATTCTGCATAATTATCGTAAAGGAAGATTTTTGTAATTAACTTATACTCTCTCTCCCTGTGTTATTTGTAAATATATTTGTTAAAAATTTCCATTCCAAACTTAATCCAATGTTTTTATAAATAAAGGCTAGCTAGATCTTTTATACACCCAAGTGTATTAATATGAAAAAATAGTTACACGATTGAGTGTAAATAAGTTGCAATTTTCAATATAATAAGTCGCACGATTCTAAAATACACTATAAGTGCACGGTGCACTTGTGTGTACATGAGACCCACTCATAATTTTTTTTTTATTTTATCTATATCCTTCGAACATCTCAATAATACATCCAATTTCATTATTTTTTCCATACTAAAAATTAATTTTTTTTTTAAATTTGTATAAATATTATTACTTTACCATTTAATCTCAATATATAATAACTTCAACCCTTTTAATATTAATAAATTAAAATTTATGGGAATTGGGAACCATAAATATTCAGATAAAAGAGAGTATGTAAAGAAGACTGTCAACAGTTTATGGAATATTGTGATCGAAAATAGAAATTAGTTGAGTATGCCTGCAGGAAGTACTTTTGATCCGAATAAAAAATAAACGCCCAAATATAACGCAAAAAATTATATGCAATATTGCATACAAGCCATATATGTAATTATAGGTCCATTGGTATTTTTTTTTTTTCGCAGGCATGGAATGCGGGCAGCGCTTCTTCTTCCTCGAGTCGGTCAACCGCCAGATTTTTTCAGTTTGATTTTCACAACGCTGCTTTTTCAGGTTCTTCCTTCTCCTCTCTTCTCATGTTCTTCTTTTTCTTTTTTCTCTTCCATATTCTTCTCAATTTCACAATCTGTAATTTTAGACTGATGATTTTTTTTCGCGTTTGTACTGGTTTTGTTCATGTAGTAACACTCTTTTGCTCATAGGGTAACACTCTTTTGTTCATGTAGTAACACATCAAGTTGTTATGTAAATCTGTAATTTTAGACTGGGAATTTCTTTTCCGTTTGTTCTGGGTTTGTTTATGCGTTTGTACTGATTTTTGTTCACGTAGTAACACTCTTTTACTGATGATATTTTTCTCGTTTGTACTGGTTTTTGTTCATGTAGTAACACTCTTTTGCTCATAGGGTAACACTCTTTTGTTCATGCAGTAACACATCAAGTTGTTATGTAAATCTGTAATTTTGGACTGAGAATTTCTTTTCCTTTTGTTCTGGTTTTGTTTATGCGTTTGTACTGGTTTTTGTTCATGTAGTAACACTCTTTTGCTCATAGGGTAACACTCTTTTGTTCATGTAGTAACACATCAAGTTGTTATGTAAACCTGAACCCACTGCCCGCACCCTGCCCACCCTGACCTGACCCGCCGCCCTGACCCGCGAAATTTAGGCAACTTTTATCTTATTTATGTTGTATTGTACATAACACTAGTGTGCAATATTTCACACACGACTTTCTCTAATTATAAAGAAGACTATTGTTAAGGGCCGGTTTTGTCGTCAAGCCCACGGTAAAAAGCCCACGTCTAGGAAAGCCCATCCAAGAGTGAGATGGATTGTCAATGGTTATCAAAGTCCTATTGCTACATTTTGTCATTTGTTAATATATATATGACAAAAACTCGTATGAGACGGGGTACAATTTAGATAAATCGCATCCACTTATTTCAAAGTGTTAAAGAGTCAATTCTCAAATTATGCACCGTCTCACTACGAGACTATTTTATACAAGTGTGTCTCTATATATAATAATAGTACTGATGGGGGATATTCTAGCAAACCACTAAGGATCAAGCACGTGGATAGTCAAACGGCCAACCTGGTCAAATATGGTCAACAAGGAGTGAGGCCCACGGAGTTGGGCCAAAGGGTATTAGAAATGGGTCAAGGTGTAAGAAGTTAGGAGGTAGAGGTCTTGGGCCTAGAGGGACTAAGGCCAATGGTTGCCGTAGTGGGATGAGGTCTAAGAAGCCCAAGTATCTCGGGAGATTTATTTTGGGCCAGTTCAGAAAATTTTAGCTAATGGCCCCTATAAGAGATAATCCGTCCGCGGAGTTGTTGAGGAATGAGGGGAATCAGTTCCTACAAACTCGGAACCAGATATCTCGAGTAAAGTAGTTACGAAACCCTCGGGATAGAGGGGATGCGGAGCACAACGAAGGAATAATAGGAAAATAGGTTCCGATCGTGGGCCACGACGGAAGTAAGAAGAAGGTGGTGTTGGGGTTATACTGAAAAATATGCTCTTACTTTGTATAACCAAACTGAAGTTTCTTATTTATTTTACTGAAATAAATTATTTAATCATTGTTGCATTAAATATGAATAATGTTATATATGTTTATTGCAAACCCGTTCAATAAGATAGTACGTATTACGTTGTAGTTAATTTGGTGATACCCGATCACTGAAGATCAAATTAACAACCCTCGTAATAAAGTACAAATTCACAACCCAGATGGAAATGAACGAACCATCATGAACGGTTGAAGTGTGAGACCCAGATTGACTTGTCTTGACCAAGGGATCACACTAGCGCATTTAGGTGTGTTGAATGAGGACCTACATGAGGACAAATTCTTTGGTACTGAATATACAAGAATTAGACCTCAGTGATGCGTTATTTCTTAATCTCCGTCACTTAAATAGGATCGTGTGAAATTAATAACTATTGCTTTGATTTATGATGGGAAGAGAGTCAATGCGATTCGATACCTTATATCTTGGGCAATATTATTAATTACATGACGATTGCTGACATTTAATACGGAGAATCGTGTGCAAGTACGTCTTGCTTGATTTGTCCCCTTGGTGGACTCATATCCTTTTTCATACCAAATCTTGCAAGTGAAAATTTATTTCTGGTATGGATAATAATGTTGAGATGTCTTTACTCCAAGGACAAAGATATTAATTAATATAAAGCTTGTTCAGTGGCTTAATTAATTAATGAACTAATATAATCTTAAACGCGGGAAATAATGACCGGGAGCCATGTTATATGTGAAATCGTAATATGGGTTAAGATGGATAGTTCAATATTAATTTTATAGTGGAATAAATTAATATTAATGAACTTGAATAATATTTGGCCCAAAATATTAAAGCTTCATAGTCCATTGATGGTCCAATCTTAATTCTCTTAAACGCCCCTCAAATAGCCCAAAAGAAAGTTCAATTAATGAAAGAGACAAGAAAATATTTTGCTATATTTCCATGCTTATATTTTCGAAAAATATGTGGATAAGAGGAAGGAAAGATTGTCTTGATTTTCTTATAGATATTTTATGGAAAGAGATAATTATTGTAGGAATACATAATTATCCCATAAATTCAAGAAGTCAAATCTTGACTCCTTTAATCTTGTTATTTTTTAAAATAATAGGATAAAAAGGGGAAGAGATTTTTATGGAAAATTTAATTAAAGAGAAAAGAATATAGGAGATATATTCAAGATTTCTTGGAGATCAAGAAAATAATTTCTTCCTTATATTTTTGACCTAAAAATTCGACCCCCTCACTCCTATTTATAGGGGATGAGGTCTTCATTCCCAAGTGCAATTCCATGTGTTGGAAATATTATAAATCCACAAAGGTGATAGCAAAATATTTAATTTCTCTCCCATTAAAATCGTTCGTGCAATATTTGGGAAGGCTCTTGGGTTGATCCATCGTCTCAAAGCTTGTCTCTACAAGAGGTTAGTAATTCCGTAACTCCTAGTTCCGCTTGTTTAGGATTTACGTGAATTATGTGTACGCATGTTGTTTAATTATTATGTTGAATTGATTTAGGAT
Source organism: Stenogyne calaminthoides (assembly GCA_037126765.1). NCBI lineage: Eukaryota > Viridiplantae > Streptophyta > Magnoliopsida > Lamiales > Lamiaceae > Stenogyne > Stenogyne calaminthoides. Next base: position 20,905,815 of record JBBCBC010000032.1, read on the forward strand.
TAATTCATGTTAATAATTATTTATTTAATTTAAATATGTATTTAAAAATCATCTCGAATAGATCCGGGCACCCTAATTTCCCAACAACTGGTATCAGAGCTCTGGTTTCGAGCTCTGATTTTTTAAATTGTTATTTAAATTATTGAACATTAAATTGAAATTGGATAATAGAATTGCTAGATCTGTTTTGCAGGTATCCAATTATCATGGTATTTAATGTGTTTTATTTTCATGCGTATGAATGAATTGTTTTTAATTCGACTAGTTCGGATTTGTTTTTCTCGTGAGAAAATCCACGAGTTGATTAAGCTATTTGATTTGTTCAATGTAATAGACTAGTCTAGATTTAAGGTATTCATTTTTTGTTAAATAAATTGTAACCTGATCGGAGACGAAGACGGAGACGAGTTAAAGACGGATCCGAACCGACATATAGGCAAAGATGTGTCACGCGAAACGCGTTAAGGGAGGCACGCTCTACGACGCGACGCGGGCAGATGCAAGACGGCGCGGGGCGGATGAGGGCCGAGCGCCAGCGAGGGTCGCGAACACACGGAACGCCATGCATGGAAGGCACCGTCAGCAGGCGGATGGGCGAGGGCGGGCGAGGCAAGCGATGGGCATACGCGACGCTGCGACGCACGGCGCGCAAGATGGGCCCGACCACCCCACCGCCCCGCCGAGGCTACCGAGAGTCAGACGGGCGATGCGCAAGCTACTGCGCCTAAGCGCACGGGCGCGATCGCTCGGCCATGCGGCCGGCTGGATGCGGGCATGCATCCCGGCTGCGAGCTGCTTGGTGTGGCGTCTCAAGACAGAGTTCTTTTCGAGATGAACGAGTGGGAGAAATTCAAGACGACGTTTCTTCAAAAATCAAGCCAAAGAAAATCAAACCATGACAGTTGGATAATTTGTGCCCAATGTGTTTATTTTCTGCTTTGCTTGATTTATTGTTGTTGTATTTTCTTGTGCTTTATTTAATTTTTTTAAATATGTTTGCATGAGAATTGCCCAACGAAAAATCTCAATTTCAAAAATTACTAAGTATGTTTTAATAATTAATTTGGTTTTGACACAAATTAATTTTGACCTCCATGATTTATTTATTTGTGAAATCTTTTGGAGAAATTCCCCTACGGGACGGTCAAAAGATAGCTTTCACATGAATAAATTCCCAAAAGGAAGATTGTGAATTATTATTAGTGGCGACGATGACCCTCCCACGAGGCTCGATCAAAACGAAGTAATAATTATGTATTTAATCATGGTTATTACTTATGTATAAAATTGATATTTATATACTTCTCCGAAGTCCCTGTCAATTTTATATTGGTCAAGTGAGAGCCGACTATTAATTTTCTTTAAAATTAAAGGTTTGTAACTGTTCTTGTTTGTAACCTGCTTGAATGTGATTTAAATGATGACCCTCCCATGAGGCTCATTTAAATCTGTTTTGAGATGTTGGCTGATGCATGTTCATATTTTTTTTGAGATTTTAATATGAATCATGTGATCGAATTATGTGATTGAATTTTGTGTTGATCTGGATATTGATACAAAATATATGTTTATTTCAGTTCATCATGTCACAACCTTTTAATCCATTGTTCAATTTACTGAAAGACAACCTTCTCACTGGAGATAACTTTATTGTTTGGAAACGAAACCTTATGAATTTCCTTACTTCACACGAGTACAAATGGGTGCTTAATGAACCAAAACCCGAAGAACTAACCAAAGATGTCAGTATATGGGAAGAGATGGAATATAATGAATGGGAGCTAGGGAATGAATTGATAAGGGACATTATCTTGACATCAATGTCGGATTCTGTAAGGCACCTTCATCAAGGATTTCTCTTAGCTGCAGACATTATGGAAAATCTTGAAGTGATGTTCGCGCATCCAACCTATATGGCAATTCAAAACATTAAGCATGATTTGAACAAGCTGAGGTTGGAAGAAGAAATGACTGCTAGAGAGCACATTTCTAGGGTAATGGTCATCTTTGAAGAATTGGCACATCTTGGCGAAAAATGTGATTTCAAGAGCAAAATTGATTTCATTCTCAAAACTCTACCAAAGAGCTATAACCATCCTTATGTAAAATACCTATAGGAAGATATGAATTTTACTATGGATGATCTCAAAAGAGCTGTTACTTTGGTTGAAGAGGACATTGAGCGCAAGAAAGCGAACATGGTTGCAAAAAGGTCTGCTTCTCGTCTAGGCCAATTGATGGTAAGAACGATGAAGAGACAAACAGGATAAACCAGTTCTATTCAAACTTCAAGGATGAAAGTTTAAGCAAGAGGATATGTTTGGAATGTGGGGAGATGGGACATAAGAGATGGGCCTGTTCCAATTCCGAAAGGAATATAAAGAAAGATAATTCACACTCACTAGTAGTTGAAACTTGTTTAGTGGAGTATGCTACCCACTCTTGGGTATTGGATACGGGATCCACTGATCATGTATGTTTCACATTGCAGGGATTCAAGCAGACCCAACGACTAAGTGAGAGTGAGATCCTCATCAAGCTAGGCGATGCTACAAGAGTGGCAGCTGAAGCAGTGGGAGAGGTGCACCTGTCCTTTGGAGAGAAGAAGTTAATTTTAAGAGATGTCCTTTATGTTCCTGTTTTTCGGAAAAACCTTATTTAATAAGAACATTACTGTTTTTCGTAACAATGTGATTATCTGTCGTGAAACTTTAAGGAACAATCTCTATATTATTAACTGTGCACATCACTCACAAAATGCATCCTATAACACATCTACTATTTCTTGTAAACGAAAAGCGCTCACGACGTGAACGAGACACTTTTTTTGGCACCTAAGATTAGGTCATATTAACCCGAAAAGGATTCAAAGGTTGGTGAAAGATGGTTCTTTGGGGTCTCTCCAAATTGAGCCATTTCCGACTTGCGAATCGTGCTTGGAAGGTAAAATGACCAAGAGGCATTTGGAGCCAAGGGGCTTAGAGCTAAAGAAGTATTAGAAATCGTTCATACCGATGTGTGTGGTCCAATGCAAATCAAAGCTAGAGGTGTCTACGAGTATTTCGTTACTTTTATCGATGATTACTCACACTACGGATACATTTTCCTAATGAAGCATAAATCCGAGACCTTTGATAAATTCAAAGAATTTAAGGCTCAAGCAGAGAATCATAAGGGAAAAAGTATCAAGTTTCTATGATCTGATCGTGGAGGCGAATACCTCAAATGATGAATTTCTAACTACCTATCGGAAGTGGGGATTGCATCCCGCTTGATCGCACCGTTTACCCTCAACAAAAAATCAAGGGGATTATAATTTGAAAAATATGCTTTTTACTTTGTATAATCGAAACTGAATTTCCAGACTTATTTACTGAAATAAATTGTTTATCACTGATGCTTTAAATATGATTGAATGTTACATATATTTACTGCATAACTGTTCAATAATTTGTACGTGTTACATTGTATTTAATTTAGTGATACTAGATCACAGAAGATTAAATTAACAGTCCCTTGTAACTAAAAGTACGCCATTCACGACCTAGATGGAAATGAACAACCCATCGCGAAAGGTTGAGGTGTAAGGCTCAGATTGGTTTGTCTTGACCAAGAGATTACACTAGTGCATGACTGATGGACTGAATAGGACCTACAGGAGGATAAATTCTTCAGAACTGAACAAGGAAGAATTAGACCTCAGTGGTTCGTTGTTTCTTAATCTTCGTCCTTAAATAGGATCACGTGGGATTGATAACTATTGCTTTGACTTATCATGGGTAGCGAATCAAAGAGATTCAATACTTTTTATCTTGGGCAATATTATTGGTCACATGTGATTGCTAAGATTTAATACGAAGAATCGTGTGCAAGTACGCTTGTTTGATTTGCCATCTTGGGAGGTTCATAAGCTTTATCATACCAAATTTTGCAAGTGGAATTAGTTTCCGGTATGGATAATAATCTTGAACCGTTCCTTGACCAATGACAAAAGATATTAATTAACGGAAAGCTATTTCAGTGGCTTGAATTAATTAATGGGCTAGATAATCTTAAACACGGGAAATAATGACCGGGAGCCATATTGACTGTAATATGGGTTAAGATGGATAGTGCAATATTAATTATGTAGTGAGATTAATTAATATTTATGGGCTTGAATTATATTGTGGCTCAATATTAGATATTCAAGGTCCATTAGAAGGTCCAATCTTAATTCTCCTAAAGGCCCCCTGAGTAGCCCAACAAATAGTCCAATAACTGAAAAATGTGATTAAAATAAAATAAATATTGTTGCTTATTTTTTCCATGTAATTTTCAAAATTATAGATATAGTAGGGAGAAAGATTTTCTTTGAATTTTGTTATGAAATGAAGATATGTATTCTTGGAATACAAGATTATCTCATTAAATTCAAGAAATCTCCCACTTGGTTATCTATATAGAATTTTCAAAAATTTGAAGATAATGGGCAAGAAAGATTTTCTTGATTTTCTTGAAAAGATTTTATGGAAGATATGTGTTTCTTGAAATACAAGAATATCTCATAAATTCAAGAAGATCCAAATCTTGGAATCTTGCTTCATTAATTTTCGAAAAATCCATAATTAGAGGAGGTGGGATTTTTGTGGAATATTTTAATTATGGGAAAAAGAATATATGAGATATATTCAAGATTTCTTGGTGATCAAGAAAAGTCTTTTCCCACATTGGTTTTCTACTGAAAAATTCGACCACCTCTATCCTATAAATAGGGGATGATTGTTTCATTCCCAAGTACAATTCCATGTGCTGGAAAAATTAGCAAATCCACAAAGGTGGTGCAACAAAGTTTATTTTTTCCTTTTGTTAATTGTTCGACAAGTGTCCTTCCACCGGATAGTTGAGCAAGGGCTAAGGGAATACTTGGGAAGTCCTTTTGGTTAGTCCGTCCAACCGAATCCACTGCCATCCCGAATACTTGGGAAGTCCTTTTGGTTAGTTCACGTAAACCCGTAGTTTCCGCATGCGTAGGTTTTACGTGGCTTTTTATATGCATGATATGTGTTGCAATTATTATTTGAATTAATATATGATTAATTCATGCTAGTATTAATTAAAGAATTAAATTTGTATTTAAATATTCATCCCGAATAGATCTCTGCAACTCATTCCCCAACAAAAATGGGGTTACAGAACGAAGGAATAGAACACTTTTAGAAATGGTAAGGTCAATGATGAGTTATGCGAATTTACCGAGATCGTTCTGGGGTTACGCATTAGAAACAACGACTTATATTCTGAACCTAGTGCCATCCAAATCGGTACCTAAAACCCCGAGAGAATTGTGGACGGGGCGGAAGCCCAGTTTCAGACACATCGGGATATGGGGGTGTCCGGCATACGTGCTAGACAAGGAAGCCGGTAAATTGGATGCACGCTCGGAATTAAGGATGTTCATAGGGTACCCCAAAGGAACTAAATGATGCATGTTCTATGGTACCGAAGATCAAAAGGTGGTGATCAGTACCCACTTTAGATTTTTGGAAGAAGACTATATGAACAGTCGAAAGCTTAGAAGTGAAATTACCTTAGAAGAACTTAGGGGGCCAACTCCATTGCCAACTGTACAAAATGATATACCAAATGTCACGCCTACACAACCGGAACCTCGTCGTAGTGGGATGGTTATCAGACAAGCCGAGAGATTCTTGGGGATCGGAGAGTCTTCGGACTTGATCTCCGCAGAAGAGTCAGATCCATGGTCCTACAACGAGGCGATCCGAGACAAAGATGTTCAATCCTGGCAAACAACAATGGAAGTCAAGATGGGTTCAATGGATCACAACAAGGTGTGGGAGCTAGTCGAACCACTTGATGGAGTAAAACCCATCGGATGCAAGTGGGTATACAAGAGAAAAAGGGGACCAGACGGAAAGGTTGAAACCTTCAAAGCAAGACTAGTGGTGAAAGGGTACACTCAGAAAGAAGGGATCGATTATGAGGAAACCTTTTCGCCCGTAGCCATGCTCAAGTCCATCCGCATTCTCTTGTTGATTGCTGCGCATCTAGATTTTGAGATCTGGCAAATGGATGTTAAGACAGCATTTCCTTAATGGAAATCTTGACGAAGAAATATATATGCAACAACCCAAAGGCTTCATTGAAAAAGGCCAAGAGCATCTGGTTTGCAAGCTTAGGAAGTCCATTTATGGGCTGAAGCAAGCATCCCACGCTTGGAATCAATGTTTTATTCAAGTTATAAAATCCTACGGTTTCGATCAAAACAACTTTGAAAGTTGTGTCTATAAAAAGCGTGACGGAACTGCATGGACGACATTCTGCTCATCGGAAATGATGTAAAGGTGTTATCAGACGTAAGGGCATGACTGTCAAAATAGTTCGATATGAAAGATTTAGGGGAAGCCGGTCACATCCTAGGGATCAAGATCACTCGAGATCGCAGGAAAAGAATGACCGGGCTTTCGCCAGCTTCATACATAGATACTGTTTTGAAGCATTTCAGCATGCAAGATTCCAAGAAAGACTTTGTGCCCTACAGATATGGAATCCATCTGTCCAAAGAGATGTGTCCAAAGACACAGAAAGAGATAGATGACATGAAGGGCATCCCTTATGCTTCGGCTGTGGGAAGCCTCATGTATGCAATGTCAGTGGTGAGATCGATATCCGCTGCTGCGTAGGCATGGTGGCAAGATATCAAAGTAACCCTGGGAAAGAGCATTGGATTGCAGTAAAGAACATTTTGAAGTATCTGAAAAGGACACAGGGACAAAATGTTGGTTTACAAGTCAGATAGTCCAATCCCCATCGGTTACACGGACTCGAATTTTCAATAAGATGTTGACTCCAGAAAGTCTACCTCGGGTAGTGTGTTTTGCATGGGGGGAGGAGCCATGACATGGAGAAGCGTAAAGCAGAAATGCATCGCCGATTCTACCATGAAAGCCGAATATGTTGCTGCTTGTGAAGCAGCGAAGGAAGCGGTTTGGCTCAAGAACTTCCTAGTGGACTTGGACGTCGTCCCAAATTTGCCCAGCACGATCATGGTTTACTGTGATAACGCCGGAGCAGTTGCAAATTGGAGGGAGCCTAGAGCCCACAAGGCCAGCAAACACATTGAAAGAAAATACCATCTCATACGAGAAATCGTTAAGAGAGGAGACATTGAGGCGGCTAAGATTGCATCGGAAGACAACCTAGCAGATCCATTCACATAGGGCCTGCCTCAGAGTACATTCGAGAGACATGTGGAAGGAATGGGTGTCAAGGACGTTGCCAATCTGCTTTGAGTATAAGTGAGAGAAAATTATTAGGTTCGTGTAGGGTGACATTAGATGTCACATAGAACACGAGACATGCTGTAGTATACTTAAAAATAGACTTTGAGTATAAGTGGGAGATTGTTGGGGTTATACTGAAAAGTATGCTTTTACTTTGTATAACCAAACTGAAGTTTCTTATTTATTTAATGAAATAAATTATTTAATCACTGTTGCATTAAATATGAATGAATGTTATATATGTTTATTGCAAACCCGTTCAATAAGATAGCACGTATTACGTTGTAGTTAATTTGGTGATACCCGATCACTGAAGATCAAATTAACAGCCCTCGTAATTAAGTACAAATTCACAACCCAGATGGAAATGAACGAACCATCATGAACGGTTGAAGTGTGAGACCTAGATTGGCTTGTCTTGACCAAGGGATCACACTAACGCATTTAAGTGCGTTGAATGAGGACCTACAGGAAGACAAATTCTTTGGTACTGAATATACAAGAATTAGACCTCAGTGGTGCGTTATTTCTTAATCTCCGTCCCTTAAATAGGATCGTGTGAAGTTAATAACTATTGCTTTGATTTATGATGGGAAGAGAGTCAATGCGATTCGAGACCTTATATCTTGGGCAATATTATTAATTACATGACGATTACTGACATTTAATAAGGAGAATCGCGTGCAAGTATGTCTTGCTTGATTTGTCCCCTTGGTGGGCTCATATCCTTTATCATACCAAACCTTGCAAGTGGAAATTTATTTCCGGTATGGATAATAATGTTGAGTTGTCTTTACCCCAAGGACAAATATATTAATTAATATAAAGCTTGTTCAGTGGCTTAATTAATTAATGGACTAATATAATCTTAAACGCGGGAAATAATGACCGAGAGCCATGTTATATGTGAAATCGTAATATGGGTTAAGATGGATAGTTCAATATTAATTTTATAGTGGAATAAATTAATATTAATGGACTTGAATAATATTTGGCCCAAAATGTTAAAGCTTCATAGTCCATTGAAGGTCCAATCTTAATTCTCCTAAAGGCCCTTCAAATAGCCCAAAAGAAAGTCCAATTAATGAAAGAGAGAAAAAAATATTTTGCTATATTTCCATGCTTATATTTTCGAAAAATATGTGGATAAGAGGAAGGAAAGATTGTGTTGATTTTCTTGTAGATATTTTATGGAAAGAGATAATTATTGTAGGAATACATAATTATCCCATAAATTCAAGAAGTCAAATCTTGACTCCTTTAATCTTGTTATTTTTAAAAATAATAGGATAAAAAGGGGAAGAGATTTTTATGGAAAATTTAATTAAGGAGAAAAGTATATAGGAGATATATTCAAGATTTCTTGGAGACCAAGAAAATATTTTCTTCCTTATATTTTTGACCTAAAAATTCGACCCCCTCACTCCTAATTATAGGGGATGAGCTCTTCATTCCCAAGTGCAATTCCATGTGTTGGAAATATTAGAAATCCACAAAGGTGGTAGCAAAATATTTAATTTATCTCCCATTAAAATCGTTCGTGCAAATCCTCCCACCGGATTACGTTCTTGGACTTGGGGATATATTTGGGAAGGCTCTTGGGTTGATCCATCGTCTCAAAGCTTGTCTCTACAAGAGGTTAGTAATTCCGTAACTCCTAGTTCCGCATGTTTAGGATTTACGTGAATTATGTGTACGCATGTTGTTTAATTATTATGTTGAATTGATTTAGGATTAATTCATGTTAGTAATTATTTATTTAATTTAAATATGTATTAAAAAATCATCTCGAATAGATCCGGGCACCCTAATTTCCCAACATGTGGATCATCTCCCATACCCCGAACGTGGGTCGTGGGGAAGAAGAAAGAAACTCAGGTTTGAGGGGTATAAAATCCCCTCCAAGGTAACACTTTAGATCATGGAATAACACACTCACCAATTTTACATATATACATTATATTGCCTTTTCTAGAGAAAGATCACTGACTTGAGCGTCGGAGTGCCCACGCTGGAAATCCCTCCGGCGTGTTTTTCTTGCATGTATTGAAACCAGAGTTCTTAGTGGTCAAGGTGGTCTTACGGGTTTCTTCCAATAATCCACGCAATCCTCTAAATCCAGGTCATCCTTGAATCCACTTTTACCCGCACCAAATTGGCGTCGTCTGTGGGAATACAGGGCTAAAGACGTGAGTTTAAACCCTTATTTTCGAATAAGAATCGCTGAAAGCTAATTACAAGATGGCTGGGGATCAGCCTGCCCAGCAGGCCCCACCAAAAATGTCAATAGGAGTCCTCAACTAACCCCAACGGCACCACCACTTTATGGGATGTCGCCTACAGGTAAGGGAGCTACAACCCCGACACCTCCATCGATATTTATGGGAGTCGCACGGATGGCTGGGAGAGGGAATTCAACTGCTTCCCCTCTCCAGAAGACGACAACTGATTCGGTCCTAGTGGGAGGCACGGGCCGAGGAGGAGGCACCACACATGGGGCATCTGCAAGCCAGGGGACTAGAGGACGGATAATGGCACAGACATCCCAACTCCAAGGGTCCTACTCCTGTAGCAGCTTCACGGAATATACCTCATCCCACACCACCATCCCCTACGATGGTGACTGTTAGTATGGACCAGTTAGGAGAATTGGTTGCTAAATCGGTAGAAAATGCTTTTGCAGGAAGAAGTCAAACAAGGTTACATCCTCCTAGACCTGAAGGAGATTCAAGGGAAAGGGGAAACCAGATCCCTCATGAACCAACAGAAGCAGACAGGGAGAGGAATCTCATGCTGATCAAGGGGATCCTCGGAAGAAGCAAGTACCAGGGGAGGAAACACCTCATTCCAAGAGAGGTGGGGGTCGAGACAGCCCACCTCGGAAGACAGAAACAATGGACATGGGCGAGAGTTCGGATCCAACCTATGATGGGGGGTTAGTCATCGATTATTGTCCCTTCAGAAGGAGATGGAGACAATGAGGAAACAGTTGAAACAGGTAAGTGATGTTAGACCTGTGGCCGGTTGTCAATTTTCTGAGGATATCCTAAATGATGAGTTGCCTTTTAATTTTAAACCCTTGACGTTTGAATATGATGGGACTACGGATCCTTATGAACATTTAGTCATTTTTGAGAATGTTTGCTTTATTACATTGATATGGGGAGGGGGTAAAATGTAAGATTTTCTAACCAATTTGTTGAAGGCTTCCCAACAATGGTTCAGCCAATTGGGCCCGAATAGTATCCACTCCTTTGCAGGTTTTAGCAAGATGTTCTTGCACCAGTTCGCTAGCACTAGGAGGCAGCCCAGAGCAACCTTGACTCTTTTCAACATGAGGCAGGGAGAAAGTGAAAGTTTGAGAGAATTTCTGAAGCTGTTTAATCAAGTCGCCCTGGAGGTCCTTACCGCCACTCCAGAAGTGAAAATTAACGCACTGACCAATGGACTGCGGGATGGGGAGTTGTTCTCGTCCCTCGCTAAAAAGCCGGTAATGTCCTTCGACGACTTGTTAAATAGGGCGGAGAAATACGTTACACTGGAGGAGATCAGAAAGGCCAAGAAGGCAGAAACCGATTCCGGCGATAAAAGAAGAGACTCAGATGCCCGAAAGGGTAGGAACGAAGGGAGAACGAAGTCAAGGACAGAAAGCAAATCGGAGGATAGGTCAGAAGGTGCAAGGTCCTTTAATGGACCACGACCGAGGTTCGAAAAGTATACACCTCCGAAGATCCAGCCAGCTGAGGTTTTGGAGGTAGCCGGAGATCTTCCGGAGATGAAGTTCCCCTGGTCAAGAGCTCAAGGGCCGTCAAAGCCGAAATCAGATAAATTTTGCCGCTTCCACAATGATTATGGTCATGACACAAACCAGTGTTTTCATTTGAAGGATGAAATAGAAAGGTTGATCCAGGCGGGACATTTAAAGGAGTTCGTATACCGAGACCGACAAAACTCTCGAGGGAGCAAAAGAAGGGAGTCTGAAGAGAAAACCGATGACCGTGATAAAAGGAGAAATGAGGAAGCTGAAAAACCTCTTTTCCAGAAGAGAGATTTGATCCAAGTCATTGTGGGAGGACCTGCCGTGGGAGATTTGTTTCGAGCCCAAAAGAAGAGTGTACTAGAAATGGAGACTAGCCAGGGAGTAAAAGCGATGGAGATCCAGGAGGTCGGGAAGATGGAAGCCGCTCCCAAAATCTCATCCGGTCCTGAAGATGGTGGGGGATCGAGGCAGCCGCACACATATGCTTTAATAATCACTACTGATATTGCAGGGTACGATGTGGCCAAAATCTTTGTGGATACGGGAAGCTCTACAGATATCATGATGTGGGATTGCTATAAAAGGATGGAGCTAAATGCAAAACTTCTACCTGTGGAAACATCACTTTATGGTTTTACAGGAGGAGCTATTCGACCCCTAGGCGAAGTCACTTTGCGTGTCGGGTTTTGGGGAACATCCTGAGACAGGGTTCTCATGGTGAATTTTCTTATCGTCGTGCCCCCCCCTCGCATAATGTGATCTTTGTCAGACCCCTGCTGAATGCTTTCCAGGCGGTAGTGTCAACCTACCATATGAAGATGAAGTTTCCCGTGGGAGAGGTTAGTGGAAATCAGGCACTAGGCAGAAAATGTTATGTGGAAGTTGTTCGAGCAGCAGATAGAAGCATACAAGATAAGTTGGATAGAATTAAAGGAGAAGATCCAGAAGTAAAGAAAGCTAGATTCTTAGAGGAGGGAGAACCTACCAAGATGCAAGCGGAGGAGGAGCTGATGGCGATAGAGCTGTACCCGGGGAGGGTAGGATACACCACTCAAGTCGGAACACAAATGAGCGAAGCTTTAACCAGGAAGCTGATCGCAGTTTTGAGGGAGAATGCAGATATCTTTGCTTTTTCACCTGAGGACATGACAGGTATCCCTCCTGATGTAGCTATGCATTATCTTAATGTGAAAGCAGGATCGAAACCCATGAAACAAAAGTTAAGACACTTCGGGTATGAGAAGGACGGGATTATCAGGGAAGAGGTGGAGAAATTGCTGAAGGCTGGACACGTCGAGCCCATGGATTTTCCCGAATGGTTGGCGAACGCGGTGCTGTTCTCAAAAGGAGTAGGGAAGTGGCGGATGTGCATTGACTTTAGAGACCTGAATAAAGCCTGCCCTAAGGATCATTATCCCCTGCCAAGGATTGATCAATTGGTGGATTCGACATCAGGGTTCGAGTTACTCAACATGATGGACACCTATCAAGGATATCATCAAATACAACTCTTCCCGGGGGACAAACCTAAGGTTAACTTTATTGCTTCGTGTGGTACCTTTGCATACATTAGAATGCCCTTTGGATTAATTAATGCAGGAGCAACTTATCAACGGATGGTTGATAAAGTATTCCGAAAATTATTGGGACGTAACATGGAGGTTTATGTGGATGATATGCTGGTCAAGAGCGTAGAGGCGGAAAAACATATAGTGGATCTTAAGGAGTCATTTGCCGTAATCAGAGCTAAAGGGATGAAGCTTAACCCGGCAAAATGTTCCTTTGGAGTGAGATCGGGGAGATTCCTCGGATATATGGTAACGCAAAGGGGTATCGAGGTCAACCCAGTAAAAGTACAAGTAGTGTTGGATATGCATCCCCCTAACAACCTTAGGGAGATACAGAGATTGAACGAGAGGATTGCGGCCTTGAGCAGATTTATCTCCAAATCTGCGGAAAGAAGTTTACATTTTTTCAGGGTCCTAAGGAAAGGAGCAAGATTCGCTTGGGATGAGGAATGTCAAAAAGCCTTCGAGGAGTTGAAAACTCACTTAGCCCGGCTTCCTCAGCTGACTAAGCCAGTAAGGGGAGATGTAACTTCTCTACTTCTCAGTGGGGAAGGATTCAATCAGCTCAGTACTGATAAGAGAGGAAGGGGCAACCCAAAAGTCAGTCTACTATGTAAGCAATATAATCCAGGGTGCTGAAATCAGATATTCTGAGACAGAGAAGGCAGCTTTGGCTATCATGATCACCGCAAGGAGGCTAAGGCCTTATTTTTTTCCCATAAAATAATTGTTCGAACTAACTATCCTCTTAAACAGATGTTAGGCCGAGCTAGTCTATCAGGGAGGATGGTCAAATGGGCCGTAGAGTTGGGAGAATATGATGTGGATTTTGAGCCCAGGCGAGCGATTAAAGCCCAGGCTTTGTCCAACTTTATACAAGAAACAACGAGCTCAGAACCAAAGAAGGAGTGGCAGGTATATGTCGATGGCTCTATTACTATAACAGGTTGTGGTGCAGGTGTCTTGATAATAGATCCTTGGGGAGTTGAACTTCAATTTGTAATACGATTCGAGTTCCATACTTCGAACAATGGAGCAGAATACGAGGCCTTGATAAGGGGTGTGGAAATGGTTGCGGAGATGGGAGGTCAAAGGGTGATCGCGTACACGAACTCCCAATTGGTGGCCCAACAGGTAAGTGGGGATTACTTGGTCAAGGAGGAAAGAATGATGAAGTACTTGGAAAGAGTTGCAGGGGTGAAAGATAAATTCCAAACCTTTGAGGTAATCTAGATACCCCGTGAGCAAAATACTAAGGTCGATGTATCTAAATTATTTCGGTAGCCATGGAAGTTTCCATCACAGTTTTAAGTGCAGAAAATGAGGCGATCCTGCCTACGATAGCAGCTATTGGAGAAGAAGATGATTGGAGAACAGAAATCCGAAAGGCTCTGAATGGGGAAGACCCCCCACAAGAGCGGAGAAAAGGGATGGAGGGCTCGATTTTGCTTGATAGGGGGACACCTATACAAATGTTCGTTCACGGAACCTTACTTGAGATGTTTGTCCGCGAACGAGGGGGAGTACATGCTGAGGGAAGTACATGAAGGATGCTGTGCGGACCATGCGGGTTTCAGGTCCATAGTAAGGAAGGTGCTGAGGGCAGGCTACTTTTGGCCAACCATGGTTAGAGATGCAAGAGAGCTGGTGAAGAAATGCGAGAAATGCCAAAAGCATGGACCTTTGTGTTGGGATTATACTGAAAAGTATGCTTTTTACTTTGTGTAATCGAAACTGAATTTTCAGACTTATTTACTGAAATAAAATTATCACTGATGCTTTAAATATGATTGAATGTTACATATATTTATTTGATAACTTTTTCAATAATTGTGACGTGTTACATTGTAGTTAATTTAGTGATACCGGATCACGTAAGATTAAATTAATAAATTGTAACTAAAAAGTACGCCATTCACGACCTAGATGGAAATGAACAACCCATCGTGAAAGGTTGAGGTGTAAGGCTCGGATTGGTTTGTCTTGACCAAGAGATTACACTAGTGCATGACCGATCTTGATTGAATAGGATCTCTGAGGAGGATAAATTCTTCAGAACTGAACAAGGAAGAATTAGACCTCAGTGGTTCGTTATTTCTTAACCTTCGTCCTTAAATAGGATCTTGCTTTGACTTATCATGGGTAGCGAATCAAAGAGAGATTCAATACTTTTTATCTTGGGCAATATTATTGGTCACATGTGATTGCTAAGATTTAATATGAAGAATCGAGGGCTTGTTTGATTTGCCCCCTTGGGAGGTTCATAAGCTTTATCATACCAAATCTTGCAAGTGGAATTTGTTTCTAGTATGGATAATAATGTTGAACCGTTCCTTGACCAAGTACAAAAGATATTAATTAACGGAAAGCTATTTCAGTGGCTTGGCTAGATAATCTTAAACACGGGAAATAATGACCGGGAGCCATATTGACTGTAATATGGGTTAAGATGGATAGTGCAATATTAATTATGTAGTGGGATTAATTAATATTTATGGGCTTGAATTATATTGTGGCTCAATATTAGATATTCAAGATCCATTAGAAGGTCCAATCTTAATTCTCCTAAAGGCCCCCTGAGTAGCCCAACAAATAGTCCAATAACTAAAAAAAGTGATTAAAATAAAATAAATATTGTTGCTTATTTTTTCCTCTTATTTTCGAAATTTATGGATAAAAGAGGGAGAAAGATTTTCTTTGAATGTTGTTATGGAATGAAGATATGTATTCTTGGAATACAAGATTATCTCATTAAATTCAAGAAATCTCCCACTTGGTTATCTATATAGAATATTTCAAATTTTGGAAATATAATTAAAGAAAGATTTTCTTGATTTTCTTGAAAAGATATTATGGAAGATATATATTTCTTGAAATACAAGAATATCTCATAAATTGAAGAAGATCCAAATCTTGGATTCTTGAACACTAAATTTTCGAAAATACCATATTATAGAGGAGGTGGGATTTTTGTGGAATATTTTAATTATGGGAAAAAGAATATAGGAGATATATTCAAGATTTCTTGGTGACCAAGAAAAGTCTTTTTCCCACATTGATTTTCTACAATAAATTTCGAATTCCCCTCTCCTATAAATAGGGGATGATTAGTTCATTCCCAAGTACAATTCCATGTCTTTGGAAATATTAGCAAATCCACATAAGTGGTGCAACAAAGTTTATTTTTTCCTTTTGTTAATTGTTCAGAGTATCCTTCCAATTCGGATTGTCGAGCAAGGGCTAAGGGAATACTTGGGAAGTCCTTTTGGTTAGTCCGTCCGGATCAAGTCACCGCCATCCCCCGAGAACGCTCACGAAACCCGTAGATTCCGCGAGGTTTTACGTGGTTTTTTATATGCATGATATGTTGTTGCAATTATTATTTGAATTAATATATGATTAATTCATGCTAGTAATAATTAATGAATTAAATTTGTATTTAAATATTCACCCCGAATAGATCTGTGAAGCTCATTCCCCAACACTTTGATCCATACACCTGCAGAAGAGATGATCATGATGCAGACCCCGTGCCCTTTCGCTAGGTGGGGGATTGACTTGGTGGGCCCCTTCCCGAGGGCTACGGGACAAAGGAAATTCTTGATAGTCGCTGTGGATTATTTTAGCAAATGGGTAGAAGCCATCCCCTTGGCTAAAATTGACGAGAATAGTATAATTCGGTTTTTGTGGAGAAATATTTACTGCAGATTTGGCGTACCGAAGATCTTAGTGTCTGACAATGGTACACAGTTCAACGGAGCAATAGTCCAGGCCTGGTGCGAAGAAATGGGAATAACGCAGAGATTCATATCAGTGGCCCATCCAAAAGCAAATGGACAAGTTGAGGTAACTAATAGGACCATTGTAAATGGGATTCGAACCAGATTGGACAAATCAGGAGGAAGATGGGTAGATGAGTTGGAGGCGGTCCTTTGGGCTTATCGGATTACTCCGCGAAGGGCGATAGGAGAATCACCCTTCCATTTGGTTTATGGAGCAGCAACGGTTATTCCAGCAGAGGTAGGGATTGAATCGCATAGACTCCTACATTTTGATGAGCCACGCAATGAAGAGTTAATCTATAGGATGGTGAAAAATTTCCGGTAATTGTTTCTTCCTTCCACAATTCGTGTGAGTTAGATAAATTGTTGGGGGTGCTTCGTAAGCACAAGTCCGCAATTGGGTGGACAATTGAGGATATCAAAGGGATTAACTCCTCCTTATGCATGCACAGAATAAAAGTAGAGGAGGGTAGTAAACCAATTGTCCAACACCAACGGAGGGTGAACCCTATCATACAAGAGGTAATTAGGAAAGAGGTCATCAAATTTCTTGATGCGGGTATGATTTACCCAATTTCGGATAGTCCTTGGGTGTCACCACTCCATGTGGTTTCTAAAAAAGGGGAATGATGGTTATCAAAACCAATAATGATGAGGTGATAGCTACACGGGTAGCTACGGGGTGGAGAGTGTGTGTAGACTATAGATAATTGAACAAAGCTACATGCAAGGATCACTTTCCCCTTCCCTTCATGGATCAAATGCTAGATAGGCTTGGGGGTTTCGATTTCTATTGCTTTCTTGATGGGTACTCCGGGTATAATCAAATTATGATTGCCCCGGAGGATTAAGAAAAGATGACATTCACTTGTTCCTATGGAACGTATGCTTGGAGACGCATGCCTTTCGGGTTGTGCAATGCTCCGGCTACGTTCCAAAGATGCATGATGTCGATCTTCCATGGTTTGATTGAAAATGTGATGGAAGTGTTTATGGATGATTTTTCTGTGTTTGGTGAATCGTTTGATAAGTGTCTCTTTAACCTTAAGCTCGTGCTAACAAGGTGCCAAGAGACTAACCTTGTCCTTAATTGGGAAAAATGTCATTTCATGGTTAAGGACGGGATAGTACTTGGTCACCATGTTTCTTCAAAGGGACTTCAAGTAGATTGAGCAAAAGTGGTGGCAATTGATAAACTTCCTCCACCTTCTAATGAAAAAGGCATTCATAGTTTCTTGGAACATGCCGGCTTCTATAGAAGGTTTATAAAAGATTTTTCCAAACTCTCAAAGCCCCTCTCTCATCTACTTGAAAAGGATGTCCCATTTGTGTTCACTAATGATTGTCTTGAAGCTTTCTTAGCATTGAAGGAAGCACTTATAGCCTCTCCGATTTTGGTGACTCCGAATTGGGAGGAACCATTCGTTCTCATGTGCGATGCAAGCGATTATGTAATGGGGGTGGTACTTGGGCAAATTTGGGAGAAAAAGTTTAGAGCTATCTATTATGCTTCGAAAACTTTCAACCCCGCCCAAACCAATTACACCACAACGGAGAAGGAACTATTGGCCGTGGTCTATGCGTTTGCTAAGTTTCGCCCCTTTCTTTTGGGGGGAAAACTATTGTGTACACGAACCATGCGGCGATTCGGTACCTTATGGCAAAGAAAGATGCAAAGCCAAGGTTGATCCGATGGGTGCTCCTCCTTCAAGAGTGCTTGAAGAAGAGAGGGAGATTGCTCATCTAAGAGCAGAAAAGTATAAAAGCCAAGTGAGAGCAGCATATAATAGGAAGGTGATCCACAGAAAATACAAAGAAGGGGATTTGGTGCTTCGACGAGCAGATGCCTTGAAGCATACGGGGAAGTTAGAGGCTAACTGGGAAGGACCATACAAGGTCATACAAGCTTTAAAGGGAGGAGCATACAGACTGCAAGATATGGAAGGGAGACAGATACCTCGCCCTTGGAATGTTTGCAACCTAAAAAAATTCTACATTTGAAGACCTGCTTCGAGGAGAAGGCAGGGGGAGTAGAGGAGTTGCATGTTTTTTCTTTTCGCTTCAACGGTAATTTTTTTTCCTGCCTATAGGTTTCCCACTGGGTTTTACTATAGGGAGGTTTTGATGTGGCCAGCGTAGATCTAAGTGATGTATGATCTATGTTGATTTACCCATTTTTTATATCAATGAAGCATTTAAGTTTCCCTTTAAGTATTATTTTTTGAGTCCCTAACAGGGGTGTCGAATTATTTACCTTTTCATTAAGGCATTGAGAAATTGAGTCCCTAACAGAGTGTTGAATTATTTACCTTTTCATTAAGGCATTTAGAAATTGAGTCCCTAACAGGGGTGTCGAATTATTTACCTTTTCATTAAGGCATTGAGAAATTGAGTCCCTTAGCGGGTGTCGAATTTGAAGTCTTTCTGAACAAAGACGTTGAAACATTAAGGCCCTTAAGGGGTGTCGAAACTGAAAATTTCTTAAGGCCCTTAGTGGGTGTCGAATTTGAAGTCTTTCTAAACAAAGACGTTGAAACATTAACTCCCTTAAGGGGTGTCGAAACTGAAATTTTTTTAAGGCCCTTAATGGGTGTCGAATCCGAAGTCTTTTTTAACAAAGACGACGAGAACAAGCAGATTGATTTAGCAACTAACTTGGCTAGGAGACACAGGAAAAAGGGATTTGAGGGAGGAAGAAGGAGGCAATAAAAGACTAAATGCAAACATCCAAGAAAAACCTCGTGACCCTGAAGGTACTAGTTCACTTTTTGTGACTTTGAGCATTGATGTAAAAATTGTTTTTATGTCTGTTCTACCTTTGATTGCTTAGACACTATAGAATCCCTGTTTCCTACTGATCCCCTAAGGTTTGTTGACACAAACATAACATGATAAAGCAAACGAATCAAACACGAAACATATATCATAAAAAGGGTTGGGGATGGTCCTACGAGTTACTGATCTAGAGAACCTCCAGGATTACCCTTCCCGATAGAAAGGATAATCAAGGAGCAAGTTTGTCAAAAACTAAAAAGATCACCCCCCTAGTCAGAAGCAGGGATAGATGATCTCAAAACCACAAGTATTCAGAGAAAGGGGGACACAGCCCATCAAAAGACAAGTCTTGGGACACAGCCCATCAAAAATAAGAGTCTTAAAATAGCAAAAGGATTAAGAAGGAGGAATTGAACCGGTAGGAGCAGGGGCAGAAGAAGTAACTTCGTTTTCCAGAGGAGTAGCATCGGAGTGGAGAGGAGCGGCGTTTTGATCAGGCACATGGGTGGACCTTACCCTGGCAGAAACATTTCCGCTCTGAGTAGATACCGATGGAGAGATGAGTTGCAGAGGGCAAAGGGGGATACCAGAAGGAGTTAGATCCTCCAATCCTCTGATCCCTCGCTAAAGCTTACGTACCCCCTCACTTATAACAGGCAACCACCACTTCTCTTCAACATCACCTCCAGCGTCACCCATGAAGAAACTGGGGGGACCCATTGCCTCCAAGGCCTTTTGCCGATCATAAGTACCAGAAAAATCGAGAGCCTCTCTCTGAGAAACAGCCGCGTCGAATCCGCTATGGAAGAAGTGTTTGACATAAGGCACCATGTCCGATAGATAACTAGCATGTTGTCGGTATTTATCCACCAAAGCCGTAGGAAAGAAATGAAGGAATTGTTGGCCAGCCTCAGCCTCGAAAAGAGCATTGACACACAGCTTTACTCCTCGGAATTGAGCTTCTTGAGCCACTTGCCTCTCTAAAGCAACCTGGGATGCAACATGAGTCTGAGCCTCCTTTAGCGCACTCTCTGCAGACGCTAAATCCACCTCCAGGGACGTGTTGCATGTATCCAGATCTTTGACGGAGGCCTCCAACTTACGGATTTGGGCTTGAGCCATCGACAACTTCTTCTTCTCAATAGACAAGGAATCTTCCAGCGAGTTCACTTGCTCAGAAAGTTCAGTGGCCTTTTGTTTGACAAGTCTGACAACAGCACTCCAAGCTGCCATAGAAGATGAATAGATGGTAGTGAATAACAAATTACCCTCTCATTGAGCTTAGAAGTATCGAAGGACCAGGGTATATAACCTGAGCGTAATAATCCGCGACCAGACGTTGTTTTTCTTCACCGCTGAGAAGCTGTAGCTTAGTGGCCTCCTTAGTCGAGAGGGGTCTGCCAAAATAGCGGATGCCTGGGGGAGTAGCAACAACATCCTCCTCAATCTCGATAGGAGTAGCAAAGGCTCACAGATCAAGCGGATACTGATTTTGCATTTAACCTCTGAAATGGGTTGGGTACTGGAGCAAGGTACGCCTTTTCCTTTCAAGTTCTTGGATCTCTTTGAAACTTCACTAGTTGCAGGGACGGATTCGCTGGTCTCCAAATTAGTCTGAGTGGCACTATGAGCAGGGACATTTTTGGGGGCAATTTGTGAAATCTCCCGGACGGCAACATTCTCCGAGGTGTTGAATTTAGATTGATCCCCGGGGTTGGAGGACCCCTCAACAAGCTTGCTCTTCCACAACATTTCTACAAAAGCACATAGAAACATGAACATCAAGGGGGAGAAAAATAAGTAATCACAAAGATAGGTTTAAACAAACAAGAAGTTACCATCCGCGGGTCTTAGAGGAACTTGAACAGAACTGAATCCGAAGTGAGAAAGCAGACGAGGATTGGAACACAATGTGGGAAGGGAAAAGGGATTCCAAAGAGACCGAATGTTTAAATCTTTGACGATTTGAGAGATAGGAGCGGGGAGTGAGTAATCGGGAGGAGGTGGCGAAGGATTCTTGTAAAGCCAGTCCTGATTTGAAAAAACCCCAAGGAGTGTCGGGATTAACATAAAACCAGAGACCACCCCAATCCTTGTTCGCATTAGAGACTTTGCCCAGGAACTTGCACGAATTAGGGAAACGACCACAAACATAGAAAAAGGCACCAGAGGTCTTACAAGTGTACTCAGAGCAGAACATTTGGACGGTAGGCTCCCCCGTTACCCTTGATAAGCATAAAAAAAGATAGCATGGCTCTAATGGCATTTGGAACAAATTGATTCAAAGAGACTTGGAAGAAATCAACAATTTCACAGAGATAAGGATGGATGGGAAAGCATAGCCCCGCTTCTAAATGGGCATGCCAAAAGGCTAGGGTTTTAATATTACCAGAATTTAAGGGAGGGTGATTGGGTCTTTCACCCGCTGCAGGAATTTGAAGGATGTAAGACGAAGGAACTAGTTTGTCATCCCGATAATCAGAGAAAGTTTCAGGATCTAAAGCGGAATCTCCGGTTACCCAATCACGATTAACTAACTTCGCCTCAATAGACCTAGGGTTTGACATGATTTTCTAAAAACACAAGACAACAAAATACACAGTGAAAGATATACCTGGAAAATGGGAAGGCATCTCGGAGAGGAAGAAGATCGGAAGATGAAAGGCAGAGGAAAGCGATGGGAGTGAGATCGAAAATGGAAAAGGGGAGAAGAAAAACCAGCGGATAGCGATTGGCAGGATAAGGCGGTGTATCGGATGGGCCCCAGACATATCGGAAGCCAAAGAATCACTCTAATAAATCAAGACTTGGGCGGGAAAGTATGGATGACGCATCACATCTCTGAAGGGAGGGATGTGAAAAGTAGTGGCCTAAAGCAGGGAAAAGGAAAAATTCCTCTCGAGAGTTAATTCACCTCTCAAGAGTCAGGGGGAGTAGTTGATGGGGGATATTCTAGCAAACCACTAAGGATCAAGCACGTGGATAGTCAAACGGTCAACCTGGTAAAATTGGGTCAACAAGGAGTGAGGCCCACAGAGTTGGGCCAAAGGGTATTAGAAATGGGTCAAGGCGTGAAAAGTTAGGAGGTAGAGGTCTTGGGCCTAGAGGGACTAAGCTCAATGATAGCTGTAGTGGACTGAGGTCTAAGAAGCCCAAGTATCTCGGGAGATTTATTTTGGGCCAGTTCAGAAGATCATAGCTAACGGCCCTATAAGAGATAATCCGTCCGCGGAGTTGTTGCGGAATGAGGGGAATCAGTTCCTACAAACTCGGAACCAGATATCTCGAGTAAAGTAGTTATGAAACCCTTGGGATAGAGGGGATCCGGAGCACAACGAAGGAATAATGGGAAAATAGGTTCCGATCGTGGGCCACGACGGAAGTAAGAAGAAGGTGGATCATCTCCCATACCCTGAACGTGGGTCGTGGGGAAGAAGAAAGAAACTCAGGTTTGAGGGGTATAAAATCCCCTCCGAGGTAACACTTCAGATCATGGAATAACACACTCACCAATTTTACATATATACATTATATTGCCTTTTCTAGAGAAAGATCACTGACTTGAGTATCGGAGTGCCCGCGCCGGAAATTCCTCCGGCGTGTTTTTCTTGTAGGTATTGAAACCAGAGTTCTTCGTGGTCAAGGTGGTCTTACGAGTTTCTTCCAATAATCCACGCAATCCTCTAAATCCAGGTCATTCTTGAATCCACTTTTACCACACCAAGTACATACTATATAAGTATGAACTTCTACCCAAACTAAGGGATTTTCATGGAACATGCATGTTTTTCTCCATATCACTAGCATTCTAACTTCAATGATTATAATTGTGTAGTGTTAAAATAATTCTAACTACATAATATTTTACCTATTCAAATATCGACATATAAATGTCACGCATGCAATAAAATATCTAATAGAGAACCTTTTTGCAACAAAATGCAGACCACTTAAATTCAAAACTGATTTTTTTAAAAAATAAATAATAATCGCCAAACATCAATAATAATTAATTAGAATTATTAGACAACCAAAAAGAAATAAAAGACTAGGATATCTACAGACACATATCTAACGTGTCACATGCCAGTACCCAACTTTTATACACATAAAATAAATGTCACATGGCCCCTCCACACCCATTTGGTCACCCACAGAGCCGCTCTTTGTGCCTATAGTCTTTAAATTAAACTTAAATTACATTTTGTGCCAAAAATCCTTCCAAGTCCCAAACATGTGCACCAATCAATATTCCACCCTTGATATGGAGGAGAACCACCACCTTCTCCGGCCACTTCTCAACCCCTCCACCACCTCCTCCGCCTCACCGCCACTCGACGACAATGCACTCAACGCCGTGCCATCAAATTCCGGCATCATTTTCCGGCTAACCTTTGTGCTCTTTATTGGCAAACTCTCTATATGGGCAAATCATGAAGCCTCAAAAGGCTACGGTATAATTATTATCAATGACTCCGGCGACACATTCGCCGGCCGGCGATTCCATCTCTTCTACCAATCAAACGATGAAGCAACTCGTATAGTGATCAAGGCAAGTAATACTATTCAAAAATTTCTTTATCCAGATTATGAAAAAATAATCACTCGTGTAATTATTCGATTAGCCGATCGGAAATTGACCGAAAAAGTCAATGTTGAGTCGGGATTAATAGATAATGAATTTATAGTCAACATAAGTCCGTCGATTTTGGAAGGCCAAAATTTTGGGCACGACATGAATGTTGCACTAGCACAAGGTGTGGCACAAATGTGGTTATGGGGTACAACTCCCAAGGCCAAGAGTACAATAGATGGCATCGTGGAATATTTGGTCAACTATTTAATTGGTTCCGGTTCCTCCGCCGTTCCACCGGGATCCGACAGCGGCGTGGTGGCCGAATTCTTGAGCCGATGCGAGCGCCGCCGCCCCGGGTTCGTTGGAAGATTGAACCGAGCAATGAGGGATGGGTGGGATGGTGCACTGGACCGGCCGGTTCATGAGCTATGTACAACTTATGATTCGTTAAGTACAAGTCCCTAAGCGAGTGGTACCGCAGGGTACAATTTTGGTTGTAATTTTTACATGCACCAAAAACATAGAGATATATGGCAATTAAGATGCGGGTCCCAATAGTAACGTGGGAGGTGAAATCAAATGATGAGTGATGGCAAGAAAATGGTGTGTTTTATTTCTTTTATTTATTTATTTTGGAAGGGAATAGAACATGATGTGTTTGATTGTTCATGCCTATCCGAAATACCGCTGCATTTTTTTTTGGCAAGTTGGTATATGTTTATGTGTATATGTCACTTGGCTTTGTGAATAAAATCAAGTGTTGATTTTTCTTATAATAAGTCTACTTTGGTGCTTTTATTTCATCTTTAATTACGTTGAATATTTGTGATTAAACAATAGAAATTGGGATTGAGTACCAAGAGAATCAAAGACTGTCTTAGCAATGAAAGCTCCATATATTTGCTCAATGTTGTAATTCTAAATGTATTGAGAAAAAAAAATTCAAATGTTAATATTCGTGGATGGATTTCATGTGCGTTCAAACAGGAATGGATTCAGAAATTTTTCATAACGGGCCGGACACAAAAGAAGTAAAATATAAAATACAACAGAGTAGTAAGAATTTGGATTTGAAAATGTTTTATTCATTATCATGTTGGAGCCTGGAGAGGTTGTTAGAGTTACAATTTATATTAAATGTTAAAAAAATGTTAATTTTTTTTTTTTTGATGAACAAAAAATGTTTATATTAAGGGAAAATAAATGTTCCAAACATGTAAATTTAGGAGACTAGGGTTTTGAACACAGGACCAAATTAGCTAAGCGAGGTATCATGTAAAGAAAACAACATTTACATTATGTATACAAATTTATATTTATGAACATAATAATAAATAAAAAAAATTATGGGAGCATGCCCCCACCTTGGTGTATGCGCGTCCATCTTTAGCCGAATAACCATGCGTGCCGTAAAAATTGTTAGAAATGCATAAGTATCAATTTTGTTCAAATTTTATATGTATCAAGGTGCATCGTATATTCATAGTGCATTTTATAATCATGCAACTTGCATGTTATACTGAAAGAGCATATCTTTGTATAAATAAATTGCATCTTTCAATATAATAAATAGCATAATTCTAAAATGCACGGTGCATCTGAATGCACATTAGACTCCCACCAATTTTACTATCACATTGCCATATTTTTTTGTTTAAAAGTGATATTTTTCTCTGCTCCCTTGTCGTCATAGTTAGGCGTTTTTGTCCAATCCCCCTATATATAGACAATTAGGGTGCGTTTGTTTTAGGATTTAAGTGTGCGGAGTAAGTCAAGGTTTTAAAATCCAGGGATTTAGAATTCTTTGATGAATAGTAAATGTATGTGTTTGTTTTGAGATTTGAGTAGAGTGAGATTTAATTTTATGTCAAATCAATGTTTATATTGTATTATTATATTATATTGAGAAGAGTAATAAAATGTATAAAGTGTGTTGTATTGGGAAGAGTAATAATAGATTTTATAGGTATTTGTAGGTGTGGATTGAATATGAGATTTGAAAACTAGATTCTAAATCTCAAACTGGATAAAAAATAATATTTTTCCATGAGATGATCTATTTTTTTTAAAAGTAAAGTCCTAAGCCCATACGTGTGAATCTCAAAACAAACGCACCCTTAATGCCTCATTCTAGAGGTGGTTTTTGAGATCAATTGTTTTCGGTTTAATATGGTATCTATAGCAATAAATAACTATTTTTCCAGTTCGTTGGCCCTCCATTATAAATTCTTCTTGACCATGACCTATATGGACCAGATTATCTATTACTTTTAACCGTTATTCTACATAACATTTTTGTGAAATTGTGTGACACAAGTTTTTGGGAATCATTTTTTATTTTAATAAATGCTCGTACTATATTAATAATAGTTATATGAATATATGTTATCTTCGAATAACCTCTTGAATCTGGTCCATTCAAGGTTTTTTTTTTTGGCAAAAACTCGTATGCAAGCATACTAATGTTAAGTGCAATTCTAGTTCAAATTGGTATTTTTTTAAGAATTATGCATATTATATATATATATTATATATTGGGTATATAATATTTATTGGGTTGGATCAAGCCCGGATCCGACCTGGATCCGGGGGTCGCATTCACTTTTTTTCTTTTTATTTTAATTCCTAGGTTTTTCCATCCTGACAACACGAATCTGGTGCTTTCAAATCTTCTACCTAATGTTAATCTAGGGTTCTTCTTTAAGAAATCTTTGGTCCTTGGTTTGGATCAACCAACCATTTTTCCTAGGTTTTTCCATCCCCGACAAATACTTAACTGGTGCTTTCAAATCTTCTACCTCGGGTTTTTTTCCTTCTCTTCCTTATTCGAATTCTTCCATATTCTTCTTGCTTTCTCAATTTTCTCATCCTTTGCAATTTACAGGTCCTTCCATTATTTTTCCTCAAGATTTTGTGACGCAATCTTTTAGATCCTTCTGCACTCTTCTCACGTTGTTCTTTAAATCTGTAAATTTGGACTGGAGATTTTTTTAGGCTTGTACTGATTTTTGTTCATGTAGTAACACTCTTTTGTTCACAGGGTAACACTCTTTTGTTCAAGTAGTAACACACATTATTCTTCATAGGGTAATATTTTTTTTTCATGTAGTAACACTTATTTTTTTAGTAATATATAACACTGTATACATGTCGCAATACTATGTGAATACTCATGTGTTACCATATGAACAACAATGTGTTACCTTATGAACATTTTGTTGGGGAAATCGGGGTGCCCGGATCTATTCGAGGTGATTATTTAAATACATATTTAAATTAAACAGTTAATTACTAACATGAATTAATCCTAAATCAATTCAACATAATAATAAACAATATGCGTACACATAATTCACTTAAATCCTAAACATGCGGAACTAGGAGTTACGAAATTACTAACCTCTTGAAGAATAAAACGGATGAATCAACCCAAGAGCCTTCCCAAATATATATCCCCAAAGTCCACGAACGTTATCCGGTGGGAAGATTTCAACGAACGATTTAATGGGAGAGAAATAAAATATTTTGCTACCACCTTTGTGGATTTATAATATTTCCAACACATGGAATTACACTTGGGAATGAAGAGCTCATCCCCTATAAATAGGGAGGAGGGGGGGGGGGGACGAAAATTAGGGTTGAAAAATAAGGGAGAAAATATTTTCTTGATCTCCAAGAAATCTTGAATATATCTCCTATATTCTTTTCTCCTTAATTAAATTTTCCATAAAAATCTCTTTCCCCTCTTCTACCTATATATTTCAAAAATTACAATAAATAAGGAGTCAAGATTTGACTTCTTGAATTTATGGGATAATTATGTATCCCTACAATAATTATCTCTTTCCATAAAATACATACAAGAAAATCAAGACAATCTTTCCTTCCTATATTTATACAAATTTTCAAAAATTATAGCTTGGAAATTTAGCAAGAATATTTTCTTAAATTTAGCAAGAATATTTTCTTCTCTCTCTCATTAATTGGACTTTATTTTGGGCTATTTGGGGGGCCTTTAGGAGAATTAAGATTGGACCTCCAATGGACTATGAAGTTATAATATTTTTAGCCAAATATTATTCAAGTCCATTAATATTAATTTACTCCACTATAAAATTAATATTGAACTATCCATCTTAACCCATATTACGATTTCACATATAACATGGCTCCCGGTCATTATTTCCCGCGTTTAAGATTATCTTAGTCCATTAATTAATTAAGCCACTGAACAAGCTTTATATTAATTAATATCTTTGTCCTAGGAGTAAAGACAGCTCAACATTATTATCCATGCCGGAAATAAATTTTCACTTGCAAGATTTGACATGATAAAGGATATGAGCCCACCAATGGGACAAATTAAGCAAGACGTACTTGCACGCGATTCTCCGTAGATAAATGTCGCAAGAATCGTCATGTAATTAATAATATTGCCCAAGATATAAGGTATCGAATCGCATTGACTATCTTCCCATCATAAGTCAAAGCAATAGTTATTAATTTCACACGATCCTATTTAAGAAACAACGCACCACAAAGGTCTAATTCTTGTATATTCAAGACATCAAGAAGTTGTCCTCCTCAGGAGTCCTCATTCAACAAGACCTAAATGCGCTTAGTGCGATCCTTGGTCAAGATGGACCAATCTGGGTCTCACACTTCAACCGCTTCATGATGGTTCGCTCATTTCCATCTGGGTTGTGAATTTGTACTTAATTACGAGGGTCATTAATTTGATCTTTAGTGATCGGGTATCACCAAATTAACTACAACGTAATACGTACTGTCTTATTGAACGGGTTTGCAATAAACATATATAACATTCATTCATATTTAATGCAACATTGATTAAATGATTTATTTCAGTAAATAAATAAGAAACTTCAGTTTGGTTATACAAAGTAAAAGCATACTTTTCAAAGATAACCCCAACAATCTCCCACTTATACTCAAAGTCTAATTTTAAGTATTCTACAACATGTCTCGTGTTCTATGTGACATCTAATGTCACCCTACACCTAACCTAATAATATTTCTCCCACTTATACTCAAAGCAGTTAGCAAACGCCCTTGACACCCATTCCTTCCACATGTCTCTCAAATGTGCTCGAGGCGCACCCTTTGTGAATGGATCTGCGCTAGGTTGTCTTCCGATGCAATCTTAACCACCTCAATGTCTCCTCTCTAACGATTTCGTGATGAGATGGTATTTTCTTTCAATGTGTTTGCCGGCTTTGTGGGCTCTCGGTTCCCTTTGAATTTGCAATCGCTCGGCATTTATCACAATGAGACCGTGATTTTATTTGGGCAAATTCGGGACCACGCCCAAGTCCACCAGAAGTTCTTGAGCCAAACCGCTTCCTTCGGCCGCTTCACAAAAACAAATGACGCATTTCGGCTCCATGGTAGAATCAGCGATGCATTTTTGCTTTACGCTTCTCCATGTCATGGCTCCTCCCCCCATGCAGAACACACTACTCGAGGTAGACTTTGTGGAGTCAATGTCTGATTGGAAATTCGAGTCCGTGTAACCGATGGGGATCCGACTGTCTGACTTGTAAACCAACATTATGTCCCGTGTCCTTTTCAGGTACTTTAGAATGTTCTTTACTGCATCAATGCTCTTTCCCAGGGTTACTTTGATATCTTGCCACCATGCCTACGGCAAAGAAAATATCCTGGTCTCGCATACAAAGATTGCATACATGAGGCTTCCCACAAATCAATCATAAGGGATGCCCTTCATGTCATCTATCTCTTTCGTGTCTTGGGACACATCTCTTTGGATAGATGGATTCCATGTCCAGTAGGGCACAAAGCCTTTCTTGAATCTGCATCTTTGAAAGCGCTTCAAAATAGTATCTATGTATGAGGCTTGCGAAAGCTCGATCATTCTTTTCCTGCGATCTCGAGTGATCTTAATCCCTAAGATGTGACAGGCTTCCCCTAAGTCCTTCATATCGAACTGTTTTGATAGTCATGCCCTTACGTTTGATAACACCTTTACATCGTTTCCGATGAGCAGAATGTCATCCACGTAAAGTACCAAAAATACCAATGCAGTTGCATCACGTTTTTTATAGACACAACTTTCAAATTCGTTTTGATCGAATCATTAGGATTTTATAACTTGATCAAAACACTGATTCCAAGCTCGGGATGCTTGCTTCTGTCCATAAATGGACTTCCTGAGCTTGCAAACCAGATGCTCTTGGCCTTTTTCAATGAAGCCTTTAGGGTTGTTACATATAGATTTCTTCGTCAAGATTTCCATTTAGGAAAGCTGTGTTGACGTCCATTTGCCAGATCTCAAAATTTAGATCTTGTGCAAAGAATCGACAAGAGAATCTTGGATGGACTTGAGCTTGGCTTCTTGGGCGAAAAGGTCTCCTCATAATCGATCCCTTCTTTCTGAGTGTACCCTTTCGCCACAAGTCTTGCTTTGAAGGTTTCAACCCTTCCGTCCGGTCTCCTTTTTTTCTTGTATACCCACTTGCATCCGATGGGTTTTACCCCATCAAATGGTTCGACTAGCTCCCACACCTTGTTGTGATTCATTGAACCCATCTCGGCTTCCATCTTTGAGATCTTTGTCTTGGATCGCCTCATTGGGACCATGGATTTTCTTCCTGCGGAGATCAAGTCCGAAGACTCTTCGATCCCCAAGAATCTCTCGGTCGTCGATAACCCTTCCACTGACGAGGTTAGGTTCCTAAGTAGTAGGCGTGACGTTTGGTATATCATTTTATGCAGTTTACGGAGTTGCCCCCTAAGTTATTCTAAGGTAATTTCACTTCTAGGCTTTCGACTGTTCATATAGTCTTCTTCCAAAAATCTAAAGTGAGTACTGATTACCACCTTTTGATCTTCGGGACCATAGAACATGCATCATTTAGTTCCTTCGGGGTACCCTATGAACATCCTTAATTCCAAACGTGCATCCAATTATCCGGCTTCCTTGTCTAGCATGTATGCCGGACACCCCCAGATCCTGATGTGTCCGAAACTGGATTTGCTCCCCGTCCAAAATTCTCTCGGGGTTTTAGGTACCGATTTGGATGGCACTAGGTTCGAATATAAGCCGGTGTTTCTAATTGCGACCCCGAAAAGAGTTTTTGGTAAATCCGCATAACTCATCATCGACCTTACCATTTCTAAAAGTGTTCTATTCCTTCGTTCTGCAACCCCATTTTGTTGAGGGGTACCGGGTGCAGTCAACTGGGATGCAATCCCCACTTCCGATAGGTAGTTCAGAAATTCATCGCTGAGGTATTCGCCTCCATGATCGATCGTAGAAACTTGATACTTTTTTCCTTATGATTCTCTTGGCTGAGCCTTAAATTCTTTGAATTTATCAAAGGTCTCAGATTTATGCTTAATTAGGAAAATGTATCCGAAGCGTGAGTAATCATCGATAAAAAGTAACAAAATACTCGTAGCCACCTCTAGCTTTGATTTGCATTGGACCACACACATTGGTGTGAACGATTTCTAACACTTCTTTAGCTCTAAGCCCTTGGCTCCAAATGCTCTCTTGGTCATTTTTCCTTCCAAAGACGATTCGCAAGTCGAAAATGGCTCAATTTGGAGAGACCCCAAAGAACCATCTTTCACCAACCTTTGAATCCTTTTTCGGGTTAATATGACCTAATCTTAGGTGCGAAAAAGAAGTATCTTGTCTCGTCGGTACCGAGCGCTTTCGTTTACAAGAAATAGTAGATGTGTTATAGGATGCATTTTGTGAGTGATGTGCACATTTAATAATATAGAGATTGTTCCTTAAAGTTCCACGACAGATAATCACATCGTTTTAAAAAACAAGAACATCTTTACTAAAATGAACAGAATATCCATCGTTAAATAACTTAGAAATAGAAATAAGGTTTTTTTGAAAAAATAGGAACATAAAGAACATCTCTTAAAATTAACTTCTGCTCCCAAAAGACAGTGCACGCCTCCCCATCGCTTTGGTTGCCACTCGTCGAAGATCGCCTAAATGTGATGAGGATTTCACTCCCACTAAGTTGTCGTGAAGCAAACATGATCAGTGGATTCCGTATCAACTACCCATGAATGAGAAGTGTACGATGTCAAACAGGTTTCAACAACTAGTGTGTGAGAATTACATTTCTTTCCATTCCTTTTGGGATTGAACAGCCAACCTCCATTGTCCTTTACCGCAGTTGAAGCACTTGCCCTCTAGATTTCATTGATACTACCAGCATCCCTCATCTTACCATTGTCCTTGGCAACAGTTGAGTTTGATTGCTTATGGCTTTTGATCCTCTTCTTCTTCTTGCCTTCCCTTGACCTAGAAGATGAAGATGGACCACTTGCCGTCAAGACTTGAGTTTTTGTGCCCCATCAACGTCTCTCGCCACCCAAAGCTTGCAACAAATCAGCTAATAAGCCAAAGTGCTCAAAAACTTTTGGGCAGAGAGTGAAGTAGCAAATTGATATGGGTCCTAGATCATAATCTGCACCCAGATCCTCAAGTTTGTTCAGATGAGCCATTAATTTTGAGGACGTAATCCCTTACGGGGTTGTCCTCCACCATTTTCAACGACAACATCTCTCGCATGGTGATCTGACGAGCCCCACACTTTTGACTCGTCAGTTGGCTCATCTGAATTTTTGGTATGTCAAGAATCCACTTGTGCTCTTGTGCAGTTAGGACAATTATAATTTTTTATTTCCAATCAACAAAGTTTTCTCCGATGGGTTGATTTTCTTTCAGTATATTGAACAATAGATTAAAAGGTTACGACATACTGAACTGAAATAAACATACATCTTGTGTCAATGTCCGGATCAACACAAAATTAAATCACATAATTCGATCACATGATTCATATTAAAATCTCAAAAAAATATGAACATGCATCAGCCAACATGTCAAAACAGATTTAAATGAGCCTCGTGGGAGGATCATCATTTAAATCACATTCAAGCAGGTTACAAATATGAACAGTTACAAACCTTTAATTTATAAAAAAATTAATAGTCGGCTCCCACTTGACCAATATAAAATTGACAGGGACTTCTGAGAAGTATATAAATATCAATTTTATACCTAAGTAATAACCATGATTAAATAAAAATTATTACTTCTCTTTGATCGAGCCTCGTGGGAGGGTCATCGTCGCCACTAATAATAATTCACAATCATCATTTTGGGAATTTATTCATGTGAAAGCTATCTTTTGACCGTCCCCGGGGAATTTTCTCAATAGATTTCAAAAATAAATAAATCATGGAGGTCAAAATTAATTTGTGTCAAAACAAATTAATTATTAAACATACTTAGTAATTTTTGACTTTGAGATTTTTCATTGAGCAATTCTCATGCAAACACATTTAAACAAATTAAATAAAACACAAGAAAATACAACAGTAATAAATCAAGCAAAGCAGAAAATAAACACATTGGGTACAAATTATCCAACTGTCATGGTTTGATTTTCCTTGACTTGATTTTGAAGAAACGCCATCTTGAATTTCTCCCACTCGTTTTTCTCGAAAAGAACTCCGTCTTGAAACACCACGCCAAATGTACTCGCACCGGGATACCGCCACAGATCCGGCCGCCGGTTGCTTGTCGGGCGTCCGTGCCGTACATGCTCCTTGGTGCAAAGCGACGCGTTCCGGTGCTATGGTTTCGGCGAAGACGGCGTCGACACGCCTCGACAAAAACACGCGTATGCCTCGACAGCCTTACCGCCGGACAGCGCTCGCTTGTCCGTAGCGCATGCATCAACTCATCTGGTTTTTATGCCCGCCTTATCGTCCGCCTATGATCATCCTGATCGCTAAGCGCTATCCGCCATGCCCATCTTGATGTGTCGTCCGCCTTCTGTCGGCCAGATCCTTTCCCCTTTTCGCTTTATGGCGACGCCGCCACGCGTCTGGGTTTCCGATCTTTTTAACTCGTCTACGTCTTTGATCAAGTTATAGTTTATTTAACGAAAAATAAATACCTTAAATCTAGACTAGTCTATTGCATTTAACAAATCAAAATAGCCTAATCTACTCGTGGATTTTCTCACAAGAAAAACAAATCCGAACGAGTCGAATTAAAAACCATTCATTCATAAGCATGAAAATAAACACATTAAATACCATGACAATTGGATACCTGCAAAACAGATCTAGCAATTCTACTATCCAATTTCAATTTAATGTCCAATAATTTAAATAACAATTTAAAAAAATCAGAGCTCGAAACCAGAGCTCTGATACCAGTTGTTGGGGAAATCGGGGTGCCCAGATCTATTCGAGGTGATTATTTAAATATATATTTAAATTAAACAGTTAATTACTAACATGAATTAATCATAAATCAATTCAACATAATAATAAACAACATGCGTACACATAATTCACGTAAATCCTAAACATGTGGAACTAGGAGTTACGGAATTACTAACCTCTTGAAGAATCAAACGGATGAATCAACACAAGAGTCTTCCCAAATATATCCCCAAAGTCCACGAACGTTATCCGGTGGGAAGATTTCAACGAACGATTTTAATGGGAGAGAAATAAAATATTTTGCTACCACCTTTGTGGATTTCTAATATTTTCAACACATGGAATTACACTTGGGAATGAAGAGCTCATCCCCTATAAATAGGGAGGAGGGGGGGACGAAAATTAGGGTTGGAAAATAAGGAAGAAATTCTTTTCTTGATCTCCAAAAAATCTTGAATATATCTCCTATATTCTTTTCTCCTTAATTAAATTTTCCATAAAAATCTCTTTCCCTTCTTCTACCTATATATTTCGAAAATTACAATAGATAAGGAGTCAAGATTTGTCTTCTTGAATTTATGGGATAATTATGTATCCCTACAATAATTATCTCTTTCCATAAAATACATACAAGAAAATCAAGACAATCTTTCCTTCCTATATTATACAAATTTTCGAAAATTATAGCTTGGAAATTTAGCAAGAATATTTTCTTCTCTCTCTCATTAATTGGACTTTATTTTGGGCTATTTGGGGGGCCTTTAGGAGAATTAAGATTGGACCTCCAATGGACTATGAAGCTATAATATTTTGAGCCAAATATTATTCAAGTCCATTAATATTAATTTACTCCACTATAAAATTAATATTGAACTATCCATCTTAACCCATATTACGATTTCACATATAACATGGCTCCCTATTCATTATTTTTCCCGCTTTAAGATTATCTTAGTCCATTAATTAATTAAGCCAATTTGAACAAGTTTTATATTAATTAATATCTTTGTCCTTGGAGTAAAGACAACTCAACATTATTATCCATGCCGGAAATAAATTTCCACTTGCAAGATTTGACTTGATAAAGGATATGAGCCCACCAAGGGGACAAATCAAGCAAGACGATTTGACGCGATTCTCCGTATTAAATGTCAAAGAATCGCATGTAATTAATAATATTGCCCAAGATATAAGGTATCGAATTGCATTGACTCTCTTCCCATCATAAGTCAAAGCAATAGTTATTAATTTCACACGATCCTATTTAAGGTACGGAGATTAAGAAACAACGCACCACTGAGGTCTAATTCTTATATATTCAGAACCGAAGAATTTGTCCTCCTGTAGGTCCTCATTCAGCGCACCTAAATGTGCTAGTGCGATCCCTTGGTCAAGACAGACCAATTTGGGTCTCACACTTCAACCGTTCATGATGGTTCGTTCATTTCCATCTGGGTTGTAAATTTGTACTTAATTACGAGGGCTAGTAATTTGATCTTCAGTGATCGGTATCACCAAATTAACTACAACGTAATACGTATTGTCTTATTGAACGGGTTTGCAATAAACATATATAACATTCATTTATATTTAATGCAACAATAATTAAATGATTTATTTAAGTAAATAAATAAGAAACTTCAGTTTGGTTATACAAAGTAAAAACATACTTTTCAGTATAACCCCAACACATTTGTGTGTTACGTTATGTTTTAATACATGTTACGTAAGATATGAAGTTTATGAAGTTATTTCAATATAACAATGTAGTAACACTTAAACATAGATGTAGTAACACACAAAAACCTGGCAAAAAAAAAATTAAAAATTATGTGTTCAATAAGAAATGAGCCTGCAACCAAATACCTTAACAACAGACATAAACCATCAAGCTACAACACATATTTGATAAACATATTCTTTAATAAATATATATTGATCCGCTAGACCCGGACTCCGACCAGCGCCTGACCCCCGCTTGGTCAACCCACAAATTTTTAGTTTTTTTTTTTTTATTTATGTGTATTGCACATAACATTATGGTGCAATATTCCACAAGAAACCTTATTTTTTTTTGTTTTTTCGATTCTTTCTCTTTTAGTTGAATAATTACATGAAATAAGTTGCCAAAATAAAAAGGTCATATACATAGTGTTGAATTAAGTGGTCCAAGATATTTTCACATGTCATCTCTTTGCTATAAGGCCCGCAAGTCCGCAACTTCACTTTTTCTTTTTTTTTTTTCAAAATAAATATAGAATGAATTTGAATAAAAGTTGGATAATAATGAAAATCCCTAGAAGATCGAGAAAATTATACACTGATGTATTAAAAAAAACCTAAAAAAAATTAATGAAACAAATTCATTTCCAACTAGCTTAATTACTTTGAATTATTTAGCGGTAACTGTAGAATATATTAAAAAATTGAAGGGGTAGGTCATAGCAAATTACAGAGAATGTTGGAAAACTTCATATGTTAAGCAAGGAAAACATCAGTGTGGAATTCAGGGTAAATTTAATCCACTACCTTTGGAGACTCTATGTTCAACTTTGAGATTGAATTTTTACTCTAACATTGATTAAATTTATATATTAGCACATATTACCCCAAAACAACGTCGTTTTTGGCGCGTGTGATACACGCGCTTCTAATTTGGGACTAAATTGGCACGTGATACAGTGTTTTCCGATCAAAATTAGGGGCGCGTGTATCACATGCCCCAAAACGAAGTCGTTTTGGGGTAGTTTGACCGGTCTCCGGCGATTTGGGACTAAATTGGCACAAATTGAAAACATACGGGACTAAATTGAAACATGTGATATATACAGAATCTTTTCAATAAAGGTGCAAAGTTACGAGACCATTTTGATTTAAATCCTTATTAAACACAAGAAACAAAAAAATACTTTTAGAAACACTATATATATCTTCATTCTGAACCACAACTTTTTCTTTATCGATGTCGCTTGAGATGTCTTCTCGTTGTTCGAACTGAAGAGGTACATGATGCTTAAGAACATCATGTACCCTTTAATATCTACAGTGAAAGTTCATCTCAAGTGTCATCAAAAGAAAGGTGTTGCTAGTGTTTTGAAAATGAATTCTTGTTTCTTTGTATTTTTCATGTGTTTTGTTTATTGGTAATAATAATATGCACTGTCCTGTCAAAAATAATAATATGCACTGATATATAATTAACTTTTATTTTAAAAGTAATTAATTATAATAGTTCTCTAAGATAATCAATTATAATAATTTCTTTTACTGTCGGGCACATGTCAACATCATTTCAGCGAGGCACCATCATTTCATCTTGCTGTAGATCGGAACCGCAACAAACACAAGAGGACTACCACAAGAGGATGACCACTCGAAACTGCAACTCGGAACCGCAAGAAGGGAAACCACCCGAAACTGTAACTCGGAACCGCAACCCCACAAGAGGGGGACCACCACCCCACAAGAGGGGTGTTGGTCCCGAAAAACCCGATTTAAAACTCGTAAAATCTCAATGGGAGGTGACTTAATTTTTTTTTTCTAATGTGTTATGCAGATTTGCTAAAGTATGTATGACAGTTAATATGAAAGCAAATAAGAACACACATATTTTTATAGTGGTTCTACAACTCGTCCCTACATCCACTCTTCCCTTCATGGGGCACCAACTTAACCAACAGATGTTTACCGAGTTCTCACTCAAACGGGACTTATCACCCTCTAAGGGATCGCCTACCCTCCCTTTCGGGATTGCTTAGATGTTTACCGAGTTCTCACTCAAACGGGACTTATCACCCTCACGGGATCGCCTACCCTCCCTTTCGGGATTGCTAGATGTTTACCGAGTTCACACTCACCTACAAACTTAACTGACTGATTTGGGTAAGGTTTGTTTGGTTTCCAACTAGATTGAGATTTTCCCTTACATTTGTGTAGCCTCAATGCTAAGGATGAGAAAATCTCTCTAAGCTTAGGATATAGCATTTGTGCTTAGATCTAGGGTAGAACACTTTTGAATATATGTGTGTATTTCTTGCTTTGTGTTCTATGAATGGAGTTGCTTGAATATTTGGCTTTAATTTCACTTTGCAGATCCTCCATTTTCTTCTTTTGAAGATAGTGCAATGTATTTATAGTGTGGATTTGAATATTACCAACTAACTTTGTCCTATTGTTTTGTTGTTTGCGCCTTTATGTCACATTCATATATGTGTTGTTATCTTCTTATTGTCCACCTTTTGTGTGTCTAATATCGTCGGCTATTCCGATCAAAATTTAACCATGATATAATTCAAAAAATCGATTCGGCATTAATCTTTATCATCGATTCGAAGATATAAGATCGATCTTGCATCGAGATCAACATCAACATCATTTCGGGCAATCTTGAATCGATTTCAAGATCTTATATCGATCTTGCAAAGATTCGGTTTATACTTCATCGATTCAAGATCGATCTTGAATCGATTCAAATCGTTCGATTCGGCTTATCGATTCGGCTTATCGATTAAAGGTCGAAGCAAATTGCATAATTTATTCTTCGATTTCTTCTTCTTCTTGATTTAATTTTCTTCTTCTTAACTTGTTCTCTCGTTCCCCCTCAACTTGTTATCTGTAGATTAATTTAAATAACACAAGTTGATAATGTTTTGGCATAATTTATCAAAACTAAAATATCCCAACAAGGGGGACCAAGACGGAATAAACATTCTCTCGTCGTGTCTCGAATTCAATATATCGGGTCTCAGGTAGTGGAGTTCTAACCACTTTAACTATCCACACATGACCATATAATTAATTTAACCAATGAGATAACAAAAAATCAATCTCGAAGATGAACATTGAGCCAGAAATGGTAGTTTATAGCCATTTGAATCGTTAATATGAGAGTTATCAAAGCAAATTGCATAATCATTATCTTAGAAAGAAAGAGCGTCTGTTGGAGTAAGTACTGGAGATTAGGAGTTATTAATCAACTATTTTTAAAGGAGAAAAAAAGTTTTTTGGTCCCATAACTTATTTACTGTCCATTTTTTGTCCCAAAAATTTAATTGTCCAATTTTGATCCCATAACTAAATTGGTTGTCCAATTTTGGTCTCATTTTTGCCAAAAAATCGCGAACAACACCGTTTTGATGACGTGTAAGTCACGTGCCAATAAAATTTGGGGGTTCTCTATACCTGGAGGACGTGAACGTTGTCTATTTATTTTATTTTTATTTTTATACATTTTTTAATCAATTAAATTGCACATGTGTAAATAATCCAATAAATTTAATCAAAATCAATATCTAAAATCTGTAAATGTAAGAACGACTAAATTTTACCGCACACATGACTTGCATGAGATAAAAAAATGATGTTTTTTTTCGATTTTTCGGTGAAAATGGGACCAAAATTGGACAAACTATTTAGTTGTGGGACTAAAATTGGACATTAAATATTTTGGGACGAAAAATGGACATTGCATAAGTTATGAGACCAAAAACTTTTTTTTCTCATATTTAAAGTGATGCATATAAGATATTTTTAAATCCGGATGTTTCAGATTCCTGGAAGTGGAATGGAAGCTCCAATGGAGTCTTTAAAATAAAGGATTTGTACCACTCCTTTTCGATGGCAGATTTCGATGAAATGGTCATTTTTCGTGGTTAAAGTTGTGGTGAAAAGTTATACCGTTAAAGGTGTCGTCGTTCATGTGAAAAGGTGTTCGTGATAGAATTCCTTTCAAAGAAGAACCTTATGAAGCGGGGAATGTCTAATATGATTGGGTCAGCTGCTTGTTCGGTTTGTATGCATCCTTGGGAGTCGTCGATGCATTTGCTCGTATCCTGTCCAATGGCCCTTTTAGTATAGGAGGTTGTTGCATCATGGTTGGGAAAATCAGCGTCTCATTCGATGTCCTTGAAAGCGCATTTTTTGGAATTTGTGGACTCCGAGCGATCGGCTTTTTCGAAGAAAGTTTCTGAGTCTTAATTGGCAAGGTGCGTACTATTTGGAAGATTTGAAAATCTAGAAATGAAGTCATCTTCAAAGAGAGTGGCTATACTTTGTTGTTGGGAGATGAATTTAATAAAGATATATGATTTTGATTAAGATCCCAAAACCCCTAAGTATGACATGTTCAGAATGATCTTGATAGTTGAGTCAGGATTCAGTTTTAGAGTATTCGGGATGTTATCTCGCAAATGTATAGTCGTGAGATATAGTTTAGATAGGCTCAAGACTCAAGAACTCAAGATATGTTTAAGTATCCGAAGTTTCGTGAATGAAATCGAGATATCAAGACTTCAAGATAATATTGAGTAAATCAAGACTTCAAGACGCGAAGACTCGAAGACATCACCAAGATAAAACTACAAAGATTCGAAGACCACGAAGACTCGAAGACTCAAGACACGTACATGTAAGACCAAGAATCAAGATCAAGAGTATCTTTGAAGGCACGTGAATTATCGAAGACTCAATAATATCTTCAATGCTCAAGATGAACTGAAAGTGTTCCGAGGCACTAATAATATCTATCCGAAGGATGCAATCTCGAGAAGATCGCGATTCCTTAAGTTAGATATTGCCAAGACATTCAAATGCGCATAAAAGGAACTAAGTCGGAAGTGTTGTTAAGGTTATATCAAACTCGTAGTTTGTAAATAAAAAGAGCCAGTTGAAGGTGTCTACTTTTAATCGGAGACAAAAGTCAAAAAGAAGAAGACGACATCGACCATCATCGACACAATTGACGGTGACGGTCGTTGAAAAAAGATGTCGGATGTACAAAAGTTCCGCATCGCAAAAAGTGAAGACCGCTACATGAAAAGCTATTGCCTAAAAACGTGTTAGGGGAGTTTCAAACCCTAAATATAGTCGTTTCACACACCACAAGAGGGAACTCACGGCCTATCTCTCCAACGGATAGTTTTCAAAAAGTGACCTTGGTGTATGCCTATAAATCTTGGTGACCCTCTACATTGTAAGGTTACGGAAATTTATCACGCAACTCAAGAGCTCAAACTTATTCTTGCAAAAGTTAAAGCACTCGAAAAACTTAGAATTTCCCAAAGTGCTTCTATATTGAAGAGAGCTCACTATACTAAGCCTAGCTTGATAAGATTTATCCAAAGCTTAGTCGAGATATCCTAACCCTTTGCATTGTGCTTCATTGTAAAGGATATCTCATCCTAGTTGAAACCAACCGAGAAACCCCCAAAACCCTTGAGAAGGTAGTGGAGTGTGTTTGTTGGTGAGAAGAGTTGTAAAGAGTTAGTAAACTACGAGTAGTCGAAAAACTCTAGAGGAGAAGTTAGTAAGCTCACAGGGGTAGTCTCAAAGCTTGTGTGTGATTGAGTAAGTAAACTACGAGGTAGTCGTAAAGCTCAAGGTCGAGTTGAGTAAGTAAACTACGTGGAGTAGTCGAAAAACTCAGGGCGAAGTTGAGTAAGTAAACTACGAGGTAAATGTCGAAGCTCGAGAGGTTGATAGTGAATTTCTCTGAAGAGTCAGGGAGAGTGGACGTAGGAGCTTGAGTCTCTGAACCACTATAATTGCTGTGTTCTTTATTGCTTTCCTTATCTCTACCTAAATGTTGCATTGACTTGTTTTGAAAGCATACTTTTCAATTTATATTCGGGCTGAATCAATCCACTAAGTTGCATAAGTGAATCACAGCCTAATCACTATTTCAATTAAGGGAAGGTTTTCAGCAAAGCTTAAAACGAGTATAATCTAAAGGGCCAACCATTCCGCACGACTGAGTAGCTAGAACAGATAGTTATCAAACTGAACTCTCTTATGAGGATTCAGTAAGTTAGTTATCTGATCCAAGCAACTCAGGATCTCTGACACTCAGGACTCAGTTGGGATTATCTGAGGTATCTGGCGAAAGCAGGGAGATCATCGTCTCGATGAGACTTTTGACTCGAACGATCTGTGCTTCTCGAACCTAATCTTCGGACTATCGACCCAAGTGACCTCGATGAAAAAAGTTTTAAAAACACTGAACACGTGTATTCCCCCCCCATACACGTGTAAGACTCGTTTACACCGGGACCAACAAGTGGTATCAGAGCAAGTGGTTCAACTTGACCACCCGCTTCGTTGACCAAAGTTTTATTTTCAAAAATACTTGTGGTCTATCTGAACTGATCTTATTTGCTGAAATTTTTTTCTTTTCAAAAGATCAGAAAAATGTCTTCTAAAAAACTTCCCATGTTCTCAGTGGAGAACTATGACCTATGGAGACTGAGAATGCAGGCTCATCTGTATTCCAAACATGAGCGTATGTGGAGAGTGGTCTCTCAAGGACCATTCCAGTTCTTCGTGGTGAATCCCCAGAGGAATGAGAAGATGGGAGAATTGATCCTAGAGCAGAATTTCCTAAGTCGATGACCAACCCGACTCTGAGGAGAAAAGTTAGTCAATCTAGACTACATTGCAAAAGACACACTATACAAAGACAATTGATGATGGTGTGATGGGAATGATCTCTCACCATGTCATTGCTAAAGAGATTTGGGATACACTATTTTGTTATGTGCCAAGGCACAAAATCATATAAAAAAAAACAAACTTTTCGGGGCAATTGGAAAGTTTGATAGTTTTGAAATGGATGATGGTGAATCAATAGACAAATTGGAAGTCGATTCACTAAAGATCATGAATGATCTAAATGCACTTGTAAAGAAATATCCACAGAGAGAAGTTGCATTGAAAATTCTTAGAGGTCCATCTAAGAAATGGGATATTCATGCAAAGGTGATTGAAAACACCAAGAACATTAGTTCAATGCCTTACCAACAAGTCTTCTCCGAAATTTGAAGGCCTATGAATTTGTAATTGATAAGAAATCCAAAAAGGCCGACAAAAATATGATTCTTCATCAAGTAAGAACGTGGCTTTAAAAGCCAAAGATAAAACACCTAAAAAACTAGAGAGTTCGAGAACCCCCATGCCAAAAATCGGGATGAGCTTGAGGAAAATCTAAAGACGATGGCAAGGAGGTTTGACAGACTTAATAATAGATTTGGAAAATACAAAAACTAATCTGAGACCACAGTACCGGAAGAAACCCGAGGACGGATCAACCGAGAAGAAGAAAGACCAAAAAATCAAGGATCTTCATCCAAGAGAAAGGACTCCAAGTCCAAAGAAGAAAATGATCGGGATGATGATGCCAACAGATCTTTATAATTGCGGAAGAAAGGTCACTTCCAAAGATGATTGTCCAGATTTGAGTGCTAAGGAGAGAAGAGAAAGGCAAGCTAAAAAGAGATCGGAAGTTCTCTAGCAAAAAGGCCATGGTTGCGGAAGAAGAACACTCTACGAGGAGGATCTAGCTCTTCGGATGAGATATTCTCGACAAAGGAAAGTGATGACATCCGTCGATGGCCATTGAGGAGGTAAGCTCTTCTTTCTCTCTGTTGTTGCTCCTACATTAGCACAAGAGTTTTCAAGTTCCACCGAAAACAATCATTTTGACTTTGATGGATTCTTTTTGAGAATCATGAAGGACTATCTTTGTTTTACAAGGATTGCTAAATAGAACTCAAGAAGCGAGAATAAGGAAATCGAAAGTCGTTTAAAATCTAAAATGGAAAGACTCTAGCAATATTGAAATCACTTC
This sequence comes from Stenogyne calaminthoides, assembly GCA_037126765.1. Classification (NCBI taxonomy): domain Eukaryota; kingdom Viridiplantae; phylum Streptophyta; class Magnoliopsida; order Lamiales; family Lamiaceae; genus Stenogyne; species Stenogyne calaminthoides. Next base: position 20,949,432 of record JBBCBC010000032.1, read on the forward strand.
TCAATTAATGGGAGCTACTTGATGAACTGGATGTTCTCAAAGTACAACTCTCGAGAAAAAGAAGTTCGATAATGTCCCTAACCGAAAAAGCTAGAGAAATCCAATCAAGAAATTCAATGTAATCGAATCGAGTTCAATGACCTCTCCGAGAAGCATAAAACTCTCAGAATCGTGAGGATAGTGCACGTAAGAAGTTAACTCTATTGAATAAAGCATCTAATGTAATAGATGAAATTCGAGTTATCGAGATCTGCCACTATAAAAATCTGGATTTGGATACATTCCGAGGAACCTCACAAGGCCATCTCAATCTTTGCATCTAGTAGCAAAGAAGACTATCTTTGTAAAACCCATGGCACCTACACTTCAAGCCGGAGTAATGCCCCAAGGTTGTAGACAAGGAAAAGGACCTATGGTCTCGAAAAAAAACCGAATGATCGGGGTTAGAAAGCCCAAACCTCAAAAAGGCGAAAAAACCCGAAAGCGGTCGATTGGAAAGTTTCGAGCAAGTACTTCAAAGCCTCGGCTAAGAATGCAAACCGAAAGGCTCCATTAATCGAACCATCGGAGGAATCCTCGGATGAGAAACACTCAACAGAGACATTCTCAATCAAGAGACCAAGTCCTCGATTAATCGAAGACCCAGATTTCAAAGATGCATAACCTGAACCTCACTTGCCTAAGGGTAAAGGTTATCCGAACCCAAGTCAACAAAGATTTAGACCACCAAGACAAAAGCTTAAGCATCCGAATGAAGGCCCGAACCAAAGAAGAATTCAAAAGCCCATGTTCATGCTAAAAGCTAGCACACATATACTGAAAACTAAAAGGCACCCGTGAGTAGTGGATGTATATGTTGATGTTTATGGAAGACAAATTAGCCACTCTAAAGTGATTAGAGTTGTCGAGGCAGATTTGGATTCCGAAGGTACAAATAACCTCGTAGGACCTACACAAATTGGGTACCTAAGAATTGATCTGCTTTTTCGAGGAAAAACAAGGGCACTAAGGCGATGAAAGATCACATGAAACCGATGAAAGCGAGACGAAAAAAGTGCTAATGTATGGTATCTTGACGGTGGGTGCTCAAGACATATAACAGATTCAAGAAGATGCTCGGTGACTATGTTGAACAAAGAGGCCCACATATCACTTTTGGAGATAACTCCAAGGATGGATCAAGGATATGGAACTTTGGAAATAGACTCGATTCATATCCATGGTGTTTCATATGTATCTGGATTGAAGCATAACTTCTTTGTTAATTAGCCAATTCTCGTGATAAGGGTTTCAATGTTGAGTTCTCCAAGAACTTATGTTTCGTGAAAAGATGATACATCACGTAAAAGTATTCTTGGATCGGTACAAGAAAAGGGAATGTGTATCTTGGTCGATTGGAGTTCAACTCCTAAAGATACATGTTTAGTTGCTTAAAGTTCCACAGATACCCGGTTGGTTATGGCATAAAAGAATGAATCACCTAAACTTCAAAACCCCGAAACAAGCTTGCAAGATTAGCTCTTGTGAGAGGGTTGCCTAATGAAGTGTTCAAGAAGGAACACATTTGTGATGCGTGCGAAAGGAAAAACAAGTTAAAGCATCATTTAAAAGCAAAGTTGAAGTTTCTCTTGAAAAGAATACTTGATTATTGCATATGGATCTCTTTGGTCCTATAACACTGTGAGCACTAATGGCGTAAAAATACACATTTGTAGTAGTTGATGACTACTCAAGATATATACTTGGGTCATATTCTTACTTAGTAAGAAAGAGACTCGAGATAAAAGCTGCGATGCATCGAAAAGGCTCAAGAATGAGAAAAATTTGAGTGTGGTCAAAATCGGATCGACAAAAGGAACCGAGTTTATAAATCATATCATATCGATTATTATGCGAGAGAATGGAATTTTACATGAAACATCACCGCAAGGACCCCTCAACAAAATGGTGTTCTTGAAAGAAGGAACGTAACTCGAAAAAGAAGTTTTGCAAGGACAATGATAGCTGAAGCTGATATTCCTAAAAGATTTTGGGCTGAAGCTGTCAACACTGCATGCTACTCTCAGAATAGATCCATGTTGACCAAGAGTCAAGGCAAAACACCCTATGAGCTTTGGAATGAAAGGAAGCCTCTTGTTTCTTTCTTTCGTGTGTTTGGTTGCAAGTGTTTCATACACAATAATGGTAAAGATCAGTTGAAAACATTTGATAGTAAAACTGATGAAGGAATATTCTTAGGATATTCTGAAGTCGGTAAAGCTTTCAGAGTTTACAACTGTAGGACTCTTATTGTGGAGGAAACACCTCATGTTGTTTTTTGATGAATCTACTGCGTGTTCGGAAGAAACAGAACATGATGCAAATGAACTGACCAAGAGGATCACCAGATTAAGCCCGAAATGCAAAGATAAATCATCCAATCGAACTCGAAAAAGAAGAAGTCGGTCACTATCTATGATTGGGTGACTCGAGACTTCGAATAAAGAAGTTCGGGATGGAAATCGAGATGGTGAGACTCGGAAAAACCAACACTCCAAAGGTGACCAATCGAACAGACACCGTTCAGACTGTGTATGTGATGCCAATGAAGATGTGGTCACACAATGAGGCAAATTCTGAATCTATCACCCAAAGGGGAACAAATGTCTCGACAATGTTCAATAGAATTTCCACGAGGAAGATGATTCCTTTTCTCTCTGTTTGTTGTTCCTCGAAGTTCTTCGATTTAATCGAACCTAACATTTCAAATGTTGAGGACACTATTGAAAACAGGAACATCAAGAAGGAAATGGTTAGATAGTCATCCTACAAGTCGATTGTGGGTGATCTAACTGAAGGTGTTAAAAAAGAAGGTTCCATGGTGAAAGTGCACTATTCTCACGCTTCCTATCGAGAAAAAGACTCTTTGAGATTGGTGAAGCTCTACAAGATTCTCATTGGATTCTTGTTATGCAAGATGAAATAATCAATTCTCAAGAAATGAAGTATGGGAGCCGGTAGATAGACCCGGAAAGGCACAATGTCATTGGAACCAAGTGGGTTTTCAAGAATAAAAGAGATGAAAACAACAACATTGCAAGAAACAAGGCAAGGCTTAGTTGCACAAGGTTATTCCCAAGAAGAAGGCTTGGATTATGATGAAACCTTTTGCACCAGTAGCAAGACTAAAGCCATCAGTTGTTTCTTGCTTATCTTTGCCCACATGAAGTTCACGGTATATCAAATGGATGTGAAAAGTGCATTTTACGAGCGGTGTGCTTAAAGAAGAGGTTTATGTGGAACAACCTCCGGTTTCAAAACAGAATGACCAAGTTTACGAGCTCGAAAAAAGCTTTGTGCGGTCTTAAGCAAGCACCGAGCATGGTATGATACTCTTTTCGGTTTCTTCTTGACCATGGTTTTGTCAAAGGGACAGTTGATAGAACTCGCTTCGGGATAGAAGATGGGGAAGATATCTTCTTGGTTCGGAATATATGTTGATGACATCATTTTGGATCTCAACCCATCACCGTGTGAAAAGTTTTCAACACCGATGAAAGGCAAATTTGAGATGTCAACGATGGGAGAGATGAATTTCTTTCTAGGTCTTAAAGTGAAACAATCAAAGGAAGGAATATTCATCAACCGAGCAAAAGTACACCGTAGATCCGATTGCAAATATGGTGTGTGCAATTGCAAATACGATTAGGATTCCCATGAATACTAACTACAAGATGGATCCCGATTACGAAAGGCAAATCGTGAGCCATATCTTGATTATAGAGGAATCATTGGATCATTGCTCTATTTCCGCGGCAAGTAGGCGGATATAACATTTCTTTGTTGGGATATGTGCAAGATACCAAGCTAATCCCAAGGCTTTAGTCACATGGAGGTCGCCAAAAAGATCTTGAAGTATCTTAAAGGCACGATGAATAGAGGATTATGGTATCCAAATGATGATAACCTTGAGTTAAGTGGTTACTCGAATCGATTATGGAGGTTCGCAGAATTGATGTGAAGTCCACCTCGGAACTTGTCAATTTCTAGGAAGTAGTGATATCTTGGTTTTTTAAAGAATGGACCTCGATGTTAACAAAATACTCTTTAAATTTGAATATATGGTCTGAAGGAAGGCTGTGGTTTCGATTCTTTGCCTCGCACAACAATTAAGGGATTATAAAGTTGTAGCTAATGAAGTACCAATATTTTGTGACAATAACAGTGCCATTGCTATTTCACAAAATCCGGTATTGCACACCAGATGCAAGCATGTGGATATCAAACATCACTTCATTAGAGATCATGTCGAGAAGAAGGACATAAGGATGGAGAAAATTCATACTGATAAGCAGAGAGCTGATATCTTGACTAAACCTTTGGCTGAATCAAGATTCCAGGAACTTTCAGTTGAATTAGGGATGTTAGAACCAGGTGTATAGAGTAAAATCTAAAAAATTGAAGGTTTTCAGAAGCATGAAGTTTTCTCAGATTCTACTGAGAAGCTTAGGATAAAATGGAAATCTTGAATCGAGTCTCGAAAAACTTCAGTTCTTTGAAGGTCGATTACTCGAGAGCAAAAATGAAACCATTTCAATTTTCGATTATTATCTTGACGGTTTATCAAGGTCGATTACTCGAGAAGACTGAGAGAGGAAAATTAGTCTGAAGAAGTAATGACTCATGCAACTCATTTATTGCCTAAGTAAAGCTCAGAAATCATTCGCAATAAATACAAAACACCTGAGGAATGTTTTTTTAAGATTGTTTTAAATTCGAAGAAGGTCAATGATCATTTAATGCTCTCGCTACATTAATGACCAATGAGGACGTTTTGGCGGCTTACTTTTTTGGAGATCGTTTGTTCATATACCCGATTAATCGGAGATTAATCTCAACCGTTGTTTTTCACCTAACCAACACGATTCCCCATGATCTCGAAGCTATATATACCCTAAGAAGCCTTTCAAGCCAAAATTTTATTAAACCCTTCGCTCTCAAATCCTCTGCAAATAAATCCCCTTGCCCAGAAATTCCTAAACCCTAAAGCTTCACTTCTCAAATCAATCTCTAAAATGGCTCCAACCTTGTTAAATGATTAGCCAAACCAACAAGCAGTGGTACGAAGTTAGTTGTTTCACTTTCGAAAAGCACAACCAACTCAAAGCCAGAAGAGGAGGCTCTACATATGATTCGACTGGCTAAACTCACCCAACTAATCGCAAACCGACCAGACCAGGAGTTTGCGAAAGAGGTAATCGAATTCATCTATAACTTGAAGGTAGATGAAGAGGACTGTATGCATTCTTCGATTCTTTGTATCACAATTAGAGCATTCGTCCAAATCGTCGATTTTGAAAGGGATTGTACATAACCCCGAAAAATCAATGATGTTTTTGAGCTCGTGATAGAGGAGATGATCTACGATGTATATATGGGATAGAGAACATGAATACTTAGATAGGATTGCCGAGAATCTGTTAAGTTTGAGCGACATTGCATAAGAGGCACTTAAAAGCCACAATATCGCATTGATGGATATTGTGAGTAAATGCATCATGAGTCTTGGGGGGGAGTTTTGAAGCGGTCGGTACCAAGCTCGGGCCCGATGGTGGCGATAGAGGCCTCACCCACCACCGACTTCAACTGGCTGAAATTTCTGATTCAGACGGTGAGTGAGCAGATCAAAATTTTGAAGAAGGTTGACGGGGCGATCTCAATAAAAGGCAAGATCCACCATGCCACCAAAATTGCTTACATTTTGGAGATGTGCAGAGAGGAGGAGGATATCTTCGCCAATTCGACCCCATTCCCTAAGTCCAAAATTCTCTTTAAACCCATTGCTACAAAGAAGCAGGTCATCAGGGGGAAGAGAGAAAAGAAGGTTGAATCACCAGTTCCGATGAAAAAGAGACTCAACAAACCAGGGGGAAGGTTTTGTTGGAGGTAAAGATGGAGCAGGGAGCAAAGATGTTGAAACCGAAGGATCTTGCTCCAAAACGCAGAAGATTGGTGGTTCTCACCGATGAAGATGAAAGTGATTCTGACGAGATTCAACCGGAGCGCCAAACCGCTCAGAGTTCACCATTACAAGTGTTGGCTCAGGTTATCTCGAGGACACAGGATCAGACTGAGGAGCAGGTCTTCTCTGAGGTGCTCGAGACATCGCTTCGGTTCAGATAAAATTTCTCGAGGGAATTTTTAAAAGCTCGAACCTCGAGATACCTACCTCGATGTGCAAGTGCTCGAGAAAGAAAGAGCCCGGCAGAGTCAATCTGAAGATGTGCAGGCTCGGGCGAAGAGACGAGCGACTCAGATTCAAATCGAGGATATGCCAACTCGGCCCTCGTAACCCTCTCAAATGCAAATCGAGAACCCTGATCCTGAACTTCGGGATCTTGCTAAGGCTCGGGAGAAGAATATTCTTGATGAGCTCTGAGGTGATCTACTTCTCCCTTAGCGGATGTTTTAACCTGAACCGGAGAGCCCAAGATGGAAGAAGGAGAAAGTTGAAGAAAGCAGTGGAGGAGCAAGGGGAACGATTCATTCTTGACCCGCTACTCAGCTCAAATTTCATACCCTGATCTGCAAGATGTTTCTTCAGATTATGAACGATCAGATTCATCCTCAATCGACTCTTCCCGAGATGCTTGATATTGCCAGCATTCGGAGGGAAGACCGGTGGAATGAGGAGACAACCTTCCCGACAGACTTCTCGTGGTTCAGAGGACAAAGCTCAGATGAAAAAACTCGATTTTGATGAGCTAGTTCAAGAAGTTGGTCGAAGGAGAACAACTGAAGTTGGTGCCCCGAGCAGCGGAGACAAATCTAAAGATGGAGATGGGGACCAACAGGGAGATGTTGAGAAGCAGTCCCGAGATGGAAAAAGGAGACTTCTTTTGCTGATCAACCTGAATTGGTCAACCTCAGATCGGTTAGAACTCTTCGTGCCCTTTTGACACTATTAACAATTATGCCAAAGTTACTGAAAGTCCTATCTTTAACTCGACTTGTCTGATAAACAGACTGAGGCTCAGTTGGAGACTGGAGCTCAGGACGAAGCTGAGGCATAGGATGATCAGACAGCACAGAGGTGCAGAAGATTCTGAGATTGATCTCACTCCCTTGATGGAAAAACTTGAGAAGGTTGAGCCAATGATGATCAAAATTGCTCCAGATGGAAGAGACGTTGGCCAATCAAGCTCAAAAGATGGAAAGTCTTAGTCACTCTTCAGAGCTGGTGCAAATTCAAAACACTCTGACCACCCAGATGACCTCCATGGAAGAAAAGCTGAATGAGAAGCTGGAGGGAGTCAAGGCTGAGTTAAGTGATGAACTGAAGCAGAAACACCAGGAGAGTTCTGATTTCCTAGAGGTGAAACTGGCAGAAAAGAATGAGGTGCTGATAAAGTCTGCTGTTGAGGAAATGAGCTCAATGCTCATGACCAAGATGACAGAGATGTTCAAGGAAGCACTTTTCGCCGGTTGCCCACTTATCTCAAGAATTTTACGTGGCCAAGAACCATCTAAGGAGGCTGGAAGACGAACAAGATCAGATAGCAGGAGAGATTCGCTGTGTGAGCAAAGAGCAATATCACATGGACACAGCACTCTCCAGACTTCTTCCAAATTACGGTGCCAAGAAGGGGGAAAAGGAAGGTGAAGACCTCAGAAAGTTCATGGCACGTACTTTGGAGAAGAAGGCTCAAAAAGATGCTGAAATGTATAATTTAGCCAAAGCCTTAAAAGAAGTCGAAGCTTCTGAGAAGTTAAAGTTTGCTCAGGTGGAGAAGTCTGTCTACACTCGAGTTTCTAAGCAAACCATGCTTGATGTGTCTAAAGAAAAACCGAAAAGCTAGAGCAAAGGTTGGAACACGCCAGTCAATTTGAAATGCCTATGAAGAGGAAAGCCTCGGTGTTGTTCAACCCGAAAAGCAAGCGTCTGCAAAGACTTCTAAGCCAATCCAGAAAATTCGATTCGGATGATGAAGAGAAAGAAGAATCTGAGTCTCAACCTCAGATGAAAGTCTTCAATACTAGAAATGCTCTGAAGACACTCCAAATGGAACAAGTTAAGAAAGTCAGCCGCCGGTCTCGTGAGCATCCGTGATCGAAGAAGAGACATGAATCAAGAGCGTAAGCGAAGAGTGAATTCGGGAAGTTTATGAAAGCAAGAGGAAAGGAACATCAAAAGCGCTTAAAAGTGGCCCCTACGTTGATAAATGGATGCCCATTAAACTCAACGATATGTGGGAAGAAGTCAAGAGAACCTTCTGGTTCAATTATGATGTTCTCAGGGAATGGAGAGGGGAAGGCTCAGATCAGAATGAAGCATTCATTGAGTATCTCCTTACCTTCTATCCAAAGTATCTACAGAGCTGGATTAACCTTGCGGATGAAGGAGAAGCACAGATAGTAGCCCCTGGTCCATATTCCTATCCTCCTCCAAGACTTGATAATGGATTAGTGAATGAGAAGGCCATTACTCAAGAGATTGCTCAAGCAGGCTTTGGTCACTGGTCTAACAGAAATAGTCCGAGACATCATCAAGGAAAGAAATGAAATTTGAAGAAGAGATTCTTCGGAATGTTCGATCTGGAGGTGCCCACTGATGAAGTTGAGAATGAAGCAAACTGAAGAGCAGAAGACTGAAGAGCCAAATCTGAAGACTGAAGACTCAGAAGATTCTGTAATCTTTAAATTTTTGTCTTTTTAATTTTGTTGATAAACTCATTGTAATCTGTAATGGTATACTCATCATCAATGAAGATTTATCATTATGCTCAAAAGATAATATCTCATTATCTTATTTACATGTCTTTTATTTTGATATGCCTGGATGTATGATGATATGGGGGAAATTGTCTGAATTTTTAAAAAAATTATGTAAGTATTTGGTAATGAACTATTTAAAGAGATTCATTACTGAAGAAATTGCTGAATGATTAAACTGCTGAGAAACTCTGAAATTGTTGGGAGATTTTCTGATTTAATAAATTGTTGGGAGACAACCAATCTTGTAATAGGATAAACTGAAACCTGAGTATAGGTTATATGTTTGTAACAAGATAGGTTTTGGCATCATCAAAAATTGTTGGGAGATGAATTTAATAAAGATATATGATTTTGATTAAGATCCCAAAACCCCTAAGTATGACATGTTCGTAATGATCTTGATAGTTGAGTCGAGATTCGGTTTTTTAGAGTATTCAGGATGTTATCTGCAAAATGTATAGTCAGCAGATATAGTTTAGGATAGGCTCAAAGACTCAAGAACTCAAGATGTTTAAGTATCCGGTTTTTGAAACCGAGATATCAAGACTTCGATGATAATCTTGAAAATCAAGACTCAAAGACGAAGACTCAGTACATTAGTCAGTATAAACTACAAAGATTCAGAAGACCTCAAGACTCGTAAGACTCAAGACACGTAGATGTAAGACCAAGAATCAAGATCAAGAGTATTGAAGGCACAGTAATTACTGAAGACTCAATAATATACCGAATGCTCAGTATGAACCTGAGTGTTCCGAGGCACTAATAATATCTATCTGAAGGATGCAATACTGAGAAGATCGCGATTCCTTAAGAAGTAAGATATTGCCAAGACATTCAAATGTAGACAAAAGGAACTAAGTCAGAAGTGTTGTTAAGGTTATATCAAACTCAGAGTTTGTAACCAAAAGAGCCGTTGAAGGTGTCTACCTTTAACTGGAGACAAAAGTCAAAAAGAAGAAGACGACATCGCACTACCACATCGACAATCGATGCGATGTCGTCAAAAAAGATGTCAGATGTACAAAAGTTCCAGACTGCAAAAAGTGAAGACCGGCTACATGAAAAGCTATTGCTTAAAACGTGTTAGGGAGTTTCAAACCCTAAATATAGCCGTTTCACACACCACAAGAGGGAACTCACGAAGCTATCTCTCCAACGGATAGTTTTCAAAAGTGACCTTGGTGTATGCCTATAAATACTGGTGACCCTCTACATTGTAAGGTTACGGGAAATTTATACTCAACTCAAGAGCTCAAACTTATTCTTGCAAAAGTTAAAGCACTCGAAAAACATAGAATTTCCCAAGTGCTTCTATATTGAAGAGAGCTCACTATACTAAGCCTAGCTTGATAAGATTTATCCAAGGCTTAGTCGAGATATCCTAACCCTTTGCATTGTGCTTCATTGTAAAGGATATCTCATCCTAGTTGGAAACTAACCGAGAAACCCCCAAAACCCTTGAGAAGGTAGCTGGAGTGTGTTTGTTGGTGAGAAGAGTTATAAAAGAGTTAGTAAACCACGGCGGAGTAGTCGTAAAACTCTAGAGGAGAAGTTAGTAAGCTGTGGGTAGTCCAAATCTTGTGTGTGATTGAGTAAGTAAACTACGAGGTAGTCGAAAAGCTCAAGGTCGGGTTGAGTAAGTAGACTCGGGAGTAGTCGAAAAACTCAGGGCGAAGTTGAGTAAGTAAACTACGAGGTAGTCAGAAAGCTCAGAGGTTGATAGTGAATTTCTCTGAAGAGTCAGGGAGAGTGGACGTAGGAGCTTGAGTCTCTAAACCACTATAATTGTTGTGTTCTTTATTGCTTTCCTTATCTGTACCCAACGGTTTGCATTGACTTGTTTTGAAAGCATACTTTTCAATCGATATTCATTTGGAATCAATCCAATTGAAGTTGCATAAGTGAATCACAGCCTAATCACTATTTCAATTAAGGGAAGGTTTTCAGCAAAGCTTAAAACGAGTATAATTTAAAGGGCCAACCATTCCGCACGACTGAGTAGCTAGAACAGATAGTTATCAAACTGAACTCTCTTCTGAGGATTCAAGAAGTTAGTTATCGATCCAAGCAACTCGGGATCTCGACACTCGGGACTCGGTTGGGATTATCTGAGGTATCCGAAAAGCATTTCGGGATCACTGTCTCAGTAGACTTTGACTCAGAGCGATCTGTGCTTCTCAGAACCTAATCTTTAGGACTATCTGACCCAAGCTGACCTCAATAAGAAATAGTTTTAAAAATACTGAACACGTGTATTCCCCCCCCATACACGTGTAAGACTCGTTTACACCGGGACCAACATTTGTATAAGCTTATAGACGGGATCAAGTTTAGTTCGTGGAAATAGATTAGATTTCATTATCCGTTATCCTTCTCAACTCCATTTGTTTCCTGGGAAAATAATCCTCTAGAGTGTTTACCTTCTAAATTGTATTTCGAAAACCTCAGTTTGTATCGATCGGGATTTGAATACCCGTTGTACTCTGATGATGAATTTCATCTTTGTCTTTCCAAAAAAATAAAGTATGGACACTAATTGAGTTCTTTGATTTCCCGAGTAATATTTAGTTTACATTCATTGTTGTATGTTTGGAATTATAAATAAGATTCGACTTCAACAATTATATACTATAAAATTAATATAATTACACTTATAAACTGATTATCATTACTTTTATAAATTAATATTTATAGTATTTAATGCTATAATATTAATTTATAAGAATAGTGCCTGCACTCTTTTTTTTTTTTTTTTTTTACTTTTCTCAAGATATTTCTTTCCTTTTCCTTTTGAGTTTGAGTACAGTCGGCAAACTGAATCCAATTCGACGGGCCAGCCCAACCAACCCGAAGGTAAGTATAGGTTGGACTGTAAAATTATAGGCCCAAAAAAACCTAGGCCTATTTAGTCCAACCCATGTGGGCCATGGGCCTAATGGGCTCGAGGCAATTTGGCCCTTGGGCTAATGGGCGACCCCTGACATCCTAATTTTTTTAATAAATAATTTATTATTTTTACGCAGAATTAGACTTTTGTGTTCTTGTTGAAGGATTTGATTTAATTGAATATTAATTTGAAATGTATACTTTTAAATATAGATTATTAATATGGAGCATTTGAAGTTTTTTTTTAAAAAATTATTTGTTTCGATTAAATAAAATCCTTGTGCGTGAGAAAAATATTCACTTGCTCTCAGTTTCTTATATTATGATGCTATCAAGGACATCAAATGTTTATAATAATTTTTTATGCTAATTTTTATCTTCAAAAATTAAATTTAGTTCACATATATTATTTAATAATTAAAAAAAATGGACATTGGGCCGGGCTGATCCGTTGACCCGCTAGCCCATGAAAAGACTGGGCTGGCAATATTTTTACAAGCCCAATAAAAATTTGATCCGATCCGATCCGACCCAACCTAAAAATAGCGATTGGCCCGATGGGATGAGCTAGACCAATTGCCAGCTCTAAATTTGAGGTTAAGTAAGTGAAGAAAAAGGGCACCTTGTTATATATATCCATTAATTTCTTGTCAATGTTCTACTTTTTGTATTCTTTTAAAATAGTTAATTCTCCCAAAGTGTATAATTAACATGTGGCAAAAGTCAATTACGTCCTTCACTATTCATATATTGTACTCATATTTCAAATTTTGAATGTAACTTTATCCTCTTATCTGTTATTAAACAATCGTACACTAAGAAGAAAGGCTAGATAACATCAATTAATGCAAAGTTAAAATTAATATTAGCACCATCGAAGGTTTTTCAGGATGCCCTGCTTTTTGATCGTTTTTTTTTTTTTTGCTACTCTTCAAGAAATATATAGGTCCCAAATGAGTTTCGTGAGGAGAAAATTTAGAGGGGAGGGATGAATAAATTTTCTCAAACTTTTTGAGTGAACAACGTGATGTTCAGATAAGTGTTGTTTAAGAGTGTGTGTGGATTTACTTGGTCTAATATCCAACCTACTGACTGCTTTACAACTGGTCAGTTGGACGTCTATCAGCTTAGCTGATGTGCGGAAATCTTTTCTTAAATGCGGAGAAAAACTTTTTAAAAAAGTCTTAGGTTTTTACGGATCGGTGATAAAGATAAAGGATCAAAGTCGATCGATCAAGAAGCTTGGTGTTGGATTGATCCTTCTTAAGACAAATGCATGTACTTCAGAAAACAGTTGTGTGGAAGTGTAAAACAGATCAATCACACAAGATTTTTATAGTGGTTCAAGAGAACTTCTCCTACGTCCACTCTTCCCTATCAGCAAGGGAATTCACTAACAACCACCTTAGTTTAATGTGTTAGGCAACACAATACAAACAGATGTTTACTGAGTTCTCACTCTACAAACACAGAAAAGAAGCTAGAACTTCTAACTTATTATCTTGCTAACAAACTAACCTAACAGGATCTGTTGGGGAAATATTTGTTTTGTTTCCAGCTAGTGAATCAATCCTAGTGTGTGTTTAGCCTAAGAGCTAAGTAGGATGATATGGCTAAGAAGGTATGGGATGAACACTTGAAGATAAACTTGATGTTCTTGTGTTCTTGCTGAAATGACTTGAAGATATGAAGCTTGATTATTTCCATGTGTAACTATGAAGGAGTGATATCATATTTATACACCTTGAGATCAAAGAGCCGTTGGTGAACAATTTGAATCTCAGGCTATTTTTCGGTAGGAGGGCAGGTATGAATGTATGTTTACAGAGACTACCATACCTAGAGCGTGTAAATTTGTCCTTTCTAGCTGTTGAACTCTGATACTTCATGTCTTGCTTTGTCAGATTAAGTACATACGTGTCGATCTTTGGTTGGTTGACAAGTACACTAAAATGACACTTATCAGAATCTTTCTGATCATTCTTCTGGTCTGATCTTCGTATGACTTGTTAAAGTATTCTTCATGCATGGTTTCTGACTTGAGCTTGACTTCAGAATAAGCCAACTGCCCTCGAAGCTTTCTGATTGTCAGATCAATTCCCAACCTGATTTGAGCAAATCAGTACCTAAGTAAGATTGTCTTAGCACCAGTCTTACTACCTTGCTGTTATAAGCAATTGTTCTTCAGCTGATCTAGGTCTTGATGTTTTCAAGTCTTTTGTGCTTCAATTCTTCAGATCTCCAGTTCTTCTGATCTTTTTAACACTTAGACTAATATTGAGTCCCCCCTCAATATAAGACGTAATCTACTGTATCAGCTGATTAACAGGTTCAACTGGTTTTCTAACCAATACATCCGTCGAGTAATAGGTTGGACTGGTCCTATTACATGTGTTATTGGAACTTCCATCAAAACTATAAATTTTCCAACAAAATGTATGTGGAGCATATCAGAGAAAAGTATTAAATTTCAATTTCTTGTAATTTTGTTTTGATCCCAGTAAATATATTTTTATTTTTTATCCCGGGGTTGGCTAATTTTGTGTTTGATTGGGAAAATTGTTGATAAATTATGTTAATTTGTAGTACTTGAATACTTATGTCCTGTTTTATTAATGCACCTTTACGCAGCTATTCTGAGTTTAATGTTGAGGTGAATAAAAATGAAGAAAGTTTTGGTACATGTCATGTTTTCTACCATATATTTAATCAATTATTTAATTTTATTTAAATGCACTTATTTCAAAGAGTTGGTGTGCTATGAAATTTGTTCATCGTGAAATTGATTCTTTTTTTTACAGGCATGATCCTTCAGTTATCACGATCACTAATACCCTTTTATAATATAAGTCACATCTTTCAATTATCACGACTAATACCCATATTGTAAATATAAGTCGCACCCTTCAATTTTATAAGTAATACTCTTTATAGTAAAAAATCACGCCCGTTAATTATCACAATTAATATCCTTTAGTAATACTTATCATACTCCATAACCAGTTTCACATATTATTGTGTGAAACTTGTTCACTCTACATTACAGGAAAATGAAGAACCTGTCGATGAATTTTTTAAAATGGCTACAAAATTTTCCTACAAAAATAATTTGGTACTTAAAAAGTGAGGATTGTCTACGATTTTCTTATCAATTTTTAGAATAATCTTTAAGAAAAATACCTACATAAATAATTTTCTAGACAAATGTTGGGAGATGAATTTAATAAAGAAGATTTTGATTAGATCCCAAAACCCCTAAGTATGACATGTTCAGGATAATCTTGATAGTTGAGTCAGGATTCAGTTTTAGAGTGTTCAGGATGTTATCTGCACAATGTATAGTCCGCAGATATAGATCAGGATAGATTCTGAAGACTCGATAAGTTTCAAGAAAAAGTTTCAAGATTGAAATGGAAGTTTCAAGTTTCAAGATGAAATCGAGAAATCAAGACTCGCCAGAAATCGAGAATCAAGACTCGCGAAACTGAGAATCAAGAACTTCAAAGAAATCGAGAAATCAAGACTTCGGTGAAATCGAAATCAAGAACTCAAGATGAAATCGGAAATCAAGACTCAAAGATGAGACTGAGAAATTGAAGACTCAGCATGAAGACTCAGTATATCAGTCAGTATATCTGTGAAGACTCAGAAGACACTGAAGACTCAGAAGACTCTGAAGACACATAAGACATGTAAGATCAAGATCAAGACAAAGGATATCAAGGCACCTGAATTATCAAGACTTAGTAATGTACTGAATGCTTAGTATAAACCTGAATGTTCCGAGACACTGAAAATATCTATCTGAAGGATACAATACTGAGAAAAATGCGATTACTTAGAAAAATAGATATTGCCCAAGACATTCTCATGCAGACAAAATGAACTAAATCAAAGTGTTGTTAATGTTATATCACTTTCGAGAGATATTGACCAAAAAAGAGCCGTTGAGTTTGTTCACATTTAACCAAGACAACAACAAAAAGAAAGAAGAAACATCATGACTTTTATCGACACGACCTTTGACAGTCATCAAAACATGTCAAGAGTACTATGTTCCGCATCGCAAAAAGTGATGACCAGCTGCATGAAAAGGCTATTGCCTAAAACATGCTAGGGAGCGTCAAACCCTAAATATAGCCTTTCATCACACACCATAAGAGGAAACTCACGAAGCTATCTCTTCCAACGGATAGTTTTTCAAGAGTGACCTTGGTGTATGCCTATAAATACTTGTGACCATCTACATTGAAGGTTACGGGAAATTTGTAAGCAACTCAAGAGCTCAAACTTATTATTGCAAGTTGAAACACTCGAAAACCCAAGAATTTCCCAAGTGCTTTATATCGAAGAGAGCTCATTCACTAAGCCTAGTCTTGATAAGATATATCCAAAACTTAGTAGAGATATCCTAGCCTTTGCATTGTACTTAATTGTAAAGGATATCTCATCCTAGTTGGAAACCAACCAAGAAACCCCAAACCCTTTGTAAGGTAGTTTGAGTGTGATTGTTGGTGAGTTGTAGTTGTAAATAGTTAGTAAACTACATTGAGGTAGTCAGAAAGCTCTAGAGAAGAAGTGAGTAAACTATCTTGGATAGTCAGAAAGCTTGTGTGTGTTTTGAGTAAGTAAACTACAGAGGTAGTCAGAAAGCTCAAAATAGAAAGGTTAGTAAACTACAGAGGTAGTCAGAAAACCTTAGGAAGTGATTAGTGAATTTCTCTGAAGAGATCAGAGAGAGTGGACGTAGGAGCTTGAGTCTCTGAACCACTATAACTTGCTGTGTTATTTGCTTTCTGTTTTACTTTGATTAACTGCTGCATACCTTTAAACTGAAAGCATATTTTCACTGATATTCAGTTGGAATCAATCCACTGAAGTTGCATCTAACCGAATCATAACCTAATCACTATTCCATTAAAATGAAGGTTTTCAGCAAAGCATAAAATGAGTATAAACTTAGGGCCAACCATTCCGCACATCTGAGTAGCTTTTCAATCAAGCTCAGTAACTCTGAAAACTCAGGATCAGTTGGGATTATCTGAGGTATCTGAAAGCAGCTCAGGATCACTGTCTCAAGTAGACTTTGACTCAGGGCGATTTGTGCTTCTCAGGACCAAATCATCAGGACAGCCTGACCCAATCTGACCTCAGTGAAGAAAAAGTTTTAAAATCACTGAACACGTGTATTCCCCCCCATACACGTGTAAGACTCATTTACACCGGGACCAACAAGTGGTATCAGAGCAGTGGTTCAACTTGACCACCTGCTTTGTTGACCATAATCTTATTTGCTAAAGATTCTTGTGGTCTATCTGAACAGATCTTATTTGCTGAAATCTTAAAAGACTCAGACATAATGTCTTCTAAGAAACTTCTCATGTTCTCAGTAGAGAACTTTGATTTGTGGAGATTGAGAATGCAGGCTCACCTGTATTCTAAGCATGAACGTATGTGGAGAGTGGTCTCTGAAGGACCATTCCAATTCACTGTGGTGAATCCCAGAGTTACAGAAAATGAGAGAAATGATCACATGACAGAATTTCCTAAGTCTGATGACCAACTGACTCCTGAGGAGAGGAAGTTAGTCAATCTAGTGTTGGGGATTAAGTTGCACAGATCTATTCGGGGTGAATATTTAAATACAAATTTAATTCTTATAATTATTACTAGCATGAATTAATCCTATATTAATTCAAATAATAATCCAACAACATATCATGCATATAATAATTCACGTAAAACCTACGCATGCGAAATTCTACGAGTTTACGTAAACGTACCTCTTGGGAAGGCAGTGATCTGGCAGATTAGACTAACCAAAAGAACTTCCCAAGTATTCCCTTAGCCCTCGTTCGACTATCCGGTGGAAGGATTCTTGTGAACGATTTAACAAAAGGAAAATAAATTATGTTGCACCACCTTTGTGGATTTACTAATTTTTCCAGCACATGGAATTGTACACTACTCACAATTGACGTTTTTCAAAAAAATACAATCTGTCGACGTTACAAAATATTTGATATTTTATTGACGCTGATATTTTTCCGAAAAACCAATTTTCGTGTGTTACTGGGAATGAAACATTCATCCCCTATTTATAGAGCATGAAGTGGACGAAAATTTTGTGATAAAACAATGTGGGAAAATCTTTTCTTGATCTCCAAGAAATCTTGAATATATCCCCTATATTCTTTTTCCCATAATTATAATATTCCACAAAAATCCCACTTACTCTAATGCTATGGATATTTTCGAAAATATGATGAGTCAAGAATCCAAGATTTGGACCTTCTTGAATTTATGAGATATTCTTGTATTTCAAGAAATACATATCTTCCATAATATATTTTCAAGAAAATCAAGAAAATCTTTCTTGCCCACTATATTTCCAAATTTTCGAAAATCTCTTATGAATTAACCAAGTGAGAGATTTCTTGAATTGAATGAGATAATCTTGCATTCCAAAAATACATATCTTCATTCCATAACAAAATTCAAAGAAAATCTTTCTCCCAACTTATCCATAATTTTCGAAATTTAATTGGAAAAATAAGCAACAATATTTATTTTATTTTAATCACATTTTCAGTTATTGGACTATATGTTGGGCTACTTAGGGGGCCTTTAGGAGAATTAAGATTGGACCTTCTAATGGACCTTGAATATCTAATATTGAGCCACAATATTATTCAAGCCCATAAATATTAATTAATCTCACTACATAATTAATATTGCACTATCCATCTTAACCCATATTACAGTCAATATGGCTCCCGGTCATTATTTCCCGTGTTTAAGATTATCTAGCCCATTAATTAATTCAAGCCACTGAAATAGCTTTCCATTAATTAATATCTTTTATCCTTGGTCAAGGAACGGTTCAACATTATTATCCATACCGGAAACTAATTCCACTTGCAAGATTTGATATGATAAAGCTTATGAACCTCCCAAGGGGGCAAATCGAACAAGCGTACTTGCACACGATTCTTCGTATTAAATCTTAGCAATCACATGTAACTAATAATATTGCCCAAGATAAAAAGTATTGAATCTCGTTGATTCACTACCCATGATAAGTCAAAGCAATAGTTACCAATCCCACATGATCCTATTTAAGGAACGAAGATTAAGAAATAACGAACCACTGAGGTCTAATTCTTCCTTGTTCAGTTCTGAAGAATTTATCCTCCTGTAGGTCCTATTCAGTGCATTAGTCATGCACTAGTGTAATCTCTTGGTCAAGAAAAGCCAATATGAGCCTTACACTTCAATCTTCTGTGATCTGGTATCACTAAATTAACTACAATGTAACACGTACGACTTATTGAACAGTTATGCAGTAAATATATGTAACATTCGATAATATTTAAAGCATCAGTGATAAACAATTTATTTCAGTAAATAAGTCTGAAAATTCAGTTTCGATTATACAAAGTAAGAAGCATACTTTCCAGTATAATCCCAACAGTCTCCCACTTATACTCAAAGTCTGCTTTTAAGTATACTACAACATGTCTCGTGTAGTCTGTGACATCTAATGTCACCTACACGAACCTAATAATTTCTCCCACTTATACTTAAAGCAGATTGGAACCGGTCTTGACACCCATTCCTTCCACATGTCTCTCGAATGTATTCAGAGGCAGACTCTTTGTGAATGGATCTGCTAGGTTGTCTTTCGACGCGATCTATGCCACCTCTATATCTCCTCTCTTAACGATTTCTCGTATAAGATGTCTTTCCTTCAGTGTGCTTGTTTGACTTGTGGACTCTTGGTTCCCTTGAATTTGCAACTGCCCCTAGCAAATATTGCTAGACAAATTCGGAACTCCATCCAAGTCCACTAAGAAGGTCTAGAGCCAAATCGGTTCTTTCACTGCTTCACAAGCAGCTACTTACCCGACTTCCATGGTTGAGTCAGTGATGCATTTCTGCTTCACACTCGTCCATTTGATGGCTGCACTTCCCAAATAGAAACACACTAACTAAGGCAGATAGTTTTTGGAATCTAAGTCTGATTGGAAATCCGAGTCTGTGTAGCCGATGGGGATTGGACTATCTAACTGATAAACCAACATTCTATCCCGAGTTCTTTCCAGATACTTCATAATGTTTTTAACTGCCGTCCAATGCTCTTTCCCCGGGTTACTTTGATATCTTTCCACCATGCCTACGGCAAAGTAGATATCCGGTCTCGTACACAACATTGCATACATAAGGCTTCCGACAGCCGAAGCATAAGGAATATCTTTCATGTCATCTATCTCCTTTTGCTTCTTAGGGGACATTTTCTTGGATAGATTTATTCCATGCCTGAAAGGTATGAATCCTTTCTTGGAATCTTGCATGCTGAAGCGTTTCAAGACAGTGTCTATGTATGAAGCTTGCGATAACCCGATCATCCTTTTCTTGCGATCTCGAGTAATCTTGATCCCAAGGATGTGTCCGGCTTCCCCTAAGTCTTTCATATCAAACTGTTTTGAAAGCCATGCCCTTACGTCTGATAACACCTTTACATCATTCCCGATGATCAGAATGTCATCTACGTATAGTACTAAGAATACCAATGCAGTTCTGACACGCTTTTTATACTCACAACTTTCAAACTCATTTTGATCGAACCCATAAGACTTTATAACATGATCAAAACATTGGTTCCAAGCTATGGATGCATGTTTGAGTCCGTAAATGGACTTAATGAGCTTACAAACTAGGTGTTCTTGGCCTTTTTCAATGAAGCCTTGGGGTTGTTGCATATAGATCTCTTTATCAAGACTTCCGTTAAGGAAAGCTATCTTGACATCTGTTTGCCATATTTCAAAGTCGAAATGCGCAGCAATCGATAAGAGAATACGGATGGACTTAAGCATGGCTACGGGAGAAAAAGTTTCCTCATAATCGATCCCTTCTTTCTGAGTATAACCTTTCGCCACTAGTCTTGCTTTGAAGGTTTCAACCTTCCCATCCGGTCCTCTTTTTCTCTTGTACATCCACTTGCAACCAATGGGTTTGACCCCATTAAGTGGTTCGACAAGCTCCCACACTCTGTTATGAAACATAGAACCCATTTCGGCTTTCATTGCTGTTTGCCAAGAATCTGCATCATTGTCTTGGAGTGCCTCGTCATATGTCCATGGGTCTGATTCGTCTTGTCCGGGAATCAAGTCCGAAGACTGTCCTATTCCCATGAATCTCTCGGGCTGTCTGACAACCCTCCCACTACGATGAGGTTCCGGTTGTGAAAGTGTGTCGTTTGGTATATCATCTAGTATAGTTGGCATTGAGGTTTGCCCTCTTAGCTCATTTAAGGTAATCTCACTTCTGGGTTTTCTTTGGTTCATATAGTCTTCTTCCAAAAATCTAAAGTGGGTGCTGATGACCACCTTTTGATCTTCGGGACTATAGAACATACACCCTTTTGTTCCCTCGGGGTAACCTACAAACAACCTTAATTCTGATCGAGGATCCAATTTACCGGCTTCCTTGTCCAACACGTAGGCCGGACACCCCCAAATTCTCATGTGTCTCATACTAGGCTTGCGCCCGGTCCACAATTCTTTGGGAGTTTTGGGAAACGATTTGGATGGCACCAAGTTCAGAATATAAGCCGCTGTTTCCAAGGTATGACCCTAGAACGACTTGGGAAGATCCGCATAACTCATCATAGATCTAACCATTTCCAAAAGAGTTCTGTTTCTTCTCTCTGCAACCCCATTTTGTTGAGGGGTTCCGGGTGCATTGAGCTGGGATGCAATCCCTTCATCAGATAAGTAGTTCAAAAACTCATCGCTGAGGTATTCACCTCCACGATCAGATCGTAGAGACTTGATACATTTTTCCTTATGATTCTCTGCTTGAGCCTTAAATTCTTTGAATTTCTCGAAGGTCTCAAATTTATGCTTCATAAGGAAAATGTAACCGTACCTTGAGTAATCATCAATAAAAGTGACAAAATACTCATAACCTCCTCTTGCTTTGGTTGACATTAGACCACATACATCTGTGTGAACGATCTCTAACACTTCTTTGGCCCTATTCCCCTTGGCTCCAATTGCCCTCTTGGTCATTTTACCCTCCAAACATGATTCGCAGGTTGGAATTGCTCAACTTGGAGAAACTCCATGAACCGTCTTTTCACCAACCTTTGGATCCTCTTTGGATTTATATGACCCAATCTTAGATCTCTTGAAAGAAGTGTCTCGCTCACGTTTTTTTTTAATAGGAAATAGTTGATGTGTTATAGGATGCATTTCGTGAGTGGTGTGCAAAGTTAATTGTATAGAGATTTTCCATCAATGTCCCGTAACAGATACACTCATCATTTCAAGAAATGGTGTCATTCTTATTAGAATAAACTTAGTTTCCTTTAATCAAATTTTAGAAACTGAAAGTGAATTCTTTCTAAAACTGGGAACATAAAGATAATCTCAAAAAAACCTTTATCTTCAAAAGATAGGTGCACTTCTCCCACTGCTTCAGCTGCCACTCGTAACATCGCCCAGTGTGATGAGGATCTCACTCCCACTAAGTTGTCGGGTCCCTTTGAACCCGTGAAGCCAACATAATTAGTGGATCTCGTATCAACCACCCACGAATGAGAAGTGGACGCCGCTAAATAAGTTTCAACAACTAGTGCGTGAGAATTACCTTTCTGTCCATCCCTTTTGGGGTTGGAACAGCCAAAACCTCCATTATCCTCTCTCACCGCAGCTTAAGCACGTCCTCTTTGGATTTTCCTTGACACAAAAAGCATTCCTCATCTTACCATTGCCCTTGGCAACAGTTGAGTTTTATTGCTTATGGATTTTGGTCCTCTTCCTTTTCTTGCCTGCCTTTGGCCTAGAAGATGAAGACGGACCACTTGCCGTCAAAGCTTGAGTTTGGTGCCTTATCAATATCTCAGTCGAGACCAAAAGCTTGCAACAAATTAGCTAGCGAGGCCAAAATGCTAAAAAACTTTTTGGGTAGAGAGTGAAGTACCAAAATCATCTGAGTCTCCAGATCATAATCTGCACTCAGAATCTCAAGTTTGTTCAGATGGACCATCTATTTTGAGGACATAATCCCTTACGGGTTTGCCCTCCACCATTTTCAAATGACGACATCTCTCTCAAGGTGATCCGACGAGTCCCGCGTGTTTTGACTCGTCGGTTAAACATCCGATTTTGGTGTGTCAAAAATTCACTTGTGCTTTTGTGCAGTAAGGACAATTATAATTTTCCAATCATTATAGTTTCCATATTGTATTGACTTTAAGTATAATAACAGTGGATTAAAAAGTAACGACATCTTTGGAATCGAATAAATAATCGTATGCAAAAAAGCACAAGTATATCACAAGATTCGATCACATGGATCATATTTAAAATCTCAAAAAAATATGAACATGCATCGACAACATCTCAAAAACAGTTTAAATAAGCCACGTGGGGTGGGTCATTATTTAAACACATTCAAAGAGTTACAAACAAAACGATTATAAACCTTTAATATCCAGATTAATAGTTGGCTCCCTGATTGACCAATATAAAATTGACGGGGACTTGGGGAAGTATATGCATATCAATTTTATACCTAAGTAATAACCATGATTAAATACAAGATTATTATTTAAACTTTGAATGAGCCTCGTGGGGAGGTCATAAATGCATACTAGTAATAACCCACAATCATCCGTTTGGAATTCATTCATGTGAAAGCTATCTTTTGACCGTCCCGTGGGGGAATTTCTCCAAAAGAATTCACAAAAAAATAAATCATGGAGGTCAAAATTAATGCAATTTTATTATCCTGAATAAAATTGTCAATTAACTATTTAAACATACTTAGTAATTTTGAAGGTGAGATTTTTCATTGGGCAATTCTCATGCAAACACATTTAAACAAATTAAATAAAGCATAAGATAGCACAAAATGAATCAAGCAAAACGAGAAAAATAAACATATTAGGCACAAATTATCCAATTGTCATGGTTTGATTTTCTTGGCTTGATCTTGAAGAAACACCGTCTTGAATTTCTCCCTCGATCATCTCGAAAAATACCCCCATCTCGAACGCCACACCAGGCCATTTCGCGGTAAAGGATGCCGCGCCCGCATCGGCGGCCGCCAGCCATTGACCTCGGCAGCTTTCGCTGAGCGCGCCGCCGCTACAGCGGCTCAGCGGCTCGCAGCCGGCGGCAACGTGTGCTACCTGCCATACCTTGCCGCGTTCTCGGCTCCGCCTTGCGTCGCGCCGCCGCTCGCATGCACTCCGCCGCGTCCGCTTTGGTCGCTCCGTGTATACGATACCCACGTCGCTAAGCGCCCGCCCGTCTGTACTTGGCAGATCTCGCGTGCTCGACCACTTTCGGCCTCGCCCGGCTTCGTGCATGCTGTGCGTGTCGCGTCGTCTGGCGATACCTCCGTTGACACGTTCCGCCGACGTCGCCGCCACGCCCCGTTTCTGGATTTAAATCCTTTAATTCTTCGTCTCCGTCCTCATTTTCGATCCGGTTATAATTTATTTACAAAAAATAAATAAAGCTAGATCTAGACTAGTCTATTACATTGATCAAATCAAACAAATTCTAATCTACTCGTGGATTTTCTCACGAGGCAAAACGAATCCGAACGAATCGAATTAAAAAACCACAGTTTATATGCATGCATAAATAAACACATTAAATTCCATGACAATTGGATACCTGCAAAATAGATCTAGCAATTCTACAATCCAATTTCAAATTTAATGCCAACGAATTAAATTACAATTTAAAAAATTCAGAGCCCAAAACCATGGCTCTGATACCAGTTGTTGGGGATTAAGTTGCACAGGTCTATTCGGGGTGAATATTTAAATACACATTTAATTCTTATAATTATTACTAGCATGAATTAATCCTATATTAATTCAAATATAATCCAACAACATATCATGCATATAATAATTCACGTAAAACCTACGCATGCGGAATTCTACGAGTTTACGTGAACGTACCTCTTGGGATGGCAGTGATCTGGCAGATTAGACTAACCAAAAGAACTTCCCAAGTATTCCCTTAGCCCTCGTTCGACTATCTGGTGGAAGGATTCTTGTGAACGATTTAACAAAAGGAAAATAAATTATGTTTCACCACCTTTGTGGATTTACTAATTTTTCCAGCACATGGAATTGTACACTACTCACAATTGACGTTTTTCAAAAAAATACAATCTGCCGACGTTACAAAATATTTGATATTTTATCGACACTGATATTTTTCCAAAAAATCAATTTTCGTGTGTTACTGGGAATGAAACATTCATCCCCTATTTATAGAGCATGAAGTGGACAAAAATTTTGTGATAAAACAATGTGGGAAAATCTTTTCTTGATCTCCAAGAAATCTTGAATATATCTCCTATATTCTTTTTCCCATAATTATAATATTCCACAAAAATCCCACTTACTCTAATGCTATGGATATTTTCGAAAATATGATGAGTCAAGAATCCAAGATTTGGATCTTCTTGAATTTATGAGATATTCTTGTATTTTAAGAAATATATATCTTCCATAATATCTTTTCAAGAAAATCAAGAAAATCTTTCTTGCCCACTATATTTCCAAATTTTCGAAAATCTCTTATGAATTAACCAAGTGAGAGATTTCTTGAATTTAATGAGATGATCTTGTATTCCAAGAATACATATCTTCATTCCATAACAAAATTCAAAGAAAAACTTTCTCCCAACTTATCCATAATTTTCGAAATTTAATTGGAAAAATAAGCAACAATATTTATTTTATTTTAATCACTTTTTCAGTTATTGGACTATATGTTGGGCTACTTAGGGGGCCTTTAGGAGAATTAAGATTGGACCTTCTAATGGACCTTGAATATCTAATATTGAGCCACAATATTATTCAAGCCCATAAATATTAATTAATCTCACTACATAATTAATATTGCACTATCCATCTTAACGCATATTACAGTCAATATGGCTCCCGGTCATTATTTCCCATGTTTAAGATTATCTTGCCCATTAATTAATTCAAGCCACTGAAATAGCTTTCCATTAATTAATATCTTTTATCCTTGGTCAAGGAACGGTTCAACATTATTATCCATACCGGAAACTAATTCTACTTGCAAGATTTGGTATGATAAAGCTTATGAACCTCCCAAGGGGGCAAATCGAACAAGCGTACTTGCACACGATTCTTTGTATTAAATCTTAGCAATCACATGTAACTAATAATATTGTCCAAGATAAAAAGTCTTGAATCTCGTTGATTCGCTACCCATGATAAGTCAAAGCAATAGTTACCAATCCCACGTGATCCTATTTAAGGAACGAAGATTAAGAAATAATGAACCACTGAGGTCTAATTCTTCCTTGTTCAGTTCTGAAGAATTTATCCTCTTGTAGGTCCTATTCAGTGCATCAGTCATGCGCTAGTGTAATCTCTTGGTTAAGACAAGCCAATCTGAGCCTTACACTTCAACCTTTCACGATGGGTTGTTCATTCCCATCTAGGTCGTGAATGACGTACTTTTAGTTACAAGGGACTGTTAATTTAATCTTCTGTGATCTGGTATCACTAAATTAACTACAATGTAACACGTACGACTTATTGAACAGTTATGCAGTAAATATATGTAACATTCTATAATATTTAAAGCATCAGTGATAAACAATTTATTTCAGTAAATAAGTCTGAAAATTCAGTTTCGATTATACAAAGTAAAAAGCATACTTTCCAGTATAATCCCAACATTTAGACTATATTGCAAAAGACACACTATACAGTACAATTGATGATGGTGTGATGAGAATGATTTCTCATTGTAATACTGCTAAAGAAATTTGGGATACACTAGCTGTAATGTGTCAAGGCACAGATCATATCAAGGAGAACAAACTTTCAGTTGCCATTGGAAAGTTTGACAGTTTTGAAATGGAAGATGGTGAATCTATAGACAAATTGGAAGTCAGATTCACTAGTATAATGAATGATCTGAATGCACTTGGAAAGAGATATCCACAAAGAGAAGTAGCATTGAAAATTCTTAGAGGTCTTTCTAAGAAATGGGATATTCATGCAGTGGTGATTGAAAACACCAAAAACATTGATTCAATGCCGTACCAACAAGTCTTCTCTGAGCTGAAAGCTTATGAGTTTGTTATTGATAAGAAATCAAAGAAAGCTGACAGCAAAGATAATTCATCATCTAGTAAAAATGTGGCTTTCAAAGCCAAGGATAAAACCTGTAAAACTAGAGAGTCTGAGAACTCCCTTGCTAAAAATCAGGATGAGCTTGAGGATAAGCTAAAGACCGATGGCAAGGAGGTTTGAAAGACTTAATAGTAGATATGGAAAATATAAAAACTATTACAGGAATCACAGGTACCAGAAGAAAGCTGAGGACAGATCGACTGAGAAGAGAAAAGACCTGAAAGCTGAAGGATCTTCATCCAAAAAGAAGGACTCAAAGTCTAAAGAAGAAAGTGATCAGGATGATGATGCCAACAAATGTTATAACTTCCAAAAGAAAGGTCACTTCCAGTATGATTGTCCAGACCTAAGTGCTAAGGAAAGAAGAGAAAGGCAAGCAAAGAGAGACAAGAAGTTCTCCAGCAAGAAAGCCATGGTTGCAGAAGAAGAACATTCTGAGGAAGGTAAATTCTTCTATCTCTGTTGCTGCTCCTACACTAGCACAAGAGTTGTCAAGTTCAACTGTAAACAGTCAATTTGACCTGATGGATTCTTTTGAGAGTCCGATGAAGGATTATCTTTGTTTTTACAAGAATCGCTAAATGAAACTCAAGAGCGAAACAAAGAACCAAGGCCAAAATCTTAAGTGGAAAGACTCTAGTAATGCTTTGAGATCACTTCTCAATTAATGGGAACTCTTGATGAACTAGATGTTACGAAAAGTACAACTCTCGAGAAAGAGAAAGTTGATAGAGACCCTAAATGGAAAACTAGAGAAATCCACTGAGGAAATTCAGCTGATCAGAACTAAGTTCAATGACCTCTCTGAGAAGCATGAAACTCTACAAAAATGTGAGGATAGTGCGCAAAAGAAGCTAACTCTATTGAATACTGCATCTAAAGTAATAAATGAAATTCAGAGTTATCAGAGACCTGCCACTATAAAATATGGATTGGGATACATTCCAGGGGGAACCTCACAAGGTCATCTGAATCTTTGCGTCAAGTAGCAAGAAGACAATCTTTGTTAAACCAAATGGCACCTACACTTGAATCAAGAAATGCCCAAGGTTTTAGACAAGGGAAAAGGACCTATGGTTCCAGAAAAACTGAATGTTCAGGTAAGAAAGCCCAAACCTCAGGTGAAGGCTAGAAAACCTGACCACTCAGTAGGAAAATTTCAGGCAATTACCTCAAAGCCTCAGGCTAAGAATGCAAACCTGAAAGGATCTGCACTGAACCAGTAGAGGAATTTTCAGAAGAAAACACTTTCAGAGACATTCTCAACTGAAAAGACCAAGTCCACAGATTACTGAAAGACCCCAATTTCAGTATAGGCAACCTAAACCCCACTTGCCTAAGGGTAAAGGTTACCTGAACCCAAGTCAACAAAGATTCGAGACCACCGCATTGAAGCCAAAGCAATGGAACAAAAGGCACATGCCAAGAAAAAAATTCTAAGGCTCATGTTCATGCCGAGGGCTAGCACTCATACATACTGTGGATCTTGCTAAGGCACCCAGAGTGGTAAATGTGTATGTAGATGTTTATGGAAGACAGATCAGCCACTCTAAAGTGATTAGAGTTGTCAGGCAGATTTGGATTACGAAAGGTACAGCTAACCTGGTAGGACCCTATACCAAATGGGTACCACAGATCTAATTTATTTTTTGTGTAAAAAAGAAAAAGGGCAAATTTGAATAGAAATATCATAGCCCTGATGAAAGAAGATCTGAGATGTCATTGTTGGAAGATGAATTTCCTTCTTGGACTTCAGAAGAAACAAACTAAGGAAGGAATCTTCATCAGAGATCATATTGAAGAAAGACATCAGTTGAATTAGGGATGTTGGATCCAGGTTGTTGGGAAATTTAGTTTTGATGAAAGTTCCAAAAACACATGTAATAGGACCAGTCAGACCTGTTAGCTGACTGATGTTTATATTACCGCTATAGGAGACCAGTTGATAATGATTGTATAGAACAACTGATGTAATAGATAGGTCACATATTGAGGGGGAACTCAATATGTATAGGTCAGATCTGGAGATTCGAAGAAGACGGTGATATCAAGCCGAGCGCCGTCTGCAAAAGAATCGGAAGATCGATCGATCGATCTAGTTAGATAACTCAGCTGAAGTCATGAAGTTCAAACTTAGAATACTCCAAGATCAGATGACTTCCAGAAGATCAGACCAGAAGACCTACATCAGCGGGAGTCTGCCAGTTGAAGCTAAGTCAACAGGCGCCAGAAGACTTATCGTAGATCGATCATCTGATCGATCAAAGTCACCACTAAGTGAAAACTGATGTTTCACTTGATCATACGTCGATGATCTGAACAGAAAGAATGTCAACCTTAGTTGGAAGAACAACACTGCAATGTAAGTCTTCCATCCAATAAGGAAGAGACACGTATGAACGGAGCTGATACTCGCGGGATTCGATGATGCTCTCCAACGGCTACAAATACATATTCACGCTTTCGGCCATGCCGTTCAAGACGACGCGTCATCAAGCCCGCAAGTCTGCATTAAATAGCCTTGAAATTCAAATTGCTCTCCAACGGCTCTTTGATTTCAAGGTCTATAAATATGGGATCACACTTGAGTGAAGACACGAAAATTATACGAAAAAGCTTGACAAAACAAAAATACTCAGTTTCCGCATACGAAGAACACAAACAAAGAAGCTTATTCTATATAGTGTTCATCCCTTTAAGTTCTTAGCATAGAAATCTTTTCATCTAGTTTTATTAGAAACAACTTTATTCACAAGAAAAGATTTCATAGTTGGAACTAAAACAATCTTACCCAAACCCCAAGTTAGGATAAGTTGTTTAGCAAGATTCGATCTAGGGTTTCTAATCTTGATTTAAGGATCGGTTGAGTGAGAACTCTTACAACATCTGTTGGTGTACTGTGTTGGACTAACACACAAAACTAAGTCCAGTCGGTTAAGTCGGTTAAGTTGGTTAAGTTGGTGCCCCTTGTTATAGGGAAGAGTGGACGTAGGACTGGTTTGTCCGAACCACTATAAATCTTGTGTGCCTTTACTGCTTTGATTAACTGTTCTCACATCGCACAACTTTAAAGCGCATACATATTCTAAGTTAAGATCAGTTAGCACCAAGCTTCTGATCTGATCAGACTTGACAATTTTGTCAACTGATTAAAATACCAACTTTGGAATCTGATTTATACAAACTGGTTTTTCACACGGGTAAAACTTAAGCTTCCGCACACATCAGTTAAACCGAGATAGTTACGAACTCGATCTGCCTCAGGCGTCGAGAAGTTGGTTATCGATCCGAATCGATTCACTCTTTCTCTGATCGAGCTAATCACTATCACACCTGATCTGCACGAAAAGTTTTCAGAAGTCTATTCACCCCTCCCCTCTAGACTTCTGCCCTCACAAAACCCGTTCGGGACCTACAAGTGGTATCAGAGCTGTTGGTTCTACAGACCACTGACTCTGTGTATCATCGATTCTTGAGGAAGAATCTTTGTGGTCAACTGAACTGATCTTGAAAAACCGTTTTTAAAACTCATTCATTTTCCAAAATCACTCAGCATGGATAACACCTCAGGTATGTATCATGATCTGCCGAAGTTCTCAATCGATGAGTATGCAGATTGGGCCATATATATGTCCAACCATCTAGGCTCGATCAGTGGGAGAATGATGGAAGTCATTGAAAGAGGACCCATCATTATTTATCACGACAACCCTGCAGTCGGAGGAGATACAGACTTTGCCCCTGGAAGTCTCGTACGAAAAAGCCCAGCCTTGATGGATGCAGAAGAGAGGAAACTGCATACTCTAGATACTATCGCAAGGCATATTATCATGAAAACAATGGATAAGGTCACCAAAGAAAAGATTAAGTATCTCAAATCTGCGAAAGCAATGTGGGATACTCTGGCTGAGATTTGCGAGGGAAACGAACAGATAAAAGACAGCCGTCTACAAGCCGAACTGGTGAAGTTCGAGAAACTGAAGATGCTGCCCAACGAAACCATCAACGAACTCGATGGAAGAATTACTATGTCTATAAACAAGCTTCGAGAACTTGGTAGAGAGATGTCTGATAAAGATATCAACTACAAAATTCTAAGGTCTCTCACCAAGAAGTGGGATATGAAGGTCACGGTGATCAAGGATTGCCAAGACATCTCAAAAATGAAACCAAGCAGCTTGTTCTTGAGCCTTAAAGCTCACGAGTTCGATTTGATTGAGAGAGGACAAGCGGATGAAGATGAGGTGCCCGCTGAAGCCTCAACTTCAAAATCAGTTGCTTTTAAGGCAACCAAAAAAAGAGAACGAAAGGCCAACGAACCTATTGGGAATATAATGAGTCAGGCAGAACAGATCGCTCTGCTTACCAGGAAGCTTGAGAAGTCAGACGTCCAACTTGGTAAGTATCGAAGATTTTATAAGGACTATCAACATAGCCGAGAAAGAAGTAGGAGATCAGCCAACAGATCTCCAGAAAGAACAAGATCTGATGATCGGAGGATCCGCGAGATGAAAGGAAGAGAGATAGTCTGAATGAGGAAAGAAGAGAAAACCAATCAGACAGAAGAAGCTCAGACTACTATCAGAAAGGCAAGTCACCTGATAGGTCGTACAGAAGGAGTGATTCACCTGGAAAGAAAGATTCGGTGGATCAAGGAGCATGCTTCAACTGTGAGAAGCCAGGTCACTATAGTGCAGACTGTCCAGAGCTGACGCCGAGAGAGAGGGAAGAAAAAGGAGAAAGAGAGAGTTCGCAGGGGACGGAAGGGCCATGGTTGCTGATACGTCAGGAATAGACGATTCCTATCTGCCCTCCGAGGACTCTGGATACTCCTCTGTAGAAGACTTCTGCCTGATCAGTAGTGCCGTCGACTTCTATGAAAATGAAGATCTGATATTCTCTTCAGACGATGATGAGATCTGCCTGATGGCCAGGGAGGACCAATCTGAGGTAACCTCCAAACTTACTTCGTTCGCTTCTACACTGCTGGGGAGATCGACCTGCAGCTCTACTCTGAGCAATTGCTTGAAGATCTCTCAAATGCAGTAGACACTTATGCTATAGTGGAAGCTGAAAATGATAAGCTGAGGACCAGAAATAATCAGCTTGCTAAAGAAAATGATCTATGTAAAGCCTCTGAACTTAGATCAGCTGAAGCTGCTCAGAAGGCAACTGAGGAATTTAAAATTCTCGAAGTTAAAGCTTCTGATCAGGAGAAGCAGATCAAAGATCACCGGTGATTAACAAAAATGACAAAAATGGGTGACTTCAAAAATCCTACAAGCAAAATTCGATGAGCTGTTCCAAAAGCATGAAAGTCTAAAAACATCTGAGGATGATCTGCGTAAGAAAATGGAAGTTTTTTCAAAATCATCTAAAAACCGTTCAAGACATGAACGCCTATTTTCAACAACGATTAATAAGAAGGGACTTGCTATGACAACCCTTCCACATCCTCAAAAAGCCCCTACCGATTCATCTCAAAAAGGTGTATTCGCATTTGAGTTTCGACAAAGATACATCAAAAGCCAAATATGTGTCTAATAAGGAAAAGGACCGGTTGAGCGGTAAAGGCGGTGCCTAACCGTATGAACATGAAATGAACCCCAACTCGGTAAAGCATCACCGAGAAATCAACATGAAGAACCCAAATCATTCGAAGAAACCTCAACCTAATCAACGGATCGAGAATCGAAAAAGACAACTCGTAAAAAGGAAGTACAATCTGAGACCCAATCAAGGTCACCATAATAAGCATGCTTGAATAAATCGCAAAACCACCTATGCCTAAAAGATATGAATCTTTTAATGGTAGCGATCGTACCCCCTTATAATCGAAATCTAGAAATCACTTTTTGAACCACAATCGGATAAGAAGAAGACAAAACGAAAAGGAAAATCCCAAATCTTCTAATTCATCCAAGGTTCACACTAATAATCATACAAAAATGAAAAGATATAAAGAGATGTATGATTATGTTGGACAGTATGGGAGACAAATCAGGGCCTTCGATCTAACCGATCACAATAGAAGTGCTCTTTTGTATGGCTTCCCAAAACTAATCCTAACCCCTCAGGACCCAATCCAAAAGGGGTACCTAAAACCTGATCTGATTGCAGGATCGCGTGGGTCTGGCCAACAAAGGAGGTGTTCAAGCAACTATCTGGTACATCGATAGTGGATGCTCAAGGCACATGACTGGAAGCAAACATCTCCTCAGCTCTTACATAGAAACGTAAAAGGCCCGCGTGTACCCTTCGGTGATGATAACTTTGGCTATACCAAAGGGTTCTAACCTTAGAGAATGACGATGTACAAATAACCTGAGTCTCAGTATGTCGGAGGTCTAAAGCACAACCTATTATCGGTTTCACAATTCTGCGACAACAGATTCAGTGTTGAGTTCTCGACTGATCAATGCACTATCAAGAATCGAGCCACTCAACAGATTTTGCTAACTGGTTCAAGGAAAGGGACGATCTACACAAATTGTGATTGGAACAGTTGCCCAAGAAATGCATGCCTAATTGTCAAGAGTTCCAAAAGTAAAGAATGGCTATGGCACAAAAGAATGAGCCATCCCGAACTTTAAAACTCTCAACAAAATAGCAAGGATGTCTCTAGTAGAAGGACTTCAGAATGAAGTATTTTCAAAGGATCAAACATGTACTGCATGTCAGAAAGGAAAACAGGTCAAAGCTTCATTCAAGGGAATTCCAGGACCGCATCGTCAAAGGGTATCGCAAATGCTTCATATGGATCTATTCGGACCAGTTACACCATCGGTCTCAACGACGAAAATATACTCTAGTAATCGTGGATGATTATTCCAAGTTTACGGGTTATATTCTTACACAAGAAGAATGAGACGACTCACGAAGATACCCGAGCTACTAAAACGATTACAAAATGAGAAGGGTGTCAGTGTAGTAAAAATCAGATCAGATAAAGGTACAGAATTTCTGAACTCTTTTACTACTGATTTTTGCTCTGAGTTTGGTATACAGCATGAAACATCAGCTGCGAGGACGCCTCAACAAAATGGAGTAATAATCAACGGAGGAATGAACTCTCAAAAAAAGCTCGCTCACACAATGTTAGTGAACATGCGATACCAAGCCGTTTTCTCAAGCGTAAGTAATCAACACTGCATGCCATACTCGTAATGTATGTCTTCGACTAAGGCTCACTACAAAACACCCTATGAACTGTGGGAAGGGCCGAGAAAACCTCGTGGTTCTTACTTCCATATTTTTTTGGTGTAAGTGCTTCATACACAACAATGGGAAGAGTCGGTTGAAAACTTTTGAGTCCAAGTCGGATGAGGGTATATTTCTAGGATATTCCTCATCTAGCAAGGCTTTCTTGGTCTACAATGCATTTAACCCTACTTGTGGAAGAAACACCCCATGTAGTCTTTGATGAAGCATCTTCGATCAAGAGAAATCGCCCGAGAACAAGATGTACACGATCAACAAGAATCCGATTTTCGTAAAATAGATCAGCTAACGATCAAGGAAAAAGAATCAGAAACTGTAACAATTTACATTCCAGATCTAGCTGACTCACCAGATCAATCAGATCCTAAGGTACGAACAACTGTCGATGAAGAAGTTCGATTCAATTTGAGACAAGAAGAATCGAACCATCCGTTCGGGGGAACATCTGAAGTTCCCACGAATGCACATCGCCACATGATGAGTCCAACATCACCGAGACTTGTTCTTATCAAGTGGATCATAACTTCTGCTCCACTCCCAATCGCTAGTAATGAAATTTTATCGAAAACGGACGATGTTCTCCAAAAACGCAAATCGAGCGAAGGACACGGATAACCAGTCATCCAACTGATCTGATAATCGGAGACCCGTCTGATAAAGTTAAAACTAGACTTCAGATTGGTGAAAGTGCCATGTATTGCGGTTATCTGTCTATGAAGGAACCTACAACTATAGAGAAGCTCTACGGGGAAACCGGATTCTAGCCATGCGAGGAGAGCGGAACAGTTTGAAAGAAATCAAGTTTGGGAACTAGTGGACGACCCGAATCATCAAGACGTAATTGGCATCGAAGTGGATCTTCAAGAACAAGAGAGATGAGAAAAATGTCATCACCGAAATAAAAGCAAGACTTGTTGCTTAAGGGGTATTCACAATCGGAAAATTGATTACGATGAGACCTTTGCACCACCGCCTCGTCTAGAAAGCCATTCGGCTGTTTAAGCATATGCTTCCCACGAGGGTTCACTGTATATCGATGGATGTAAAGAGTGCTTTCTTAAACGGGGGTACTAGCGAGAGGAAGTTTATGTCCGAACAACCTCCGTGGCTTTGAAAAGGGCAACCAAGTGTACCGTTTAAGAAAAGCTCTTTATGGCACTAAACAGGCTCCTCGAACTGGTATGATACACTCTCTCGGTTCTTGATCGAAAGTGGGTTCACTAAAGGAATAAAGGACGTAACCTTATTCGAATAGAAGATGGAGAAGATATTCGATGGTTCAGATTTACGTGGGATCTACATCATCTTGGATCTCCTAACAAGAGTCTATGTGAAAGATTCAAAGAAATCGATGCAAGGAAAATTCGAGATGTCCATGATAGGTCGGATGAATTACTTTCGGGTCTTCAAGTTAAACAAAGTACGAAGGGATATTCATCTGCCAAAGCAAAAGTACACTAGGAATTTATTGGCTAAGTTTGGAATTCAAAATTGTAAGGAAGCCAAAATTCCTATGATGGTGGATTCAAGATGGATCGGATGAGGATGGTCGAAAAAACAAATCGGAAGGAATATAGGGCTCTCATTGGATCTCTACTATACCCGATTTGCCGTGAGACCACGATATCACTTTTGCGTGGGTGTATGTGCGCGTTTCGAGCCAAATCGATGATCGACCACCTAAAAGCGTAAGCGGATTTCTTAAGTATCTGAAGGGACGATAAACCTTGGTTTATTTTACCCATCGGATGATAATCTAGAGCTTAGTGGGTATTCGATTACGATTATGGAGGTTGCAAGATTGATGAAAAAATCAACCTCGGGAACATGTGGGTTCTTAGAAAGTAAAAATGATCTCGTGGTTTTCAAAAAAGCGGACATCGATTCGCGACATCTCACTGAAGCGGGCAGAATATATGGCTGCGGAAAGGCATTGTTCCCAAGCCTCTTCTGGCTTAATCGGCGGTGAGGATTATAACATTGAAGCTAACAATGTACCTATTTTCTGCGTATGATAATAGTCTTATTGCAATCACTTTCGAAATCCGGTTCTACATACAAGATGCAAGCATGTGGATGTCGACACACCACTTTATAAGAGATCACGTTGAAAAGAAGAATATCGAAATGGAAAAGATTCATAATGATATACGTATACGATATTCTAACCAAGCCACTAGGCGAGATCGATTCAGAGAATTATGCAATGAGCTAGGGCTTCTAGATCTTGGAGAAAAGGCACCTAAAATTCATGATGGATTGTTCTCGAACAAGCTGGTTAAGAGACTAACCAGATAGAAAGGAATCAGTTGAGTTTGGTATCTCAATCGATCGGAAGATCGATCAAGGAACCGATGTGAAAAATCGTCGATTTACATGTTACCGCATCCAAAAACCGATCGATTTTTAAGGATTACCAGTTTAAGGTCTATCGGTTTAAAGGAACGACGGATTTAAGGTTTATCGATTAAAAAATGCTTTCGGTTTAAAGGATTATCCGATTAAATCAATTTGGTTATAATATTTCTTTGTGAGTCGATTTAGTGGATATTCAACAAGCAAGATTCAGAGATTAACAGCTAACAATCGCATAAGAAAGCACAAATTTACACAACGATGAAATAATAGAACTTTTCATTGATAAAAACCCGAAGGTGAGGTTACATTACAAGATACAAGTACAAAGGACCCGGAGGTCAGTACATTAGTAATAACCAAAAACCCAAACCCTAAACCCTAAACCTATAACCCTAAACCTTCATCCAAACCCAAACCCGATCTACAGGGGGGGTGATTAAGAGGAGGAGAGAGAGACTTTAAGATCTTATGCTCTCTTTTTTCCCCACTTAACAAATTGAGGGGGCTGAAAGGTAATCCTATGCAAGAACCGATGGACTCTCCAAGTGGAGTGAGAGCGGCCTTGATAGGATTTTTTTTGCCGCGAGCCCTAAGAAAGAGTCGATTGGGCTCTCCAAATGTTAAATGGTGAGGTGATATACGAAGATCAGTTGTTGGCTGATCAAGATCGCATATCAAACTCAAGTTCATTTTCGACTAAGTCTCTGTTGATGGTAGTTACGCCATAACGATAGACACACAAGGTGCATACGGATAGGAGAAGTGTCTTCTCGGTTGCAAACAAAGAGCCCGCCCATGGTGGGTAGAGAAGCTTTGCAACAATCGTATGTGAAATCTTTGGACGATAACGAAAAACAAAGAATAAGGGACGAAGGGTTGATTTGAAAAGTTTGAATTCATTGAAAAAGGGGTAAAAATATTTGCCTTAATCTTAACCGGAAATAAGGGTTCACCAAAAATACATGATTTCACAAAGAAAATAAGTATGGTGAATGGGTTATGTTGTGTAAAATAATTGGTCCAATTTATAGAGGCCAAGAAGGGTGCAAATGCAAATTCAAGCTCTCAAAACCTTTTAGAGAAATTTGCATCAAAAGGACAAATGTAGGAATCACGCGACCGATAATTGATAAATTTACTACGGATTGACATATCGAAAGATTCGCATTTATAATTACACATGTCAAATCGCGCCAACTTAGGAATAAAGACTACTATTCTAGACTAAGTTTTGGCGGTAACACTTATTCCAAGAATTGACTTGATCCGAGAAGATTCGATTAGGTCAATCAAAATCGATACATTCGGTCGATCGATAAGAAAGATCACCGAGCTTAAAACCACAAATCGATGCATCAGTCTATGGGAAAATCAGAAATATCAGTTGGAGGGGGAACTTCAACTGATAAAGGAGGATCAGAAGGGAAATCAGACGTATTCAAGGAAGATCAGTTGAGCTTGAAACCTCAACAAATCAGATGCAAGTGAAGAAGATCAGTTAAAAGGATCAGTTGGGAAATTTTAAGGCTTAAGGCATAATAACTAAGATCAACAAGTGAAATCAACATTGACAAGTGGTATTGACTGATTACAATATCAGTCAACCAGATACGCATTTCTTTTCTCTTGTTCTTTGCTGACTTATCGGATCTTATCTGATATTACTTGCCTTACTGTACCCATTATCCCTGTGACGTATTTCCTGCAAATCATTTAATGCGGACGTGGGGAACATGTATTAACTGCTATTGAACGTGCTTTTAAATCCAAAAGTTTTTCGTACGTGCTTTCCCTGACCCTACGATCAAAACCGCTTAATCTGGAGCGTTTAATCTTTTCAAACGATTGATCTTCCAAATCTTGTCTTCTTTTTCCCTCCGCCTCTTTATAAGGTTCATCAAAACCTACCAGAGTTTTTCTGTGTCACAAACTTGCATTCTATTCTCTGAAAAACTCCAAATTATCTCTGTGCGATTCAAAACGATTTCTTAGGTTTCAAAACTATCTTCGAAAATTTGAATCTGGTAATTTCTTTTACTTGATGAATCTTTCTTTCCGTTAAAAACCGTTGATCTCAAAAGTTTTCTTTTAATGGTATACGGAATTTTGCTTTCACCGCTTTATTTTTCCGTTGTATAATATTGATATTGATTATGCACAAATTTAAATGAGTCTATCTTAACTGTAGATGGCCACTCATGGACTAGGAAAGATTATGTGCAACTATGCGGAACTGGCAACGAAGATCTTTGAAGACAAGTTCGTTCAGTTTGGAATCACTGAGGATCCTGAATCCATGGAGGTGGAACAAATTACGAAGAAAATTTGGATTTGAAATATATTGCTCGCTCACTTTGCAATCCAAAGTGATGCGAGATGAAGCACTACGCTTTCTCTGAGAATTTGAGTGTGGATTCGAGAAAATCCGAGAGACGAACCGATATCGTCGACGGAGAAGAAATCGATGACAAATCACGGACATCACTCGTCTGCTCGGCTTGCGAAGGCGAATCTCACCGCAGCGCTCTGAGGGGAGAATGAGGACGAAGAGATCAGAAAGGAGCTCTTCAGAGAGGCCGACAAACATCAGAAAGCCGGATTTATCAGGCCAATGCTCAAAAGAAAGTACCGACTGTTGTTTGACATTCTGTCAAGAACAATCATGGGCATTTCATTCAGCCCAGATGCTCTCACATCAGTCAAAATGTACAAAGATGGGTCGCAATAATTGATGGAGCACAGAACATCAATTGGCACGGCTTCCTGAAAGCCATCTTACTCCAAGAACACGATAAATTTGGAGTCAATGAATCCAGGCAGATCTACCTGAAAAAGAGAATAAGCAATCTCAACAAGGTTGCAGTTATCTTAAAGGACAAACTGCCAAATGCTGAATGGAATCAGGATGGACTGAAGTCCTACAATGCCTTCCTCTCATCAACTTCGCTTATATATAGGCCACCAGACGATGACAAGGAGCCCACTCCAACAAAAAAGCAAAGAAAGGAAAAGCAAAAAAGCGCCTCGTCCCACACCGGTTGCTCCCCGGAAGAAAAACGAAAACCGGTAAAGGCCAGGAGAAGAAGAGGCGAAGAAGGCAAAAGCAAGCTACCATGACTCGCATTACTAGAAGATGGTCGAAGAAGAAAGAGCACGAGCGATCACGTTGCACAACAAAAAAGAACAGAATCGACAAAGCAAGCTTCTCAACACGAGGGCTCGCCGGAACGATCTGAGGAAGAAGCTCAAGTCGAGCGATCTCCTTCTCCTCAACCTCGAAATTGATTCACGCTTTCAGGCCAAAGGATTGAAGGCATGTCTCTCTCGCTAGTTCACCGCTCCATGAAATCGAACCTTCATCATTCGACAAAAAGCTTACTGATGTGGAACCGCACACAAATCGCCTCCACAACGAACCCTGCTGCAGTCGAACCAATCGAACAACTTCCGCCTACTCAAGCACAACCTGACAGAAGCCTCCACATCTCATCCAACCCCAATGCCGGCCAGACAATTCCCGAGTCGAGAACAACAAAGACCATCACCGGAAAAATGGTCGACCGAGAATTGAACGAAAATTGATGAGATGTATCCACAATTTGGTCGCCCATCCCGCTTTATCGAGAAAGAAGTCATGGAGATCCTCACCGAGAGATCTCGGTTAAAAGCTTCTCGAGATCTTATTTTACTTGTTGAATGGATGGGGTGGTCTTGATGAGTTTAGAGATTTTGACTTGATATGAGGAAGTCCGCCAAAGTGGGATCACCGGTGGCTAATATCGATAAATCTGTGAAAGCTCGATCCACGGAAGTTGGGATTGCCGGGAAAGAAGAAGAGCCGAGATCGCTCAAAGTTCGAAACATCTGTTGAAATGAAGGATCACGGGAGTCTGCCGATGATAGTGGAAGCCCCAGTGAACTTTGCGCAGTTCACGACCAACCACCGGAGGCACAAACAACTGAACTTTGATCAAGTGATGAATCCATTCCTCATCTCAAATCACCGCATCAACCCGGAGATCGATCTTGTCTCAAAGATCTCTGAAAGAAGAAATTGAGCGAGTTAATCGACGAGGCGATTGGTCTCAAACAAATCGAAGCAATCAGAGATCAGTTCTCCCAATCCATGACCACCATGTCTGCCGAGCTTACAAAATCAGTTGACGACAAGCTGAAACAGGTGGATCAAAAACAATCTTCTTTTCTGACGCCCACTGAGAAAAGACTAGAGTTATCAGAAGAGAAATTTGACAAAATGATTTGGACACTCTCCGCTACAATGGAATCTGCCAAGACAGAGCTAATTACAACTGTTCAGAATCTAACAGCTCAAGCTTCAGGTTTATCTGCTACAGATCTCAACCAGGCATTATCAGTCAACTTTGGTTCTCTGACTTCCCACCTCAATACTCTTTTTGATCAAACCAAAAAGGGGGAAGGATCTGAGAAACCAACTGACACATCAGAAGATCTGGACTCATACGGATAAGGCCCATGGACAAAGCTCAATGGCAAGAAAGGTGGCTGCGGTGCTGGGACATCAAAATCTGTGCACGATTACTCGCACCGAAAAGTCACTAGAAGACACCAACCAGAATCTGGTGATAAGGAAGAGCTAGCCGTAAGATTGTCCAAAAAGCAGATGACTGAAGAAGAAAGAAGGGCAGAAAAACTGGCACAAGCAGAAGAGTTGAAACGGAAGTTCAAATCGAGGGCTAAGAAAGGATTGACTGGAAAATCTGTACCAGAACCTCAGTTGCCAGCAAGAGTCGACGAGATCATACCAAAAACTGCTGCACACGCTAAGAGGTTTGAGGAATGGAATAAGATCATAAGTGAATGGCTTATGGATGCTTTTGTCCTTGATCTTGTTCCACAAGAAGAATCTCCAGATGATGAGTTCCTCAACTGGTTACAGAATAAATATCCAGACTTTCTGAAGTATCTGGAAAATGAGGCCAAGCTTATAAATGTAAAGATATCTCGCCAAGAGTATGATCTGTTAGTATACTCGAAGAAGGCAGATGGCTCATTTGACAGACTGGCATTTGAGAGATTCTACTTTGACATCTTGAGCAAAACGCACATAACCCGACCAAGAAGCAAAGCATCGATGTCAAATGGAAACTCTATCGATTTTTCAACGCTCCACAAGATCGAGAGAAATGCCGTAGGATACAAGCCCAAGGAGTGAAGAATCGGAAGACGTCGAGGATCACCAAGCCAATTCAAACTTTTCCGATGTAACATGTAATCAACATATCTAATGAAAAAGTTTATTTTTTTCGATCCCAAGACAAAATCTCTTTGTCTTCCGATTATATGCTCTTTAACCGTTTTATACTTATCAACTGTTTGGTTTCTCGGGTGTTTTGGTTTCATCAAAAGGGGAAATTGTTGGGAAATTTAGTTTTGATGAAAGTTCCAAAAACACATGTAATAGGACCCGGTCGGACTGTTAAATATCGATGTTTATATTACCGCTATAGGAGACCCGATTGATAATGATTGTATAGAACAACCGATGTAATAGATAGGTCACATATTGAGGGGAACTCAATATGTATAGGTCGAATCTGGAGATTCGAAAGATAGGCGATATCCCATGGGCGAAATGCAAAACCGAATCGGAAGATCGATCGATCCGATCTAGTTAGATAACTTCACCAAGTCATGAAGTTCAAACTTAGAATACTCGAAGATCGATGACTTCCAAGATCGGACCCGGAAGACCTACATCGGCCGAGAGTCCCGCCAGTTGAAGCTAAGTCAACAGCGCCAGAAGACTTATCGGGTAGATCGATCGATCTGTTGATCGATCGTCTTCACTAAGTGAAAATCGATGTTTCCCTTGATCATACGTCGATGATCCGAGCGGAAAGAATGTCAACCTTAGTTGGAAGAACAACATTGCAATGTAAGTCTTCCATCCAATAAGGAAGAGACACGTATGAACGAAGCCGATACTCACGGATTCGATGATGCTCTCTCCCACGGCTACAAATACATATTCACGCTTTTCGCCATGCCGCTCTCAAGACGCCACATCAAGCCCGCAAGTCTACCAAAAATAGCACGAAATTCAAATTGCTCTCCAACGGCTCTTTTTGATTTCAAGGTCTATAAATATGGGATCACACTTGAGAGTGAAGACACGGAAATTATAATGAAAAGCTTGACAAAACAAAAATACTCGATTTCCAGCACGAAGAACACAAACAAAGAAGCTTATTCTATATAGTGTTCATCCCTTGTTTTCTTAGCATAGAAATCTTTTCATCTAAATTGTTAGGGTCGCTTATTCACAAGAAAAGATTTCATAGTTGAACTAAAACAATCTTACCCAAACCCCAAGTTAGGATAAGTTGTTTAGCAAGATTTCGATCTAGGGTTTCTAAATCTTGATTTACGGATCGGTTGAGTGAGAACTCTTACAACATCTGT
Organism: Stenogyne calaminthoides; assembly: GCA_037126765.1. Lineage (NCBI taxonomy): Eukaryota > Viridiplantae > Streptophyta > Magnoliopsida > Lamiales > Lamiaceae > Stenogyne > Stenogyne calaminthoides. The sequence goes on from JBBCBC010000032.1 coordinate 20,992,309, forward strand.
TGGTGTCTTGTGTTGGACTAACACACAAAACTAAGTCCGGTCGGTTAAGTCGGTTAAGTTGGTTAAGTTGGTGCCCCTTGTTATAGGGAAGAGTGGACGTAGGATCGGGTTTGTCCGAACCACTATAAATCTTGTGTGCCTTTTATTGCTTTGATTAACCTGTTCTCACATCGCTCAACTTTAAAGCAAGATACATATTCTAAGTTAAGATCGAAGCACCAAGCTTCGATCCGATCGAACTTGACAATTTTGTCAACCGATTAAAATACCAACTTTGGAATCGATTTATACAAACCGGTTTTTCACACGGGTAAAACTTAAGCTTCCGCACATCGGTTAAACTAATAGTTCTGAATCGATCCGCTTTCTGACAGCGTCGAGAAGTTGGTTATCGATCGAACCGATTCACTCGCGACTCTGATCGTGCTAATCGCTATCACACGATCTGACGAAAAAAGTTTTGAAGTCTATTCACCTCCCCTCTGACTTACGCCCTCGCAAACTCCGTTAAGGGACCTACACATTGTATAGAGTAAAAACTGAAAAATTGAAGGTTTTCATATGCATGAAGTTTCCTCGTGGTTTCTCTTGAGAAACTCAAGATAAAATTGGAAATACTGAACTCTGAGTCTTGAGAAACTTCGATATCTTTGAAGGTCGATTCGATATTATCTTGATCTGCTCGAAGATTTCGATTATCATCTTGAACCCATTCAAGATTTAGTATCATCTTGACATTTTATCAAGGTCAATACTCAGTAAGACCGATAAGGGAAAATTAGTCCTCAAAGAAGTAAAGACTCATGTAACTCATTTATTATTAACCGAAGCTTAGTAATCATTTTGCAATAAATACTAAACACACAAGAGAATGTTTTATGGGATCTTTGAAATGCCGAAGAAGGTCAACAATCATTAATTGCTCGGTTCAATTAATCACCAATAAGGTTAAAATGGCGGCGTACTTTTCGTGAGATCGTCCTTTCGTATACCCGATTAATCTGTGATTAATCTCAACCGTTGATTTTCATCAATCGATACGATTTCCCACGAATCGATCTATATATGCATTTGAAAAGCCATTCAAGCCCCATTTCATAAACCCTTGTTCCCAAAAACACTCTGCAAAATAAAAACCCCTTTGCCCAGAAATCGTCATTTTCAAACCCTACCTTCAAAATTCTCAAAATGACTTTCTCTATATTCGACAAACTGGCTGAAACCAAAAAGCCATGGTATGAGTATGTAGTTTCACTGGAAAGTACATCCAACGCGACCCATGAAGAAGAGGAGCTACACATGATCCGATTAGCAAAACTCACAAATCTAGTCACAAGCCAACCGGAGGCCGAATACTCTAAAGTGGTAATAGAGTTTATTTCGAATCTGGAAATCGATGAGGAAGATCGTATTGAGTCCAAAATTTATGTTCCCATCTTGAGCATACATCAAAATATGTAGATTTTGTACGGGAGCTGTATATAGTCCCTAAAAATTTAAATGATGTTTTTGAGTTGTGTGATAGAGGAGAGGATCCCACGATGTATATGTTGGGTCGGGAGCAGGAATACCTTGATAGGATAACAGAGCATCCTATTAAGTTCGAGGCTACATTGCATAAACGGCATTTGAAGCCGAAGTACAGAGTTTTGATGGACATTGTTAGCAAGTGTATTATGAGCAGATAGGGGAGCTTTGAGCAGATAAGCACTCCCAAGCTCCGATTGATGGCGGCAATCGAAGATTCACCCACCAAGGATTTCAACTGGCTGAAATATCTGATCAAAGTGGTGAGTGACCAGGCCAAGCTCATAAAGAAGGAGGATGGATCTATCTCAATAAAAGGCAAGATACTCCATGCAACCAAAATAGCTTTTATTTTGGAGATGTGTCGAGAAGAGGAGGATATCTTTGCCGATTCCACTCCATTCCCAAAGGCTAAGGTGATGTTCAAGCCTGTTGCCACCAAGAAGACTATAAAAGGGAAGAAAGAGAAGAAAGTGGAATCACCAGCTCCTACTGAAGAAGCCCATAAAGCCAGGGGGAAGGCTTTGATGGAGATCAAGAGAGAGAAGGTTGAAACATTGAAGAAGAAGACCCTTGCTCCAAAGCGCAAAAGAATGGTGATTATCACTAATGAGGAGGAGAGTGAGCCTGAGGAGGTACAACCTGAGAGCCAAAAAGCTCAGAAATCGCCTTTGCAAGTGTTGGCTCAGGTTATATCCACGGCACAGGAGCAAACTGAGGAGCAAGTCTTCTCTGAGGTTCTTGAGACATTGCTAAGCACTGATAAGTTCTCTCAAGAAATCTTCAAAGGACCTCAGACCTCGAGAGGGCGATTCAGATTCTGTTGAGGAAGTGCACCTTTCGGACATCGAGCAAGCTCAGTTCTGGCGAGGAAGTGCTGCTTTCGGACATCGAACAAGCTCAGTTCCTGTGAGGAAGTGCCTTTCCGGACCTCGAGCAAGCTCAGTTCTCTTGGCGAGAAAGTGCCCGGCTCGGACCTCAGAACCAATTGATTGATTCGGTGAGGCTTCTGCCCCAATCCTCAGATATTGCTGAGCCTCGGGAGATGTTAAACCTTGATGAACTCCTGAGTGATCCTTTCCTTGATCCTTGATTTTTTCCCCTCACCCGAACACGAGAGGAAGTTGAAGAAGGGTGAAGGTGAAGGGCGATGGCGAAGCAAGGGGGAACAGTTCATTCTAGATCTCTACCCAGAGCTTAGCTCATTCCCTGACCTCCAAGATATCTTCTTCAGATTGAGGTCAACAGTCTACATCCTCAACCAGACCTTGCCTGAAATGCTCAACATCGCTTCATTCAGAGGTGAAGACCGGTGGAATGAGGAGACAATTGTGCTTACACAATTCTCTTGGTTCAAAAAAAAAGCTCGGGATGAAAACTTCGATTTTGATGAAATTTGGTGAAGAGGAAGATTGCTTTGAGGAGAATCTTTGAGGTTGGTGCCCCGAGCTCCAAAGACAAATCTCAAGATGGGGACCAACAAGGGGATGATGAGAGTCAATCTCATAAGGAGAAAGATAATACTGATGCTGGAGAGCCTGTTGTCAAACATCCTCAGACTGAAGTTAGTCTTCAGGTAACTTTTGGCACTACTAAAAATTATGCCAGGGCTACTGAAGTATCTATCTTTAACTCTGTAATGTCTGATATGCAGACTGAGGCTCAGGTGGACACCCAAGCTCAGGTGGAAACCCAGACTCAGGCTGAGACTGAAGCTCAGACTGAGACTGAGACTCAGGCTGAACAATCGGCTCAGGAAAAACAACAGATCTCATATGCTCCTGAGATTGATCTCACCCCAATTATGGAGAAGCTGGAGAAGGTTGGGCCAATCATGAATAAAGTTGCTCAGATTGAGGAGGTATTAGCCAACCAAAATCAGAAGATGGAAAGTCTGAGTTCTTCTTCAGAATTGTTGCAACTTCAGAACACTCTGACTGAGAAGGTGACCTCCATGGAAGGAAAGATGGAAGAGAAGATGGATGGGGTCAAAGCTGAGATAAGTGTAGAGCTGAAGCAGAAGCATCAGGAAAGGACTGAATATCTTGAAGCAAAATTGGTGGAGAAGAATGAGATGCTAGTCAAGAATGTTGTTGAGGAGATGAGCTCAATGCTCATGGCCAAGATGACAGACATGTTCAAAGAAGCTCTCTCCAGCCAATTTGCCCAGATGTCTGAAGAGTTCTCAATGGCGAAGAACCACCTAAAAACTCGAAGAAGAAGCAAGATCGGTTAAGGGAGGAAATAAGGTGTCGTCGGAGCGATTATATGGACACAAAGACTATCCATACTTACGCCCCAAGTATGGTTCCAAGAAGGGGAAAGACCCTAAAGCCGAACTGAGAAAATTATTGGAACATACTTTGGAAAGAAAAGGTCACAAAAGAAGCAGAGAAGAAAAAAGATTGCCGAAGCCATGCAAGAAGTCGGCCACCGAGAAGTTTTAAAATTCAAGATGGTGGAGAAGTTTTAGCTTACACTCGTGTTTCAAGAAACCGAAAGTGATAGAAGAAGAGTTGGGACAAGCCAAGCCGAGCCGAATTGCCCATTAAAAGGAAGGTTGTGGCTTTTGTTGAGCCCGAGGGTAAAAGAGCTAAGGCTTCTAAGCCAACTCGGGGAAGTTTATATCGATATTGAAGAGTCTGAGGTAGAGCCTCAAAAGAAAGTCTTCAATACAAGAAGTGCTCTGAGATCACTCCAAGTTGAGAAAGTCAAGAAAACTGCTGCTTCGCTTTTACGAGTTCCCGTGGATCGAAAAAGAAGATGGAAGAAGAGCAGAGGAGAAGGAGTGGTTTCAAGAAGTTCGCAAGCAAGAGGAGAGGGACTGCAATAGCACAGAAATGGCCGCACGTTGACAAGTGGATGTCAATCCAGTTCAACGATGCATGGGAAGAGATTAAACGAACCTTTTGGATTTACTATGATGTGCTAAGAGAATGGAGAGGGGAGAGCTCAGATCCCAATGAGGCTTTCATTGACTATCTCCTGACCTTTTATCCGAAGTATCTTCAAGGCTGGATCAATCTTGCGGATGAAGGAAAGGTTGAGATAACAGCCCTTGGTCCATATACTTACCCTCCTCCTAGGCTGAAGAATTGCTTGATGAATGAAACAGTCATTTCTCAGGAGATTGCTCAGTACGCCATTCAGTTGGGCCTGACAGGGAACAATCCTGATATCATCAAAGAGAGAGATGCACTGAAGAAAATATATTATGGAATGTTCAACCTTGAAGTGCCTGCTGATGAGGTGGAAGAAGAGAACTGAAGAGCCCGAGCTGAAGAGCAAAAGAAGACTGAAGATCAAGACTCAGAAGACTCTTGTAATTTCCTTATCTTTTTGTCTTTTTGATTTTGTTTTTCAGATAAGTTCATTGTAAGTTGTAACTGTCTACCATTCATCAATGAAACTTTATCTTTTATGCTCAAAGATAATACCTCATTATCTTTTTACATGTCTTTACTTTTGATATGCCTGAATGTTGTTTGGTGATGAAATTGTTGGGAGATTCATTGCTGAAGAAATTGTTGGGAGATATACCAATCTTGTAATAAGAAAAACTAAAACCTGAGTATAGGTTAAGTGTTTTGTAACAAGATAGGTTTTGGCATCATCAAAAAGGGGGAAATTGTTGGGAGATGAATTTAATAAAGAAGATTTTGATTAGATCCCAAAACCCCTAAGTATGACATGTTCATGATAATCTTGATAGTTGAGTCAGGATTCAGTTTTAGAGTGTTCAGGATGTTATCTGCACAATGTATAGTCCGCAGATATAGATCAGGATAGATTCTGAAGACTCAGTAAGTTTCTGAAGAAACTGAAGTTTCAGTATGAAACCGAAGTTTCTGAAGTTTCAGTATTAAACAGAGAAATTGGAGACTAACTGAGAAACTGAAGAACTCAGTATGAAACTGAGAAACTATGAGACTGAGAAACTGAAGACTCAGCATGAAGACTCAGTATATCAGTCAGTATATCAGTGAAGACTCAGAACACTCTGAAGACTCAGAATACACTGAAGACTCAGAAGACTCTGAAGACACAGAAGACAGAAGACTGAAGACTGAAGAGAAAGGATACTGAAGGCACAGTAATTACTGAAGACTTAGTAATGTACTGAATGCTCAGTATAAACCTAAATGTTCCGAGGCACTGAAAATATCTATCTGAAGGATACAATACTGAGAAAAACGCGATTACTTAGAAAAATAGATATTGCCTAAGACATTCTCATGCAGACAAAAGGAACTAAATCAAAGTGTTGTTAAGGTTATATCACTCAGAGATAAAGACCAAAAAGAGCCGTTGAGTTTGTCTACATTTAACTGAAGACAACAGTCAAAAAGAAGAAGATAACACTGTACTTTACTGACACTGAAAGCGATAGGTCACTGAAACATGTCAGTAGTACTATGTTTCAGACTGCAAAAAGTGATGACCAGCTGCATGAAAAGGCTATTGCCTAAAACATGCTAGGGAGTGTCAAACCCTAAATATAGCCGTTCATCACACACCACAAGAGGAAACTCACGAAGCTATCTCTTCCAACGGATAGTTTTTCAAGAGTGACCTTGGTGTATGCCTATAAATACTTGTGACCATCTACATTGAAGGTTACGGGAAATTTGTAAGCAACTCAAGAGCTCAAACTTATTATTGCAAGTTGAAGCACTCGAAAACCCAAGAATTTCCCAAGTGCTTTATATCAAAGAGAACTCATTCACTAAGCCTAGTCTTGATAAGATATATCCAAAGCTTAGTAGAGATATCCTAGCCTTTGCATTGTACTTAGTTGTAAAGGATATCCCATCCTAGTTGGAAACCAACCAAGAAACCCCAAACCCTTTGTAAGGTAGTTTGAGTGTGATTGTTGGTGAGTTGGAGTTGTAAAGAGTTAGTAAACTACATTGAGGTAGTCCGAAAGCTCTAGAGAAGAAGTGAGTAAACTATCTTGGATAGTCAGAAAGCTTGTGTGTGTTTTGAGTAAGTAAACTACAGAGGTAGTCAGAAAGCTCAAAATAGAAAGGTTAGTAAACTACAGAGGTAGTCAGAAAACCTTAGGAAGTGATTAGTGAATTTCTCTGAAGAGATCAGAGAGAGTGGACGTAGGAGCTTGAGTCTCTGAACCACTATAACTTGCTGTGTTATTTGCTTTTTGTTTTAATTTGATTAACTGCTGCATACCTTTAAACTGAAAGCATATTTTCACTGATATTCAGTTGGAATCAATCCACTGAAGTTGCATCTAACTGAATCACAACCTAATCACTATTCCATTAAAATGAAGGTTTTCAGCAAAGCATAAAACGAGTATAAACTTAGGGCCAACCATTCCGCACATCTGAGTAGCTTTTCAAGCAAGCTCAAGAATCTCAAAACTCAGATCGATTGGAATTATCTCGAGGTATCCGAAAGCAACGGGATCACTGCCTCAAGTAGACTTTTGACTCGTATGCGATTTGTGCTTCTCAGGACCAAATCATCAGGACCTCAGTGAAGAAAAAGTTTTAAAATCACAGAACACGTGTATTCCCCCCCCCCCCATACACATGTAAGACTCATTTGCACCGGGACCAACAACAAACAAATTACCTATGATTATGAACAATCTACCTATACATTTGTAATTTTCGTACGCAAAACTTACATATACAAATAATTTTCTAGGCAATTTATATTTTCGTAGTCAATTATATTTGTAGTTTAAAAATTGTCTACTTAATTAAAAAAATATAGACAAATTCTAAGCAAGTCTTACTACTTAAGGACGAAATTATTTTTGTCTGTAAATTTCTTAGCATATTGAAAAATATTAAAAGATTTGTGAATAATGCACTATTTTTTTGTAGTGCTATTATACTTTGTCTGTTTCAAAATAAACTTGAATTTTACGGTCATACATACAAGATTTTATCTACATAATTTACTATTTTTAATACTATTATTAAGGCCCCACTTGTTAAAATATTACTGCCAAAGAAGCAATGAATTTATTACAAAGTACATATCTATGCATGCATGACTTCACATCACACTTATAATTAATGCATGCACATCACAAATACTATATCCACAAAAGTGACTACTGATGTGGTTTAATATAATGGCGGCAATTCGTGGTGCGCGAAGACACAAAGAGCGATCGCATTGACCATCACGCGACCAATTATGTCTCAAGGCGCATGGTCCATGCGATGACCTATTTTTTTTTTTTTTATTCTGAAATTTGATTTTATTAATTAATTTAATTTCTTTTTAAATTTTGAATTTTGGTTTTATTAATTTATTTAACTCATTTAATTGAATTATTTAACTTAACTATTTTTTTTTAATTCGAATTTTGAATTTATTAATTTATTTAACACATTTAATTGAATTATTTAATTTAACTAATTTAAAAGTACTGATTTATTTTAACTACTGATTTAATTTATTTAAATAATTAATTGAAATTATTTGAATAAATTAAAATTAATAATAATTTTTTATCCACAATATTAGTTCATTAATTGATTAGTATTTGTTAATTTATTGAAAAGTATTAGTTAGTTGGTTATAAAGTAATTATTTGTTATTCACAATATTAGTTCATCAATCGATAAGTATTGGTTAATATATTGAAAAGTATTAGTTAGTTGGTTATAAAATATTAGTTCAATTATCAATTTATACATGGAAAAAAAAATCACATTATATGGAAAAAAAATATACACATTACATAATTTCCATCCGAAAATAAATCACAACGACGTGCTACTAGAAAAAAGGTCTAATAATTATTAAAAAAAATTATAATATTGGGGTTTATTATTCTTTCTAGCCCAATAATTAGCCTCACGTCGCGGCGCATCCAAGTTGTGTAATGTACGGAATAGCTCTATCTTATCTAGAAATTATAAATGTATACCATTTACAGAAGGATCATGTGAGGGTTCCCAATTTGCAGATATAAACGGTACTGGATGATCGTCGCCTGGCATATACAACTGAAATAACAGTTAAAAAATTATTATTATAATTAAATAAAAATAAAAAATAAAATAAACTTTAAAGTAACATTAATATAGTTTTTTCTTACCAATATCCAATGAGTGTTGTTGTGCACGTTTTCCAAGACCAATTTGTTGGTCGGAAGACATCGACGTTCATCTGTTATTGCGGGAAGGCAAAAAGTTCCGTCGTGTTCTCCAAATGACATTACGAAAACGTTATATGTGGTTGCAACCAGGTATCCATGTTCAGGTAATGCAAACCATTTATCAGGTGGGGCAGAATTTGTGGAGTGATTAAGTGATTCTGCCAAAACTGAGAAGGTTGTGTAACCACCCAAAATGTTTTCGTGTAAATCGCGCCTTATTTGCAGTTCATTATAAAGATTCATTCGTACCCTACCCCATTCGTCCTCGCTTCCATAGATTGCGAGTGCAACCGCTCTAAATCCGCAGTTCCCATCTCCAATTACATCATTGTAGAAATGAATATAATTTTTAATATATGGAGGAAAATCGTCCTCCACCTGAGAGTTAAAAAACTGTATTGGATGGTTAATATTATTTTGAAAATTGGATGGCCTACTTTTGCGACGGGGGACTTCAAAAGTTTGGGGCCTCTGGGGCTTTGAATTTGGAGTTTCGGGGGGATCTGTGTCAGTATGGCCCGGACTTTGGGGATGTTTAGAATAACTCATCGTGCGTGTTTCCGATGTGCTATGTCTAAGATCAGCTTCTGGTGGAATATCCTGGTGCGCATTAGTTACCGCCACTCTCCCCTTACCCCTTATTTGAGTAGACTATTTTATTCCTGCACCTTTCATCGTGTACTCATACTCAGAAGGTTTACGATCTCTGGTCTTCTGTTTTGACTTTTTTTTTTCAACATTCGGTGGAAGAATGTCTTCCGTGTCATCATCGAATAATTTTCTCCTAGTCTTACCACCACCGTCATCATCTGTTCCGGTGGAAGGTATACTAGAAAAATCTATATCCAATGTTTTCCAAAACGAGTCTATACAATTTAAAGGTATATAAGAGTACCTGTGTAAGCTCGCAGTGGCACGGAAGACCATGAGTTCTCCTGAGATAGCAACCGCACATATTTCCGTCTAGATTCCTACTCACTTCTGCGACAATGAGGTCGAACGCTTTAGACGTGATATTGTGCACTAGTTGGCCATAAAATTGGTTCTCCAGCATATCAGTCCTTGTCTTGTGGGTGCTAAACCTCGATTGCTTTGTTATCTCACATATCTGCAACTCCATGACTTGGTGAACCTTTTTTAAGATCACGTCAAAGTGTTTCTTGCCCATCCAAGTTTTTTTCACCCTATGGTGTTCCTGTTCAACCCTACAAATATACTACATGTATCAGTACAATACGTCATTTCAGTAGTTTAATTTATGTAATAGTTGTGATAAAAAGTATAAAGATTGTACGGTTATCTGTTCGTGGTGTAGTTTCCATAGTGCAGGCGACCATCGATATACATCCCTAAAATTCTCCATTTATGCGGCGTAAGCCACGTATCTTCGCAATACGAAATCAGACCTGTAAATCTACTATACTTCTCCTTTACGAAATCCAACCTAAATTCCCATTCTTCACGTGTGCCCGCTTGGACTGCATAATTCCACCTTACTTTAAAACTATCAGCAAACTTTTTGCTAAGTCCCTTTTCCACTAGGTGTAGAGCATGGTTATATACAGCTTGCTCTACGTGGCGCCTGTTGGGAAATTTAGAGTTTTGATGAAAGTTCTAAAACACATGTAATAGGACCAGTCAGACCTGTTAGCTGACCGATGTTTTTAATACCAGTTATAAGATGACCAGTTGATAATTATTGTATATAACAACTGATGTATAAGATAGGTCACATATTGAGGGGGAACTCAATATGTATAGGTCAGATCTAAAGACCAGCTGAGAACAAAAGATCAGCTGAAGTCTGACTGGCCAGAAGGCAAGGGAAGGACAGAAGATCAGACGATCTTATAAAGTCAGATAATTAGGTGAAGTCATGAAACATAAATTCAGAAGACCTGAAGATCAGATGACTACCAGAAGATCAGACCAAGAGACCTACATCAGCCGAGTCTGCTAGTTGAGCTAAGACAACTGGCACCAGAAGACTCTATCAGGTAGACTGATCAGTTGTAAATGATCAGGTCAGCTCACACCAGGTGTCAACTAATGTTTCACCATGTCATACGTTGCTGATCTGAACAAGAAGAATGTCAACTTTAGTTGGTGAACAAACTCTGATATGTTGTACTTGTTAACCAATAAGAACAAGACACGTATGACCTGAGCTGACATTGCGGATTTCGGCGCTGTATAGTCAAACGGCTAGAAAAACGACATACACGCTTTCGGCCATGCCATACCTGGAAGCACGTCACATCAAATCCCGCATATCTACCAAATATAGCCAGAAATTCAAATTGCTCTCCAACGGCTCTTTGATTTCGAGGTCTATAAATATGGGATTACTCTTCAGAGTGAAGACACGAAATGATGATCAAGCTCATACTACAAAAAAAAATTCATACGAAGAACACAACCTTGAAGATTATTTTCTAAGTGTTCATCCCATAGTTCTTAGCACAGAAATCTTATCCTCTAGCTGTTAGGCTACTTAAATACTAGGAAAGATTTCAAAGTTGGAACAAACAACAAATCTTACCCAAAACCCAAAGTTAGGTTAAGTTTGTTTAGCAAGATTTCAGACTAGGGTTTCTAGTTCTGATTTCTGGGATCGGTTGAGTGAGAGCTCTATAAATATATGTTGGTGTAATGTGTTGGACTAACACAATAATTTAAGTCCAGTTGGTTAAGTAGGTTAAGTTGGTGCCCCTTGTGATAGGAAAGAGTGGAGGTGGGACTGGTTGTCCGAACCACTATAAATCTTGTGTGCATTTACCTGTTTGATTAATTGCTTTACACTATTGCACACAACTTGATTAAATCTACATACATATTCTGAGTTAGGATCAGCTAGCACCAAGCTACTGGTCTGATCAGATTTACTCCATAGTCATCTGATTGAAAATAACTTCGGAATCTGATTTGTTATAAATTGGTTTTTCACACGTGTATAAACTAGCTTCCGCATAATCAGTTAAACTGATAGACACCGAACTGATCCCCTCGAGCGACAAGAAGTTGATATCGACCCAAACCGATTCACTTGCACTCGATCAGTAAACCGCAATCACACCTCGATCTACACGAAAAAGTTTTTCGTCTATTCACCCTCCCCTCTAGACTTCTGCCCTCACGAAACCCGTTCGGGACCTACAAGTGGTATCAGAGCAGTGGTTCTCCAGACCACTGGCTTTGAATATCATCGGTTCTTGAGGAAGAACCTTTGTGGTCACTTGAACTGATCTTGAAAAACCTTTTCAAATCTCATCTATTTTCAAACACACGATCAGCATGGATAATACTTCGGGTATGTATCATGATTTGCCTAAATTTTCCATTGATGAGTATGCAGACTGGACGATATACATGAGCAATCATCTGGGATCAATAAGCACCAGGATGACGGAAGTTCTTGAACGAGGACCCATCATTATCTACCACGATAACCCAGCTGTTGGAGGTAATCCGGATTTTACAGTTAGAAGTCTTGTCAGAAAGAGTCCCGCCCTAATGGATGCTGAAGAGAGAAAATTGTACACTCTGGATACGATAGCCAGACACATAATCATGAAGACCATGGACAAGATAACCAGAGAAAGGATAAAGTATCTCAAGACAGCCAAACAGATGTGGGATACGCTTGCTGAAATGTGTGTAGGAAATGATCTAATTAAAGATAGCAGACTGCAAGCTAAACTGGTGAAATTTGAGAAACTTAAGATGTTACCAAATGAAACCATCAATGAGCTTGATGGAAGAATCACCATGTTAGTTAACAAGCTTCGGGAACTTGGACGAGAGATGTCAGATAAAGACATAAATTACAAGATCTTGAGATCTCTGACCAAGAAGTGGGATATGAAAGTCACTATAATAAAGGATTGTCAAGATATTGCAAAGATGAAGCCAAGCAACCTGTTCCTGAGTCTTAAAGCCCATGAGTTTGATCTGATCGAAAGAGGGCAAGAAGAAGAAGACGAGTCGCCTGCTGAAGCCACACCTGCCACATCAAAATCGGTTTGATTCAAAGCGAACAAAAGAACTCAAAGTCTCATCAAACGATTGGAAATATTATAAGCCAAATCGAACAGTTGCTTTGCTAACGAGAAAAACTTGAAAAAATCTAACATTCAACTTGCAAGTATCGTAGATTTTACAGGATTATCAAAACAAAGAGAAAGAGATAGAGGGTGGACGGATCTCCGAAAGGACCGAGATCGATAAAGGAGAGATGATCACAAAAAGGATCGCAGAGAAGATAAGAAAAGAGACGATCGGTCTGATGAAAGAAGAGACAACAGACCTGAGAGAAGAAATTCTGATTACAATGAGACAGGTAAGTCACCTGACAGATTCTACAGACGGAATGACTCACCTGGCAGAAGAAGTTCCGTGGATCGTGGAGCGTGTTTCAATCAGGAGAAACCAGGTCATTACAAAGACCGCATTGCCAAGACCGACACCAAAAGAAAGAGAAGAGAAGCGAATGAAGAGAGCAACGCTATAGAGACAGAAAGCCATGGTTGCCGATACATCGAAATTGATGATTCTTATCTGCGCCCACCGAGGATTCAGCTACTCATCCGTAGAAAGAATTTCGTTTTGATAAGCAACGCTGATGATTTCTACCACTACGATGATCTGATATTCTCTTCTGATGATGAAATCTGTCTGATGGCTAAGGAGGGAGACCAATCTGAGGTAACCTCTAAACCTTCTGCTTTTTTCGGTTCCACACCACCTATGATTAGCACACTTTGGAGAGATTGACTTGCGGCTCTATTCGAAAGCAATTGCTTGATGATCTCTCTACGTAGTGAGACACTTATACGATAGTGGAAGCCGAAAACGATAAGCTAAGGATTGAAAATACTCGAAATTTGTTAAGAAAAATGTTTGTCAAGAAACGGTTGAACTAAATCAATGAAGTCGCCGAAGATAACCAAGAACTGAAAGTTATGACAGTTAACTCTTCTGATCAGGAGAAGCAGATTAAGGAACAACTACTATCAATAAACAAAGAGCTGATGATTTTAAAATCCTACAAGCCAAGTTTGATGATCTCTTCCTACTACATGAGAGTCTGAAATTAACTGAGGATAGTTTACGTAAGAAAATACAAGTTTTTTTAAAATCTTCAAAAACCGTTCAGGATATGAACAACTATTTTCGAACGACAATTAATAAGAAGGGAATTGGGTATGAAAACCCTTCTACATCCTCAAAAGCCCCGTCTGATTCACTTCAAAAAGGTGAAATCAAACGAGTTTCTGTTAAAGATACAAATAAAGCTAAAATTGTATCGAGATAAAGGAAATGAGACCACCAACAGTAAAAGCGATGCCTAATCGTAAAGGAAATGTAAATGGACCCCAATCGATCAAGCATCACCGAGAATCAACAGAAAAACCCGGTTCTTCAAGAGACCTCAACCTGATCAGCAGATTAGGTATCAGAAGAGACAACCTCTAAAGGGGAAATCTGATCTGAAACCTAATCAGGTCAAGCTACCTAACAGGCAAGTCAAGGATAAACTGCTGAAACCAGATATGTCAATAAGATATGAATCTTTTAATGGTAGCAGTCGTACCTACCCTTATAATCAGAAACCTAGGGCTGCTGCACCTGAGCCCTACCGGGTTAAAAGAAGACAAACTGCAAGGAAAATCCCAAGTCTTCTGATTCACCCAAGGCTCGCACAAATAATCATACTGATCAGAATGCATATGAAGAGATGTATGATTATGTAGATGTTTATGGGAGACAAATCATGCCTTCCGATCTATCGATTACAATATAGAAGTGTCCCTGCTTTGTATGGATCCCTAAAACCAACTCTAACCCTCGGGACCCACTCCTAAAGGGAATACCTAAAACTTTAGTTGATTGCTTGGTTCGCGTGGGTTTGACCAACAAAAATCAGGTGTACAAGCAACTATCCGGGTACCTCGATAGTGGATGCTCAAGGCATATGACTGGAAGCAAATATCTCCTTAGCTCTTATACAGAACAAGAAGGCCCACGTGTACTCTTTGGTGATGATAACTTTGGTTTTACCGGAGGATTCTAACCTTAGAGAATGATGATGTACATGTTCTTTGAGTCTCAGATGTCGACGGTTTAAAGCATAACTCATTATCGGTTTCAAAATTTTCTGCGACAAATCTTGAATATGTTGAGTTCTCGATCGATCGATTAAACTATTAAGAATCGAGCTACTCAATAGATCTTGTTAAGGATAAAGATTAATCAGGAGAAACGGTCATTACAACTCGACGCTGCCCATACCGACACCAAAAGAAAAAGAAGAGAAATCTTTTTTCCTTTCAAGAGAGCAACGCTATATATTAGATAGGAAATCCATGGTTGCCGATACATCGAAATTGATGATTCTTATCTTCATTCCAGAGGATTCTCGCTACTCATCAATGAGAGGACTTTTGTCTGATAAGCAACGCTGATGATTTCTACCACTACGATGATCTGATATTCTCTTCTGATGATGAAATTTGTCTGATGGCTAAGGAGGAAGACCAATCTGAGGTAACCTCTAAACCTTCGCTTTTATTCGGTTTCCACATCGGTATGATTAGCACACCATCTTTGGAGAGAGATTGACTTGCGGCTTATTCTCGAGCAATTGCTTGATGATCTCTAATGCAAGAGACACTTATAATAATAGTGGAAGTTTAAAATGATAAGCTAAGGATTAAAAATACTAAGCTTGTTAAGGAAAATGTTGTCGAAAGAAATTAAACAAAATCATTTGAAGTCTAGCCGAAGATAACTGAAGAACTGAAAGTTCTGAAAGTTAATTCTTCTGATCAGGAGAAGCAGATTAAGGAATAGCTAGCTATCAATAAATAGCAAGCTGATGATTTTAAAATCCTACAAGCCAAGTTTGATGACCTCTTTCGACTATATGAGAGTCTGAAATTAACTGAGGATAGTTTACGTAAGAAAATACAGGTTTTCATGAAATCTTTGAAAACTGTTCAGGATATGAACAACTATTTTCGAACGACAACTGTAGGTCCCGAACGGGTTTTGTGAGGGTGGAAGTCTAGAGGGGAGGGGTGAATAGACTTCCAAAACTTTTTTCGTCTTGGATCGGTGTGAACCGCAGATTACCCAATCGAGTGCTAGTGTATCGGTTTAGGCGATGTTCAATCTTCTTGAGTGCCCGAGGCGATCGATTTGATATCTGTCGCCTTAATCAATGGTGCGGAAGCTTGTTTTTACCCATGTGAAAAACCAGTTTTATCAATCAGATTCTTAAGTCAGTTTTTCAACCAGTTTACTTAAGTGTCAATCTGACGATCGATTGTTTGGTGCGATCGAGCTTAACTTTAGAATATGTATGCAGTTTAAACTCGGTTGAGTGACTTGTGTAAAAGCGATAAGAAAGCAAGTAAATGCACACAAGACTTTTTATAGTGGTTCGACGAAACCCGTCCTACGTCCACTCTTCCCTTAACACAGGGGAACCTTAACCTACTTTAACCTGCGGGACTTATATCCTTTACCGAGTTCCCACTCTTACAAACTTAACCTGCGGGACTTATATCCTTTTCAGGATGGCCGAGATGTTTACCGAGTTACCACTCAAGCTTAACCTACGGGACTTATATCCTTTTCAGGATGGTCGAGATGTTTATCGAGTTCCCACTCTACAAATGTAACCAGCGGGACTTATATCCTACAAAGAGGATAGCCGAGATGTTTAATGAGTTCTCACTCTACAGACTTGACCTAACTTGCGTTTGGGTAAAGAATGATTGAGGGTTCCAACTGGAAATCTATCCTGGTGCTTTAGGTAGCCAAAATGCTAGTGGATAGGATTTCTTGCTAAGAACTATGGGATGAACACTCTTAAGAATAATCTTCAGATGTAGTGTTCTTTTGAGTGGAGATTTGTTGTAGCTTTAGCTTCTTTTGCGATGTCTCCGTGTTTGTTCTTGCGTTTTCACTTGTTGGTTCTTGCGTTTTATCTCTGTTGGTCCTGTTCTTCAAAATGAAGATCGATCCCATTTTATAGACCTCGAAATCAAAGAGCCATTGGAGAGCAATTTGAATTTCGGGCTATATTAGGTAGGATGTAGGATATGATTGTGACGTGCTCCGATTATCGGTGTGGCCGTAGGCATCATTAGCGCCGTTTTTGTATGTAGCATCGTATCCCGTGTTATTCACTTTTTTTGTGCACGTGTCGCTTTCTCTCCTTAACCCGTGGCGGCACTTTAGAAATTTGTCCGTTAGGCGATTGATATTCCTTTTGAAGAGGATTAGTCTTATGCGGTGTATCTTTTTGGTTGTCACCGGTGTGGTGACTTGATCAAATGGCCCAATCGGTCTACCTTGTTGAGTCTTGATTTGCACATTGTCTTAACTTCAATATCACGCAGACTCTGGCCGAAAGTAGGTCTTGGTCTTTTGATCTTCGGTGTCTCTCGAGTCTCGGTGTATTCAATCGTCTTGAGTCTTTAGGTTTGATCTTTGAGTCTTCGTTTTATCTGAGTCTTGAGTTCATCCGAGTCTTGATGTTATCTGAGTCTTCGAGTTCATCCCCGAGTCTTCATGTTCTTCGACTCTTCGGTGTCTTCTTGTCTTCACCGATCTTGACTTCTTGTCTTACGATTTAAGCTTAGTCTTCCGATCATCGACCTTCTCCGGGTCATCCGATACTTCGACTGACCTATACATATTGAGTTCCCCTCAATATGTGACCTATCTTTTACATCGACTATCTATACATTTCAAATTTGGTCATCTTATTCTCGATTCTAAGTCATTAGTCACCAATTTGTCCGACCGGGTCCTATTACAACTTTGTTTTGGAACTTCCATCAAAACTAAATTACATATTTCCCAACAATTTCCCTTTTGATGGAACCAAAAGACTTAACCAAACTTGATCAGAAAAACAGATACCATGAATGGAAATGTAAATAATGCAAATAGTACATACCTCAGAAGACAACGAGATGATTTTCTTAGAATCGATTGGGATGGAAAGTTTTATTCAGATAGGTGTGTGCATTGTAGAATATGTGAAAAGCGTCCTATCATCGATTCCAAGTTGTCTTCTTCGTGTGTACTTGAACATT
This sequence comes from Stenogyne calaminthoides, assembly GCA_037126765.1. Classification (NCBI taxonomy): domain Eukaryota; kingdom Viridiplantae; phylum Streptophyta; class Magnoliopsida; order Lamiales; family Lamiaceae; genus Stenogyne; species Stenogyne calaminthoides. The sequence continues at coordinate 21,010,087 of JBBCBC010000032.1, forward strand.
TGCGATTCTATGGGGATGCCAAACATCCTATACATCCTTTGCATTAGCTTGTCCAACTCTTCTTTTCTATGGATTCCTCCTTTTTCAGCTAGTCCATAGTAGATGTTCTTGAATTTAACGGGATCTAGCTTGTTGTCCGGACGCAAAGGTGGAAGGAGTAGTTCAAAGGGGAGGAGCTTCGGTATCGATGACATGATATTACCTTCATCATCATCGGTAGAAATCTGGATACTTTGTTTCTAACCCGGTTCGAAATTCATCATCATTTTGATCGATCTTGATGAATTGGAATCTTCTCCGTGGATGTGGACGTCACATAACCATTCTCCTCTCGATCCGATCCCATTCTCGAAGCAAATCTTGTCGCACAGAGGATGCCTTTAACAGTCTTTGGAAGGGCATTTTTCTCCCAAAGCAATCTCCTCTGCGCAGCGGTCTTCCCTCTTCCTTCGGATGTAGGCAATGTTCAAATTTTTTTACCTCTAACCTCGCTTCTTGATTGCGGCCTCTCTTATTCTCTATCTTGTTTGCTCTTGAACTTGTTAAGGAGTCATCTAGCTTTTGGTGGAGAATATCTGGCCTTGTCTATGATCTTCCGCAGTTGCTTTCATCATCTTGCCTTTGCCTTTCTTCCTCCTCGAGTCCTTTCGGAGTTCATCTTGTTCATCTTCTTCTTGCTAATTTCTTAGCGAGTTCAAGGCTCTTGGCCTGATCATCAACTTCCATTCTTTTCTGAACGGATGAAGAGAAGTCTTCAATTTTGTCGACTCTGGCAGTAATCTCTGAAAGAGTACTTTTCTGCTTAGCGATCTCTTTACTGTGTTGCTCCACAATTTCTTTTATTTCAAAGAACGAGATCGGTAGATGGAGTGGTAGCAAGTTAGATCTGATGGTTTTTGGTAGAGATGAAAATTTTACCAACCGCTATTAATCGAGTCCGTTTTTTCTTCCTTCTCTTTGTTCTCTTTTTCTTGAGTCTGTTTTTCTGTATTCTCTTTTCCTTCAGACTCTTTTCCAGACTCTTTTCCTTCCCCTTTTTGGTTGCATCAAAGAGGTTGGACATCTTCTGTTCGAGTTGTTAATTGCCGTGAGATCTCCTCTCTAAGTTCCTCGACAACAAGAGGAGTGATCTGGACGGTGGCAGAAGGTGCAGGTGTGTAGAAGCGTCTGAGAGCAGTTTCGATTTCCTGTCTTGCCTTTTCTGTAGAAGCTAGAAAATGTTTCCAACCAATATCCAAGTGATTGTTGGTTTTGTCCAAGGATGCCCAGACACTCTCCAAAAGTACCTGTGTTTGATTGAGCATCTCTGTCTGAACTGAGAGTTTGTTAGACTGGAGCTTGAGCTTCTCAGCAAGAGGGTATACTAGTTGCATTACTTCAACAAGGATGGCATTGTGCATCCCAACAGTGTGACTTCGTTCCTTGTCAACTAGTTTCGCTTGCTCATCTTCAAACCGCTTCATCGATCTCTGCTTTGTGCCAAGCGAATTTGTCTTCATATGCGCTGGATCCCATCCCGAATCTTCTTAGAGTGATGATCTAGGGTATCGAGCTCATTTTAGCGATCTGTTCGGATGTTGAGGCCTTGCCAAATTGGGTCTCATCTGCAGCCCCCATTCTTGGTTCATCGGCATTTCCCTCATGATCTGTAGGAGGTTGAACGGTTTCCTCCCTGTTATCAACAATTCCGAACCTTTCGTGAATCAGCCATTGGATATCGTCATCTGATGCCAATTCAACAACACTTTCAATCCCAACATTGTGTAGACATTTCAACTCTAAGTCTACAAAGAAGTCGATCCCGAGTTGTCATTAGAATCGAAGTTCTTCAATGCTCTTGATCGATATCCCTCCGAAACACTATCTCTTTTTATCTGTTCTTTGGATGCCAGGATGTTGATCCAATTCAGGGGCATAGATCCGGCCAGATACTCTTTGATATGTTGCTTCATTATTCTTCTTGATGGGGCTCTGGAGGTGAAGCAAATCTTTATTACGGTGTTGAAGGGATTATGAGAGATGGACACATGTTCGTCCGAATCTCTCGGGTTTTTGAGGCCGGTTTGGGGATTGGGATGTTTGTTGTTCGGGTTTGTTTTCAAGCGTGTAGGGGTGTTCGGTTTCTGAGCGGGTTCATTGATTGGTGGTGTGGGAGATTTTGTTACGAGAGGTGAGGGTGAGGAGAGAAGGTTTTGTGGGGGAGAGGGGGAGGTGATGATTTACGAGGAGAGGGTGATGGTGATTTGGAAGTGGGCGTTGGCGATCTTGGTCTCTGGAAGATCTTGGTTAGAGGCGAAGAAATCGGATGGTGATTCTTCCTCGATTGCACCACTTCGTCGCCGGCAATTTCTCTCCCTCTTCTGCGATCATCTGTTCTTCCGTGCTTCTCGATAGTTGGCTCGGGCGGATTTGCTATCTCATCGTCGATCTTTCTTGCATCATATCCTCTGTTACTGGCGGCTTGTTGGGCGAGAACTTGGAAGCGATTTTTCGAGAGGAGATAAGATTCCTTTTGACGTTTCCTTCCTCTTCATCCTCTTCTCTCGAATGACCTTTTCTCGCGCCCGACGATCTGATTGCCTTATCTTTTCCTTTCTTTTCTCCCCTTGGGTTTGGGCACATAAGAGTCGGATCCTCATCGGCTTGTCGGTAGGGACTCATCTTTTGCCCAATATGGCCTTGTGCTTTGCTTGATAAATCTTCGCCCATTCTCGTTCCATTCATAATTTTGTGGCGAACTTATCGGCGAATGATAGAGATTTTTATGTATGAATGAGCACTTCAAGATAAGCACACTTCATTGCTCTGGGTCGATTCGAACTTCCCGAGTCTTTTCTCGATCTTTGCTTTGACCATACCCAACCAATCGATGTCGATGCCTTCTTGATTATTGCGGCCATTACACTTATCTTGTATGAAGTGACCGCATCAAGGTCGTAAGTCGAGCACATGATCACCTTCCGAACGATCTCAAGAAGAAGGCGATACTTTCTTTTCGATATGAGGCTTTGACGTTAAATCAGTGTTCTCCTTGTTTGCTTTGGTCTCAACAAAATCGGCTTCAAGAAACTCCTTTTCTCCTACAAAGATCGTGTAGGTCTCTCGGATTGATGCTTCCTCGAGTTAGTCCGAATATCCTCTCGTAGATCGTCATACGTCACTCGAACTTTCATTCCGCCAAAGGAAGAAATCAGATCAGCATCATTGTCTTCATCCCTCTATAGATTGTAAAGAAACTCTAGAGCTTCATGGGTGTGAACGATGTTCTGATGAGTAGAGCAATATCGTTCCAGTCCACACGCTCTTAAGCACTCTGAAATTTCCAAATGATTCCGGATCGAGAGGTGATGTTGAAGATTTGACGTACTTTTACATCAATGATGTCTTTCTTCATCGATGCAAAGTTGCGATTTTTTCCTTGTCCGGTCTTGAAACAAGATGTGCCATTTCTGTAAGATATGCAGATTGATGTTTAGTTTGAGTAAGATATTTCAATAAATTCATCCAAACTAGCAAAATTCAACATCAATTTAGCAAATAAGCATTTAGATTGAATAAATTACAGAAATACAACTTGAAAACCTAGGTACCATAGAGAAATCTAGATCATGCAATTAATTTAAAATAAGAAATTACCAGTAATTGATTCGAAAGATTTTGAAATCGGAAGGTAGAATCAAATGATTTCGAAGGTAATTCTTAGAGAATTTTAAACGAAATATGATCTTTTCAGAATTTTGAGAAGACGAAGTAGTGAAAAACGGTTTTCTGAGAAAAAATTGGATTTAGTAGAATACGAGGGAAAACCTTTTATGCACAACTTTCCAAAGTACTCGAATATCCATGTTTTGAAATCGATGGCTGAGATTAGTAGGCCAAAAAGTATTTTGATCGCACGGTTGAGAAAAATAGTCTTCTCATTTTTCGGACTCAAAAAATCGCAATAAAACATTTTGAAAACATTTTCAGGTCCGCATTAAAAGCTTTGCAGAGCATGCGTCATGAATAGTGTAAAATAAATCAATAAAAATAAATAACGCATATAAAGATATTCAGAAAGAGATAAATAAGGGAGCGTATCTGACTGATTGATATTGTAATCAATCAGTTACCACGGTGATCTGATCTGGTACTTTGTTGACTTATCTGATGTTTGCCTCATGCATTTCCCAACAATATCTCGCTTATCTGATCAGATTCTTTGTTTGAAACGCTTCGTCACTTATCTGATCCTCTTTTCTGAAAAACTTCATCCTTCAGTTTTCTTCTATAATCTCGCATTAACTGAAGTCAACTCCCGCCAAAACTTTTACTTCGGGGAGTCCAAAGGTCGCCTCAATTCCCAAATCGGCGCGATTTGACATTCCGTAATAATGGCATAGATACGCTGTGATTTAATCACACCGTTAACTCATCCAACCATTAGCCGCGTGTTCCTAACCCGTTGTCGATGCAAATTTCTCTTAAGATTTTCTGAGACGATAAAATTTGCATTTATACCCCTAATTTCCTTCTATAAATATCCTGGGGTGTTAGGCGAACAACAAAATTATAAACCATTTCATCTTCTTTAGCCATATCCTTCATGCTTTTCCGATGAGTTCCTTATCTCCGGTGAAACTTCCGGTGGGAACCTTTAGCCCTTTTCTAATGAAATCAGCTTCTCAGATCAACCCTGTGTGTTCCTTCACACTGTTTTCGTCGTCATCTAAGATTTCACATACGATCAATGCTAAGCTTCTTTACCACCATGGAGGCGGATCTGCTAAGGCAAATGAGAAGGCACTTCTCCTAACCGTATGCACCTTGTGCGCCTATTGAGATGAAGGTATTAGCATCAACAGACTCAGTCTGAAACAAAACATGGGTTTGATATACAAAATAGTGTATCAAACTCAATATTTGCATGAGACACTCATGGCCATATGGTCTTTGTGACCAAACCTGTGGCATTGTGTCCCATTTAAGAGCTGGAGAGCCCATTGATTTTAGGTCTAAGGGCTCCTAGCTTAAAGATCCTTCAAGGCACGCTCTTCCTTCTCACTCCAAGATTCTAAGAGCGGCTTTCAGGATTCTAGAAGCTTCTCTGCTGCCCCCTGGGTTGGAGAGTCTGAGAACATCAGTTCTTAAATTCTCTCTCTCTCCTTCCCTGCCTAGGGTTGTCTTAGGGCTGATGGTTTATGTTTTTATGTATCGACCTCCGGGTCTTCTTTTACTTGTAATACCACTTGAAGATAGATGTAACATTTGTAGCTTGTGATATCACTTGTAACTTGTAAAACTGACCTCCGGGTCTTTATCAATGAAAAACTCTGTTTATTCCATTGTTTAGTTGTTTTCTTCTGACTTAAGCGATCTGTAGCTTTAAACTTGACTTGTTTGTTAACTGTAGCTTTAATCGACTTATAAAGTAATCTTTCCAATCTGATCAGTTCCCCCTTAATCTGATATATCTTGAATCGATCGCGCCTTTGTCTAAACTTCGGATCGCTACCTTTCGACTTTACGATCGCTCTATCGAACTTTAGATTGCCTCGTTCGTCTGTCGTCGATCGATTGAGATTCCTAACTCAACCGATTCCACTTATCCTTGGTTAGTCTTTTAACCAACCGAATCTGGAGATCAATCCTTGACCATATCCGGTGCATTATCTCCAAGATCCGGTAAGCCCTAGCTCGTTGCATAACTCTCTCGAATCTGATCTCAGCTAGTGGCTTGGTTAAGATATCGACTTTCGCTTGTCAAGATGGATCTTTTCCATCTTGATATTCTTCTTTTCAACATGATCTCGATAAAATGGTGTCGACATCCACATGCTTGCATCTTGTATGTAGAACAGATTCTCGAGTGATTGCAATAAAGACTATTATCACATGAATATAGGTACGTTCTTAGCTACGATGTTGTAATCCCTCACCGGGCCGATTCTTGACTTAGCGGAAGCGATTGGGAACAACAACTTCTTGCGACCATATATTCTCGCCCCGTTAGTAGATGTCGAATCGATGTCCTGCTTCTTGAAACCAAGAGATCGATTTTATTTCCCAGAATCGACATGAACACGAGGTTGACTTCCCGTCGATTCAAGAACCTCCGTGAATCAATCGAATACTCACTAAGCTCTAGATTGTCATCCGATGGGTAAAATAAACCAAGGTTTACAAATTCCTTCAGATATTTGAGAATCCGCTTAGCCGCTTTTAGGTGGCTTTGCATTGGATTTGCTTTGAACCGCACACACACACCTACCGCAAAAGTAATGTCCGGTCTGCTAAGCAATTCGGTATAAGTAGAGATCCAATTAGAGCTCTATACTCATTCGATTCGTTTTCGACCATCTTCGTCTCGATCCATCTTAAATCCGGGTCATCATTGGAATTCGGCTTCCTTGCGGTGTTGAACTCCGATTTTGCCAGAGATTTCTTGTGTATTTCGCTGGCGTATGAATATTCCTTCAGACTCGCCTTGACTTGTAATCCCGTAAAAGTAATTCATCCGACCCATCATGGACATCTCGAATTTCCCTTGCATCAACTTGTTTGAACTTCTCACATAGCTTCTTGTTGGGAGATCCAAGATGATGTCGTCCACGAGATCTGAACCATCGAATATCTTCTCCATCTTCTATTCTCAATAAGGTTATGTCCATTTATTACTTTAGTGAACCCGCTGTCTGTCAAGAACTGAGAGAGTGTATCATACCAAGCTCGAGGAGCTTGTTTTAGGCCGTAAAGAGCTTTCCTTAAACGGTACACTTGGTTGCCTTTTTCAAAGCCTGGAGGTTGTTCGACATAAACTTCCTCTGCTAGTACCCCGCTTAAGAATGCACTTTTTACATCCATCGATACACACGTGAACCCTCTGTGGGAAGTATATACGAAAACAAATTAATGGCTTTAAAGCGGCGACGGTGCCAAGGTCTCATCATAATCAATTCCTTCTGATTGTGAATACCCCTTAGCAACGAGTCTTGCCTTATTCCTGGTTATGACATTTTTCTCATCTCTCTTGTTCTTGAATACCCACTTTGTGTCAATTACGTCTTGATGAGTTGGTCTGTCCACCAATTCCCAAACTTGATTTCTCTCAAACTGTTCCAGCTCCTCCTGCATGGCTAGAATCCAGCTTGCGTCTTGTAGAGCTTCCTCTACTATAGTTGGTTCCTTCATAGACAGATAACAACAGTATATGGCACTTTCACCAATCTGATGTCTAGTTATGACTCTATCAGATGGGTCTCCGATAATCAGATCAGTTGGATGACTGGTAATCCAGGTCCTTCTGTTCTGATGTGCGTCTGTTTGGAGAACATCATCCATATCTGATAGTTCATTACTAGTGATTGGGAGTGGTGCGGAATTATGATCCACTTGATAAGAACATGTCTCAGCTGATGTTGGACTCGTCATGTGTTGAAGTATGTTCATAGGAACTTCAGAAGTTCCCCCTGAACCAGATGGTTCAGTTGATACTGTCTCAACTGTAACAGCTTCTTTACTGATAGTTGTGCGTACCTTTGGGTCTGATTGACCTGTTGAATCAGTAAGATCAAGTTCTGGAATGTGCACTGTTACGTGTTCAGGTTCTTTATCCTTGATGCTTAGCTGATTCATTTTCTTCGCGTGTCGTAATCTTTGATCCGGGCGGCTTGTTCTGAGGCAGCTTTCTCTTGTTCAGAGGATGTCTCATCAAAGACCACATGGGGTGTTTCTTCCACAACTAGAGTTCGTTTATTGTAAACTCTGAAAGCCTTACTGGATGAGGAATATCCTAAAAATATGCCCTCATCTGTCTTGGCCTCAAAAGTCTTCAACTGACTTTTCCCATTGTTGTGAATGAAACACTTGCACCCAAAAACATGGAAGTATGAAACACGAGGTTTTCTGTCTTTCCACAATTCATAAGGTGTTTTGAAGTGAGTCTTAGTCGAGAACATCCGTTACGAGTATGGCATCTTTGTGTTTATTATTCCTTGAAACGGCTTGGTGTGGCATGTTCAATTTAACATAGTCTTGAAAGACTTTCCTTGAGAGTTCTGCTTTCTCCGCTTCTACTCCATTTTGTTGTGGCGTTCTTGCGGTGACGTTTCATCTCAGATACCAAACTCGATCAAAAAATCAAGAATAAAGGAATTTAGGAACTCAGACCTTTATCTCGATCGATCTTTACTATCTTTGACACCCTTCTCATTTTGTAGCTTTTGAGCGAGTTCGGTATCTTAGTCGTTGTCTCGCTTCTTCTTGTATAAGAATACAACCCAAGTAAACTTGGAATAATCATCCACGATTACAAGAGTATATTTAAAGTCCACCGAGACCGACCGGTGTAATCGGTCCGAATAGATCCATATGGAGCGGTTGCAATACTTCTATCGATCTTTGGTCCGTATTCCCTTGAATGAGGCTTTAACTTGTTTTCCTTCCGACATGCGGCACATGTCCGATCTTTGGAGAATATCTCATTCGAAAAGTCCTCAACCAAAGACATCCTAGCGATCTTGTTAAGAGTCTTGAAGTTCGATGACTCTATCTTTTGTGCGAGCCAACTTGCCACTTTTAGAACTCTTAACAATTAAGCATGTATTCTTCGGCAACTGTTCCAATATCTTTATGTAGATCGTGCCTTTCCTTGAATCGATTAGCAAGATTTGTTGAGTGGCTCGATTCCTTATCGTACACTTGTCGCTCGAGAACTCAACGCTGAATCCGTTGTCGTAGAATTGTTATACTGATAGTAGATTGTGCTTCAATCCTTCGACATACGAGACTCCAGTTACTTGTACATCATCATTCTCTAAGGTTCCGAATCCCTTGGTAAAACCAAAGTTATCATCACCGAAAGAGTACCGTGGGCCTTCTTGTTCTTTGTAAGATCTAAGGAGATGTTTGCTTCCGCATACATGTGCCTTGAGCATCCACTATCGATGTACCAGATAGTTGCTTGTGCACCTCCTTTGTTGGCCACCCCACGCTTAACCTCATCAATCAAATCGGGCTTTAGGTACCCCTTTGGAATTGGGTCCCAGGGGTTAGTGGTGGATTTAGGGATCCACACAAACAGAAAGCACTTCTATGAAAATCGAAAGATTAGAAGGTCTGATTTGTCTCCCATACATATCAACATAATCATACGTCTCTTTATATGCTTTATGATTAGTATAATTATTAGTGTGAGCCTTGGATGACTTAGAAGACTTTGGATTTTTCTTTATATTTTGTCTTCTTTTAATCCAAAGTGGCTCAAAAGAGATATCCTAGATCTCGATTATAAGGGTAGGTACGACTGCTACCATCAAAAGATTCATATCTTTTTGGCATAGGTGGTCTTTGCAGTTTACCTATAGCTTGCTTATTAGGCAGCTGACCTTGATTGGGTCTCATATTAGATTTCCTTCTTATGGGTTGTCTCTTCTGATACCTAATCTGCTGATCAGGTTGAGGTCTCTTCAGAAGAACTGGGTTCTTCTGTTGATTCCTCGGCTGATGCTTTATCAGTTGGGGTCCATTTCTGTTCCCTTTCTGATTAGGAACCTGTCTTACTTGCTCAGCAGGTTTTTTTCCCTTATTAGATACAAGTTTAGCTTTTAGTGTATCTTTGTTAGAGACTCGTTTGATTACACCCTTCTGAAGTGAATCAAACGGGGCTTTTGAGGATGTAGAAGGGTTCTCATACCTAATTCCCTTCTTGTTAGTCGGCGTTCAAAAATAGGTGTTCATTTCTTGAACGGTTTTAGATGACTTCGTGAAAACCTCTATTTTCTTCCGTGGACTATCCTCAGTAGATTTAAGACTCTCATGTAGTTGGAATAGCTCATCAAATTTAGCTTAAAGGATTTTGAAATCATCAGCTTGATGTTTGTTGATTGCTAGCTGATCTTTGATCTGTTTCTCCTGATCAGAAGATTTAACCTTCAGAACGTTAAGTTCCTCGCCACCTTCCGAGCAGTTTAAAGATTTCGATTCGGAGCTTTATCGAGAGCGTTCTCTTTAACGAGCCGATTATTTACGATCCTTAGCTTGTCATTTTTAAACCGACTATTGTATAAGTGTCTCTTTTCGGAGAGATCATCAAGCAATTGCTCGAGTAGAGTTGCAAGTCAATCTCTCCAAACCGGTGTGCTAATAATAGCGGTGTGGAAATTGAAAAGCGAAGGTTTGGAGGTTACCTGATTGGTCCTCCTTGGCCATCGAAAGAGACTTCATCGCTATCCGAAGAGAATATTAGATCTTCATGCTCGCGAAGTCAACAAAGATCGCTTATCGCATGAAGTCTTCTCTGAGATGAGTACCCGAGTCCTCGTATAATAGGAATCATCAATTCCGGATGTGTCGACTACCGGGGCTTTCCTATCTCCGGCGTTGCTCTCTTTGTTCTGCTTTCTCTTCTCTTTCTCTGGGAGTCGTCGTATAGCCGTTCATTTGTAGTGACTGGTTTCTCAGATTGAAGCATGATCCTCGATCTCTGAAACTTCCTCTGCCCAGTGAGTCACTCCATCTGTAGGATCTGTCGGTGACTTTCCTTTTTGATAATGTCAGAACTTCTTCATCGGATCTGTTATCTCTTCTTTCATCCGCCGGATCATCTCTTTTCTTTTCTTCTCTATGATCTCTTCGATCATCGATCTGGTTCTTTCTCGTGATCCGGTTTGGCCTCCTGTTTCTTTGATAGTCATTTGTAGAATCTCCGATACTTACCAAGTCGAGTATTTGTTCTTTCAAGTTTCTTGGTAAGCGAGCGATCTGCTACCCTTGACTTATGATGTTTCCAACAGTTCGGTGGCCTTCGATCTCGCTCTTTGGTTGCTTTAAATGCAACTGATTTAGACGTTGAGGCTTCAGCAGGCGTCTCGTCTTTATCTGCTTGTCCTCTTTTGATTAAGTCGAACTCGTGAGCTTTAAGGCTTAAGAACAAGCTACTCGGCTTCATCTTTGAAATGTCTTGGCAATCCTTGATTACTGTGACTTTCATGTCCCATTTCTTGGTGAGAGATCTTAAGATCTTGTAGTTGATATGTTTGTCTGACATCTCTCTACCAAGTTCTCGTAGCTTATTGACTGACATGGTGATCCTCCCATCGAGCTCGTTGATGGTCTCGTTGGGCAACATCTTTAACTTTTCGAACTTCACCACCGGTTCGACATTGTAAAAGCTATCTTTGATCGATCATTTCTTTTCGATATCTCGTGAAAGAGTATCCCACATTGCTTTTGCGGTTTTGAGATACTTTATCTTCTCTTTGGTGACTTTATCCATTGTCTTCATGATTATATGCCTGGCGATTGTATCTAGAATAAACAGCTTTCTTTCCTCTGCATCCATCAGGGCTGGGCTTTTTCGCACAAGACTTCCCGTGGCAAAGTCTGGATCTCCTCCGACTGCTGGGTTGTCGTGGTATATGATGATGGATCCTCGTTAGATGACTTCCATCATTCTGCCGCTTATCGATCCTAGATGGTTGCACATATGTATAGCCCAATCTACATACTCATCAATTGAAAATTTAGGCAAATCATGATACATACCAGAGGTATTATCCATGCTGAGTGATTTTGAAAAAGAATGAGTTTTAAAAACGGTTTTTCAAGATCAGTTCAAATGACCACAAAGATTCTTCCTCAAGAATCGATGATACTCAAAGCCAGTGGTCTGTAGAACCACTGCTCTTGATACCACTTGTAGGTCCCGAACGGGTTTTTTGAGGGTGGAAGTCTAGAGGGGAGGGGTGAATAGACTTCAAAAACTTTTCGTTCGGATCAGGTGTGAACTGCAGATTACCCGATCAGAGTGCTAGTGTATCAGTTTAGACTAATGTTCAATCTTACTGAGTGCCTGAGGGTAGATCAGTTTGATATCTGTCAGCTTAACTGAATGGTGCGGAAGCTTGTTTTTACCCGTGTGAAAAACCAGTTTTATCAATCAGATTCTTAAGTCAGTTTTTCAACTAGTTGTCTGAAGTGTCAATCTGATCAGATCAATTGCTTGGTGCAGACTGAGCTTAACTTTAGAATATGTATGCAGTTTAAACTCAGTTGAGTGACTTGTGTAAAGCGATAAGAAAGCAAGTAAATGCACACAAGACTTTTTATAGTGGTTCAGACGAAACCCGTCCTACGTCCACCCTTCCCTTAACACAGGGGAACCTTAACCTACTTTAACCTGCGGGACTTATATCCTTTTCAGGATGGCTGATATGTTTACCGAGTTCCCACTCTTACAAACTTAACCTGCGGGACTTATATCCTTTTCAGGATGGCCGAGATGTTTACCGATTTCCCACTCAAGCTTAACCTACGGGACTTATATCCTTTTCAGGATGGTCGAGATGTTTATCAAGTTCCCACCCTACAAACGTAACCAGCTGGACTTATATCCTACAAAGAGGATAACCGAGATGTTTAATGAGTTCTCACTCTACAAACTTGACCTAACTTGCGTTTGGGTAAAGAATGATTGAGGGTTCCAACTGGAAATCTATCCTGGTGCTTTAGGTAGCCAAAATGCTAGTGGATAGGATTTCTAGCTAAGAACTATGGGATGAACACTCTTAAGAATAATCTTCAGATGTAGTGTTCTTTTAAGTGGACATTTGTTGTAGCTTTAGCTTCTTTTGCGATGTCTCCGTGTTTGTTCTTGTGTTTTCACTTGTTGGTTCTTGCGTTTTATCTCTGTTGGTCCTGTTCTTCAAAATGAAGATCGATCCCATTTTATAAACCTCAAAATCAGAGAGCCGTTGGAGAGCAATTTGAATTTCGGGCTATATTAGGTGGGCTGTAGGATATGATTGTGACGTGCTCCGATTATCGGCGTGGCCATAGGCATCATTAGCACTGTTTTTGTCTGTAGCATCGTATCCCGTATTGTCAGCTCTTTTTGTGCACGTGTCGCTTTCTCCTTGGCTTCGCGAGGCGGCACTTTAGATATTTGTCTATTAGACGATTGATATTCCTTTTGAAGAGGATTCGTCTTGTCTGGTGTATCTTTTTGGTTGTCACCAGGTGTGAGCTGACTTGATCAAGTAACTGATCAGTCTACCTTGTTGAGTCTTCAGTTGCACATTGTCTTAGCTTCAATATGCAGACTCTGCTGAAAGTAGGTCTTCAGGTCTTTTGATCTTCAGGTGTCTCTGAGCCTCAGTGTATTCAGTCGTACTAAGTCTTTAGGTTTGATGCTGAGTCTTCAGGTTTATCTGAGTCTTCGGGTTCATCTGAGTCTTCAGTGTTATCTGAGTCTTCAGGTTCATCTGAGTCTTCAGGTTCTTCTGAGTCTTCAGTGTCTTCTTGTCTTCACCTGATCTTCTGACTTCTTGTCTTCTGATTTGCGCTTAATCTTCTGATCATCTGACCTTCTCTGGGTCATCTGATACTTCGACCTGACCTATACATATTGAGTTCCCCCTCAATATGTGACCTATCTTTTACATTAGCTATCTATACATTTCAGTTGGTCATCTTATTCTGATTCTAAGTCATCAGTCAGCTAACAGATCTGACTGGTCCTATTACAACCTGTTTTGGAACTTCCATCAAAACTAAATTACATATTTCCCAACAACAACTAATAAGAAGGGAATTGGGTATGAAAACCCTTCTACATCCTCAAAACCCCGTCTGGTTCACTTCAAAAATGTGTAATCAAACGAGTTTCTGATATAGATACACAAAAAGCAAAATATGTATCTAATAAGGGAAAGAGACCTGCTGAAAATGTAAGGCAAGTGCCCAATCAGAAAGGGAACAGAAATTGACCCCAACTGATTAAGCATCAGCCGAGGAATCAACAGAAGAACCCAGTTCTCCTGAAGAGACCTCAACCTGATCAGCAGATTAGGTATCAGAAAAGACAACCTGTCAAAGGGAAATCTAATCTGAAACCTAATCAGGGTCAGCTGCCTAACAAGCAAGCTTAAGGTAAACTGCTAAGACCATTTATGCCAAAGTGATATGAATCTTTTAATGGTAGCAGTCGTACCTACCCTTACAATCAGAAACCTAGGGCTGCTGCACCTGAGCCCCACTGGGTTAAAAGAAGACTAACAGCAAAGAAAAATCCCAAGTCTTCCGATTCACTCAAGGCTCGCACAAATAATCATACTGATCAGAATGCATATGAAGAGATGTATGATTATGTAGATGTTTATGGGAGACAAATCAGGCCTTCTGATCTATTTGATTACAATAGAAGTGCTCTGTTTGTATGGATCCCTAAAACCAACTCTAACCCCTCAGGACCCAATCCAAAAGGGGTACCTAAAGCCTGATTTGATTGCAGGTTCGCATGGGTTTGGCCAACAAAGGAGGTGTACAAGCAACTATCTAGTACATCGATAGTGGATTCTCAAGGCATATGACTGGAAGCAAACATCTCCTTAGCTCTTACACAGAACAAGAAGGCCCGCTTGTACTCTTTGGTGATGATAACTTTGGTTTTACGGAGGATTCTAACCTTAGAGAGTGATGATGTCTGATTCTTTGAGTCTCGTATGTCGAAGGTTTAAAGCATAACTTTCATTATCGGTTTCACAATTCTGCGACAACGGATTCATGTTGAGTTCTCGATGATCGATGTACTATCAAGAATTGAGCTACTCAATGGATCTTGTTAATCGTTTCAAGGAAAGGTACGATTTATCAAACCAGATTGGAAACAGTTGTCCAAGAAATGCATGCGATTGTTAAGAGTTCCAAAAGTAGCGATTGGCTCGCACAAAAAGAATTAGTCATCCCGAACTTTAAAACTCTTAACAAGATAGCAAGGATGTCTTTGGTTGAGGACTTCCGAATGAGGTATTCTCTAAGGATCATACATGTGTCGCATGTCAGAAGGGAAAACAGGTTAAATCCTCATTCAAGGGAATCCCCGGACCCGATCCAAAGAGATATTGCAATCGCCCATATGGACTTATTTGGACCCGATTACACCACCGATCTCGACACAAAATATACTCTCGTAATCATGGATGATTATTCCAAGTTTACGGGTTGTATTCTTGTATAAGAAGAATGAGACAACAACAAAGATACCGAGCCGCCAAGAAAAACTACAAAAGGAAAAGGGTGTCGATTATAGTGAAAATCGGATCGATAAAGGTACATAATTTACGAACTCTTTTTTATTACTGATTTTTGCACTAAGTTTGGTATACAGCATGAGACATCAGCTACAAGAATGCCACAACAGAATGGTGCAGAAGAACGGAGAAACGGAACACTCAAGGAAGCTGCTCGCACTATGTTAGCTGAACATGCAACACCAAGCCGTTTTTGGGCAGAAGCCATCAATACTGTATGCCACACTCGGAAACGGATGCTCTCGACTAAGGCTCACTACAAAAACACCCTATGAACTGTGGAAGGGCAGAAAACCTCGTGTTTCTTACTTTCATGTTTTTGGGTGCAAGTGTTTCACACAACAATGGGAAGAGTCAGTTGAAGACTTTTGAGGCCAAGTCAGATGAGGGTATATTCTTAGGATATTCCTCATCCAAAGAAAAACTTCGGGGTTTAGAACAAGTAACCCTAGTTGTGGAAGAAACACCTCATGTGGTCTTTGATGAAACATCTTCGAACAAGAGAAATCACCTCGTAACAAGAAAGTACCAGATCAACCGGTACCTGATGCATAGAAAATGGATCAGCTAAGTATCAAGGAAAAAGGATCAGAACACGTAACAGTGTATATTCTTGATCTTGCTGATTCACCAGGTCAATCAAACCCTAAGGTACGTACAACTGTCAATGAAGAAGCTGGTACAGCTGAGACAGTATCAACTGAACCATCTGGTTCAGGGGGAACACCTAAAGTTCCTACGGACAGACATCAGCACAAGATGAGTCCAACATCAGCTGAGACTTATCCATGTCAAGTGGATCATAATTATGCACCACTCCCAATCACTAGTAATGAACTACTATCAGAAGATGATGATGTTCTCCAAACTGATGCAAATTAGAAAACAAGGACCTGGGAAACCAGTCATCCAACTGATCTAATCATCGGAGACCCATCTGATAGAGTCAAAACTAGACATCAGATTGGTGAAAGTGCCATGTATTGTTGTTATCTGTCTTTGAAAGAACCAACTGAAGTAGAAGAAGCTCTACAAGATGCAAACTGGATTCTAGCCATGCAAGAAGAACTGGAACAGTTTGAAAGGAATCAGGTTTGGAAACTGGTGGACAGACCAACCCATCAAGATGTGATTGACACAAAGTGGGTATTCAAGAATAAGAGAGATGAGAATAATGTCATAACCAGAAATAAGGCAAGACTTGTTGCTAAGGGGTATTCACAATCAGAAGGAATTGATTATGATGAGACCTTTGCACTAGTCGCCTTCGGTGCTCATTCGGTTGTTTTTGGCATATCTTTGCCTGAGGGTTTATTGTGTATCAGATGGATGTAAAGAGTGCATTCTTAAACGGGGTACTAGCTGAGGAAGTTTATGTTGAACAACCTCCAGGCTTTGAAAAAGGGGACCAGGTGTACCGTTTAAGAAAAGCTCTTTATAGGCCTGAAACAAGCTCCTCGAGCTTGGTATGATACACTCTCTCAGTTCTTGATAGATAGTGGTTTCACTAAAGGAATAGTGGACAGAACCTTATTCAGAATAGAAGATGGAGAAGATATTACGATGGTTCGGTTTTATGTGGATCGCATCATCTTCGGATCTCCCAACAAGAGTTTATGTGATAAATTCCATGGTGATCGATGCAAGGGAAGTTCGAGATGTCCATGATGGGTCGATGAGTTTACTTTACGTCTACAAGTTAAGCAAAATACAGAAGGGATATTCATCTGTCAGGCAAAGTACACTAGGAGTTTATTGGCTAAGTTTGGAGTTCAAAACTGTAAGGAAGCCAGAATTCCTATGATGACTGGATTCAAGATGGATCCAGATGAGAATGGTCAGAAAACTAATCCGAAAAGAATATAGGGCTCTCATTGGATCTTTACTATACCGATTGCCGGCCAGACCCGGATATCACTTTTTGCGGTTGGTGTATGTGCGGATTTCGTAAATCCAATGCAAAGCCACCGGAAGCGGTAAGCGAATTCTTAAGTATCCGAAGGGGACAAGAAACCTTGGTTTATTTTACCCATCGATGATAATCTAGAGCTTAGTGGGTATTCTGATTCTGATTATGGAGGTTGCAGAATTGATAGGAAGTCAACCTCAGGTACATGTTAGTTTTTAGGTAGTAAACTGATCTCGTGGTTTTCAAAGAAGCAGACATCGATTGCATCTACTCTTGAAGCGGTAATATATGGTTGCGCGGAAGTTGTTGCTCCCCAATTGCTTCCGCTTAGTCAAGCGGTGAGGGATTATAACATTGTAGCTAAGAACGTGCCTATATTACGTGACGATAATAGTGTTATTGCAATCACTTAAATCGTTCTACATACAAGATGCAAGCATGTGGATGTCAGACACCATTTTATAAGAGATCATGTTGAAAAGAAGAATATCATAATGGAAAAGATCCATACTGATAAACAGAAAGCTGATATTTTAACCAAGTCACTAGCTGAGATCAGATTCAGAGATTTATGCAATGAGCAAGGGCTTCTGGATCTCGGAGAAAGTGCACCAGAAATGTTTGGTGGACTGATCTCCAGAACCAGCTGGTTAAGAGACTAACCAGGTTAAGAGGAATCAGTTGAGTTAGGTATCTCAACTGATCAGAAGATCAGTCAAGAAACTAATATGAGAAGGCTTTATCGATTAAAAAGGAATCGATCGATTAAAGAATTATCGATTAAAGGAACTGATCAGTTTGGTTGTTTCATACTTTGTAAGTCGATTAAGTTAATGTTCAACAAGCAAGTTACATAAGATTAAAGATTCAATCGCATAAGGAAACCAAAAATACACAACAATGGAATAATAGAAATTTTCATTGATGAAGACCCGGAGGTCAGATTTACATTACAAGTTACAAGTACAAAAGGACACGGAGGTCAAGACATAAACCATAAACCAAAAACCTAAGCCTAACCCCTAGAAGGGGAGAGAGGCTTTAAAGATTTTAAAGTCTGATGCTCCCATTTTCCCCCACTTAACCTTAAAAAGGGTGTGAGAGGCTTTGAAATAATCCTAAGCCACCCTCAGAGCTTCGGAGTGAGGAGCAAGAGCGGCATTGAAGGATTTCTAAGCCAGGAGCCCTTAGTCCTAAAAATCAATGGGCTCTCCAAATTAAATGGGACACAAGTGCAAAGATGTGGTCCAAAGACCATATGGCCACAAGTGTCGCATGCAAATATTGAGTTTGATATACGATGATCAGCTGTTAACTGATCAAAATCGGATACCAAACTCATGTTTTGTATCAGACTGAGTCTGTTGATGCTAATTTTGTCATCTCGATGGCACACAAGGTGCATACGGTTAGGAGAAGTGTCTTCTCATTTGCTATAGCAGATCCGCCGCCTCGGTGGTAGAGAAGCTTGACAATAATTGTATGTGTAATCTTCGATGACGATGAAAGCAGTAATAAGGGACGCACATGGTTGATTTGAGAAGCTGGATTCATTTGAAAAGGGTTAAAGGTTTTTGTCGGAAATTTCACCGAAAATAAGGATTCATTGGAAAACATGGAGTATAAGCTAAATAAATAAGATGAATGGTTTAAGTTGTGTTGTTTTGCCTAAAACCCCAGATCCTTTTATAGAAGAAAAGCATGGGTATAGGTGCAAATTTAATTTCTCAAGACCCTTAAGAGAAATTTGCACCACAAGGACAGCGCGTAGGAAACACGCGACTGATGATTGGATAAGCTTACGGCGATTGATATCCCAAAGTATCCAGACTATTATTACGAATGTCAAATCGTGCCGACTTAGAAAATCGAGACGAATCTTCGATTTTCCAAGACTAAGTTTAGACGGTAACACTTATTCCAAGAATTGACTTGTCTGAGTAGAATCAGATTAGGTCAACTGAAATCTGATTAGATAAGAGACTGATCAGATGAGAAAGATCAGTTGAGTATGATACCTCAACAAATCAGATAAATCAGTCAATAAGTAATCATAAATAACAGTTGAAGGGGGAACTTCAACTGATCAGGGAGGATCAGAAAAGGGAATATCAGACGCAAAGTGGAGCGGATCAGTTAAAAGGGACAGTTGGAAAATTATAAGGATTAGGCAGAAAACTAAGATCAACAGTGGTACAAACAGACTACAAGTTGTATTGACTGATTACAATATCAGTCAACCAGATATCCATTTCTGTTTCTTTGTTTACTGTTTACATATCTGAAATTATCTGATAATATTTGCCTTTACTATACACATACTTTTGTGACGCATACCCTGCAAATTATTTAATGCGGACGTTGTGTATATGTATTAAATGCTACTAAATGTGTTTTTAAATCCAAAAGGTAATCGTGCGAGCATATCCTGACCACACGATCAAAATCGCTCAATCTGGATCGTTTTTCCTTTTCAAACGTTTGATCTTCTAGTCTCGATTTTCCCTCCTTCCTTTTATAAGCTTCATCAAAACCCTACCAGAGTACTTTTCTCAAAATTCTTGCGATTTATTTTTCTGCAAGCTCACAATTATCTTTCTGCGATTCAAAGTGTTCTTACGATTCAACCTGTTTCAAAAATCGAAAAGCAGAATCTGGTAATTTCTGGTTGTTTGATGAATTACTTTCCTAAATTCCATTGATCATATAGATTACGTCTATTTATGTTGTCCTGTGTTGTGCCTTATCATTTCTTGATATCCGTATGTATTCATCGATTACTAGGTCTGAGAATAGGTCTGATAATCAATATATGATATCTTTATAGTTATGCACAAATTTTAATTGATTCTATCTTATTGTAGATGGCCACTCATGGAATGGGCAAAATTATGTGTAACTATGCGGATTTGGCAACCAAAATTGTTGAAAACAAATTTGTAAGGTTTGGTGTTACACGGGATCCGGAATCAATGGAGGTGGAACAAATTCTGAGGAAGGGTGGTCTCAAAAAAATATTGTGCTGCTCACTGCAATCCAGTAATGCAGTATGAAGCACTGGAATTCTTGAGGAATTTGAAGGTTGACGAGGAGAATCCTAGACACGAACTAATATCTTCAGTAAATGGAGAGGAGATCAGACTTACAAATGATGATATATCTCGACTGTTCAACCTGCCCAAAGGAAAAATCTCTCCTGTTCACTACAGGGAGAATGAAGATGAACTGATCAGGAATGAACTCTTCAGAGAGGCTGATAAACACCAGACCATAGGCTTTGTCAGGACTATGTTGAAAAGGAAATATCATCTGTTGTTTGACATTCTGTCAAAAACAATAATGGGTATTTCGTTCAGCCCAAATGGATTAACAGCTGTAAAAATGTATAGTATGGCTGCTATTATCGATGAAGCCAAAAATATTAATTGGCATGGTTTTCTGAAGGCTATTCTGCTCCAAGAACATGACAAGTTTGGAGTTAGTGAACAGAGACAAGTCTATCTGAAGAAGAGAATCAGCAATCTCAACAAGGTTGCAGTCATCCTGAAGGACAAGATGCCCAATGCTGAATGGGATCAGAACGGACTGAAGTCCTACAAGGCCTTTCTCTCAACCACAACTGCCATCTATGGGCCATCAGATGATGATATGTGGTCCACCCCCTAAGACTAAGAAAGGGAAAAACAAGGAGGCAACTACGTCTGCAACTGATGCTCCTCAAAAGAAGAAGAGAAAACTGGTAAAGGCTCAGGAAAGAGGCCAAAGAAGGTAAAACAGGCCGCCATGACTCTTTTTTCTGGAAGACGAGTCAGATGAAGGAGTGCCAGATCAACCTGATGCCCAGCAGAGATTTGCTGAAACATCAGATAGGCAGGCTTCTCAAGTTGAGAGCTCGCCAGAACAATTTGAGGGAAGATCAAGGGACGAACGATCTCCTTCACCTCAATCTCGCGTTGATTCACCACTCAGACTTCTTGTTGTTGAGCATATTTCTCCTCCTCCTTCACCTGCTCGTGAACCTGAAAGTTCACAAGTTCGCGAACCAGTAAGATCACCTGCTCCAGAACCAGACGCACTTTCTGCTACAGCAGAACCTCTGCAGATTCAGCCAATCAGCCAACATCCAGCTACTCAGACGCCACCAGAACCCTCTACATCTCATCAACCAGAACCTGGCCGATCTGAACAGGTGATTCCTGAGTCCAGATCATCCAAGACCATCACCGGGAAAATGGTCAGAATGAGAATTGAACGCGATATTGATGAGTTGTATCCAGAGTTGGAAGCCCATCCTGTTATTCGGGAAGAAGTAATGGAGATCCTCACCTGGAAAGATCTCTGTTTGAAGAACTTCTCAGATTTCATGATCATTATTGAACAGATGGGTGGTGCTGATGCATTCGCAGATTTTGATTTCGACATGAAGAAATCTGCTCAGGTAGGATCACCAGCTGAACTGATAACTGCTGAAGCGATCAAAGCTCTGATCCACAGAAAGCTGGGAATAATTGAACAAGTCGAACTGGAGACTGCTGAAGAAACTCCTAAGGAAGATGATCCTATGAAGGATGTGGGACTTGCCGATGATAGTGGAACTGGTGTTGCAGTTCATGACCAACCACTGGAGGCGCAAACAACTGGAAACGATCAGGTGATGCAAAATATTCCTGCAACACACATCACCACTGATCAACTTCAGGAGATCAGATCTTGTTTTAAAGATCTTCTGAAAGAAGAAGTTGAGGGAGTGTTGGCTAATGAACTTAGTAACACAATAGCTGATCAGAGGCAAATTGGCCTCAAAGAGATAACGGATCAATGGGAATTGGCTATTTCCCAGATTAAAGCAATCAAAGATCAGTTCTCTCAAACCGTGACCAACTTGACTGCTGAATTTAAGAAGACAATTGACTACAAGTTAGTTCAGGTTGATCAACAACAAGTTTCTCTTCTGATGGTCATAGAAAAGCTTGAAATGACTGAAGAAAAACTTGATAAACTCATTCTTACCCTCTCTACTGCCGTTGAATCTGTCAAGACTGAGCTGATCTCAAAGATTCAAAATCTATCTACTCAAGCTCAAGGTTTATCTGTTGAAGATCTTAACAAGGCTATATCAGTCAGCTTTGGATCTCTGACTTCCCACCTCAACGCTCTTTTTGATCAAACCAAAAAGGGGGAAGGACAGGTTGAGAAACCA
Source organism: Stenogyne calaminthoides (assembly GCA_037126765.1). Classification (NCBI taxonomy): domain Eukaryota; kingdom Viridiplantae; phylum Streptophyta; class Magnoliopsida; order Lamiales; family Lamiaceae; genus Stenogyne; species Stenogyne calaminthoides. The sequence goes on from JBBCBC010000032.1 coordinate 21,032,264, forward strand.
ACTGACTTTATCAGAACAACAGAAGAACTGATTCAGACAGTTGAATCCTATGGCCAGAGACTAGACCATCTGGATCTGTTTGCTAATGAAATTTCTGGGAAGATGGAGAAGTCAAAGGCAAGAAAGTTAGCTGCGGGTGCTGGGACATCAAAACCTGTACCAGCCACTCAGACTAAGAGAGTCACGAGAAACACAGCTAGCCAGATACAGGCCGATAAGGAACTGGCTGAGAAACTGTCTAAGGAGCAGATTGCTGAAGAAGCTCGACTGACTAAGGAGCAGATTGCTGAAGAAGCTCGAATTAGTGAAGAAGAAAGAAGAGCAGAAAAATTGGCAGAGGCAGAAGATCTGAAAAAGAAATACAGATCGAGGGCGAAGAAAGGCAAAGCCGGAAAATCTGGGCCAGAACCTCAGTTGCCAGCAAGAGTTGATGAAATCATTCCGAAAACTGCTGCACATGCTGATAGGTTCGAGGAATGGAATAAGATCAGAAGTGAATGGCTTCTGGATGCATTTGTTCTGGACCTAGTGCCACAAGAAGAATCACCAGATGCAGAATTTCTCAACTGGTTGGAGAACAAGCACCCAGATTTTCTGAAATATCTGGAAAATGAGGCCAGAGTAATCAATGTGAGAATATCTCGTCAAGAGTATGACGTGATGGAATACTCGAAGAAGGCAGATGGCTCATTTGACAGACTGGCATTTCAAAGGTTCTATTTTGACATCCTGAACAAAGCTCGAATAACTGATCCTCAACAGATCAATGATGTCAAATGGAAGCTATACCGTATATTCAACATTCCTCAGGATCAACGAGAAATGCTAGAGGGATATAAGCCAAGAGATTAAAGATCAGAAGACTGTTTAGGATCAGCTGAATTTAAACCCAAACTTTTCTGATGTAATATGTAATCGATAAATCTGATGAATGAAAAGTTTATTTTTTTCTGATCCTAAGCAAAATCTCATTGTCTTCTGATTATGTGTTCTTTATTGTTTTATATTTATCAACTGTGTTGGTTTCTCAAGTGTTTTGGTTTCATCAAAAAGGGGAAAATTGTTGGGAAATTTAGAGTTTTGATGAAAGTTCTAAAATACATGTAATAGGACCAGTCAGACCTGTTAGCTGACCGATGTTTTTAATACCAGTTATAAGATGACCAGTTGATAATTATTGTATAGAACAACTGATGTATAAGATAGGTCACATATTGAGGGGGAACTCAATATGTATATGTCAGATCTAAAGACCATCTGAGAACAAAAGATCAGCTGAAGTCCGACTGGCCAAAAGGCAAGGGAAGGACAGAAGATCAGACGATCTTATAAAGTCAGATAATCAGGTGAAGTCATGAAACATAAATTCAGAAGACATGAAGATCAAATGACTACCCGAAGATCAGACCATGAGACCTACATCAGCCGAGTCTGCTAGTTGAGCTAAGACAACTGGCACCAGAAGACTCTATCGGTAGATCGATTATTATAAATCGATCGTCATTCACACCAGTGTCAACTAATTTTTCACCATGCCATACGTTCTTTGATTTGAACAAGAAGAATGTCAACTTTAGTTGGTGAACAAACTCGATATCTTTGTACTTGTTAACCAATAAGAACAAAGACATGTATGACTGAAATGACATCTGCGGATTTTGTATTTATATAGTCAAACGGCTAGAAAAACGACATACACGTTTTCGGCCATGCCGTACCTGGAAGCATGTCACATCAAATCCTGCATATCTACCAAATATAGCCGGAAATTCAAATTGCTCTCCAACGGCTCTTTGATTTCGAGGTCTATAAATATGGGATTACTCTTCAGAGTGAAGACATAGAAATTATCAAGAAGCTCATACTACAACAAAATTGCCGCAAGAAGAACACAACCTTGAAGATTATTTTCTAAGTGTTCATCCCATAGTTCTTAGCACAGAAATCTTATCCTCTAGTTGTTAGGCTACTTAAATACTAGGAAAGATTTCAAAGTTGGAACAAACAACAAATCTTACCCAAAACCCAAAGTTAGGTTAAGTTTGTTTAGCAAGATTTTATTTATGGTTTCTAGTTAGATTTTAAGGATCGGTTGAGTGAGAGCTCTATAAATATCTGTTGGTGTAATGTGTTGGACTAACACAATAATCTAAGTCCAGTTGGTTAAGTCAGTTAAGTTGGTGCCCCTTGTGATAGGGAAGAGTGGACGTAGGACTGGTTGTCCGAACCACTATAAATCTTGTGTGCATTTACCTGTTTGATTAATTGCTTTACACTATTGAACACAACTTGATTAAATCTTGCATACATATTACGAAAGTTAGGATCAGCTAGCACCAAGTTATTGATCCGATCGATTGACTCCATAGTCATCCCGATTGAAAACAACTTGAATCGATTTGTTATAAACCGGTTTTTCACACGGGTATAAACTAAAGTCCGCATAATCGTTAAACCGATAGACACCGAATCGATCTACCCTCGGCGATCGATGAAGTTGGATATCACCAAACCGATTCACTTTTGCACTCGATCGAATAAACCGCAATCACACCTGATCTACACGAAAAAGTTTTTAGAAGTCTATTCACCCCTCCCCTCTAGACTTCTGCCCTCATGAAACCCGTTCGGGACCTACAGCGCATGTACAATTGTGCTTGAGAATTTGGAAAAACTACATCAACAACATTCATCAACGCGAAAGCCCTGTCCATAACAACGACATTTGGCAGTTCATCATCAGACAATCCCTAATAAATCGTAGGATATATTCGAAGTGTTCTGCGTTTCACGGATCATAAATGCATATCACAATGGTGAACGTCTTATGAGTGCTTGTTGCCCCAAAGGCCTCAAGTAAAGGCATACCGTACATGTTCGTGTTGTATGTCGTGTCAATGATTAATACTTGCGGATAAGTGTTGACCATTACAACCGAACATTGGTGGCTGAAAACTACATCTTTGAGTCCGTAATCTACATCCGTCCTAAATGCGTATCTATAAGTTTATAAACTAATCAAATATAAAAATATAATACAATTATGTATGTAATAAAAAATAGGATTTCATATGTAATGCATATAGATTAAAGTTAATCATTAATAATAAATAGATTGTATTGACTATATAGCAAACTATACCCCAGTAATAAATTATATTGAGTGCAGTGGGATTAAAATAAAACCTACTTGACTGTTGAAGTTTTATAAAAAAATATTAAAAACTTTGCTAATATTTATACCTGTAATTCTGTTGTTTCAGTAGGTGTATGAAGTTTTGCGTTGAGGTAAGCTCCTCCCGGCTCTCTCTCCTCACCTTTTGTTGACAATTGTACATTCTCTTTGAGTCAGTATTATTGTTGGGATCGATTGTCTTTAAATATCCCAAAATATTACTCGAGCTCACATTCATTGCATCTAGCAGTTGTACATGTTTGTACTGTTCAGGGGTTATTTGACCAAGTCTTGAACCCTCTGCAATGATGGAAATCGATGATTGTGTGTCCCCTCCAACACCTCAATATGCCACCTATCACGCTCGGCATCAGAAAGTCAAGCAAGTAAAGAAAAAGGACACGATTTTTTTATGGTTTTGGTATTTCGCTCATTCTTGGTTTTTTTAGGTGTATATTTTCCACCTTCACTGCATACATACCTGACCTGAGTTGCATTAGAAGTACGAATGGCCAGTGTGATGTATCTCAAACAGGCAAAATATTTTACAAAAAAAGTGACTCCGTCTTTTCCGATTAAACCATCATCAGGAGCAATAAAATCACCAGTGACATCCTCGAAAACGTAATCAGGATCGTAATAAGAACTCATATTTAAAAAGAATACGAAATAAAGAAAGGTAGGAGACAAATTTAAAATAGAAGATAATGATAATATAGGATGGATGTATGGGATGTATGTATGTAGAAGATGGGAAGTATATATGAAGTAAAAATTATGTGATAGCATTTGGTGAAAATGAACACGAATTTATAAGAAGTAAAATCGGGTCAAAAGATTTAATTTCAGTCAACAGAGCCCTGGGTCGCGTCGACACGCTACCGATCGGCTCTGGTCGCATATCGCCATCGTCGTCGACAGACATCTGCGATCGCGTTGACCATCGACGACCGCGCGTGATTTGGTCAAGATTTACCACGCGACCTGCAAGCATATGGTCGCTTTGACCGGATTTTTTTTTTTTTTGCCAATTTTTCATTTTTAACATCCATTTTTTTTCCAAATCATCCATCATTTGCTATATATATATACATACAACCACATTATACTCCACACATTCAACCACTAAATTAGGAGTTCTTACACAAAAACAGTAGAACAAACCATGTCTTCTACATCTACTAGTCGGATCCCACCTAACCTTATTTGCTATTGTGGAAAAGCTTTGTTTATGACGACGTTTATCGAAGCCTTAGAAGTAGAGTAAGGTTATTTCATAATTGTCCCGACTCTCCCAAGTGAAGGTGGTGGATGTGATTTTTTTTATGGGGTGATGATAACAATAAGGGGGGTTGTTGACAAGAATGATGGGCAAGGTGAAGACAACGACACTAAGGTGATTGAGGAGATGAAGAATCTGGTTCAAGTAATCAAGGTTCTCACTGAAGCAATCAAGGAACTACTGAAAATAATAAAACTAATTTTTATTGTACTACTTCTGATTCTTGCATATAAGACCTTACAGTGATTTGGTTAGTTTTATTGCATCTTAATGTCAGATTTATTTTGGTACTCTTTTGTAATGTTCTAGTACTAATAGCTTATCTAATATAATGTCTTAAGAGTTATGTAATGTAATGTTAAATATGTAATTTTCTAATGTTATCTAATATATGTTGGTACTCTTTTTTTCATGTTTAAATTGATAATTAAACTAATACTTTTCAATGAATGAACTAATACATTATAACCAACTAACTAATACTTTTCAATATATTAACCAATACTTATCAATTGATGAACTAATATTGTGAAGAACAAATAATTACTTTATATAATCAATTAATAAAATTATTCAAAGCAAACTAATATTTATTAATTAGTTAGCAAAATAAATTAATAAAACTTCATTAAAATCTTAAATATTAATTAATTCTCGGTCAAAACATATTAAATAAGGTCTTGGTCAACAAAGCGGGATCAAGGGTCGCGTGAGATGGCGGCCGACACATGACCTCGTGATGCGCGGCTTGCCAAGCGTCGACAACCACTTCTTGGCGATGGTATGCAGCGCCCGACAGTCTCTGGGTGCGACAACCAGCGTGTCACAGACAGGCTCGGGCTCGCGCGCATGCATCTGGCATCTTGCCCCTGCATTTACAGTGTGTCATGCGCGTGTTGATTTTTTTTCCCTCTATATATACTATAATATATAATAATACAATATATACACATATAAACACCATTGTCACAACTCATTTTCACAACTAAATTCGAAAATTCTCTCATTTTCACTACACAGTCCTCTCATTTTCACTATTCAATCTTCTCATTTTCACAAGTCGTTTTCACGCCGTCGCCTCCGCTGCCGGAATTGGTTTTGTTTTTCTTTTCATTTTTTTGTTTTAATATATCTTGATGTATGATTTTTCTTGTTCAATTTTTCCGACAAACACTAACGAAAAATTTATTCAATAATGCAGTCTACTTGCCGCCGTCCGCCGTCAACCAACTAAAGGTGTGTTTTTCTTGTTTATATTTGTATACATATTATATGCTTTAAACCGTTAGTTGAATATCCTTTTAAAGTGATGTTTATATTGCTTTAAAGTATTAGTTGGTTATAAAATATTAGTTGTAATTCTTTAAGGTATTAATAGAATTAGACTCGCACTACAACATATGTCATTTTATAAAAAAAGATAAAAAAATATTAGAATTTTGTGAAAATTAAATATTAATTTATAATTTGTGTAAAAAAAAGTTTCAAATCTATTTTAATAGGAAGGGAATATAAATGAACAGAGGCTTGAGTGTCTCCCGGTATTACCACATTATAATTTACTAACATATTATTAACTGTGTATTTAAAGTTTACAAATAAGAATTAATAAATAAAATAAATAATTATCACCCTATATTTAACTATGCATCATTATGTAAAAATACATTTTAACTTATTTTCCAACTATGGAAGTCAACTCAGATGAAATACAAATAATAGAGAGAGAATCATCAAATTACAATTGTATTTGTTTACAAATATGTATTTTTATTACTATTCACAATTGTATTTGTTTATTTTAAAATACCCTTATACAGTTGAGTAAATTAACTTTAAGAATACAATTAAAAGATTTTAGTACATACTGCAAACTTTAGGAATACAATTAAAACTGTACTATTGTAAATATTAAAGATTGTACATATGATTAAAGCACTACAATTATAAAGATTGTACATATGATTAAAGTAAAACATTTTAATTTATTATCTGTTTTGAAATTTGTATAGTATAGATAATATTTAACTTCACGTAATTTTGCCACTTAGCCTCGCCCTTATATTTTGAAGTATTTGTGGACGAAAATATATGTGAAGTATTAGTTATATTGCTGTACAGTATTAGTTATATTGCTGTAAAGTATTAGTTCTATTGCTGTAAAGTGTCACTTGCTTTGTTCTAAGGTATTAGTTGAATAACTTCATAATTTCTTCCTTAGTTCACTATGGCAAGCTTCAACTACCAATACGCCGAATGCACCTATCTGTTTAGACTATGTAACCGATGTGTTACAGCTTCACAACGAATGCAACAAGAAACGCAACAAGATTCACAATTCGATTGGAGTACAATGTTAGGATTCGATCTAAACACCCCTCCAATGGAACAATATGTCGAGCAGTCTGTTTTGGTGCAATATGCTTCAAATCCTGCACATGAAGATAATGTCCTCATGACCAACACCTTTATTGCCCCAGTACAATTCTCTGATTTATACTCACCTACGTTCGATATGTCAACGCCCAACTTGAATCAGTCGGGCGCGTCTACCTTCAATATTCCGGGCACGTCCACATCTCATCACGCCACTCCCCATGGTCCCTCAATGTCTCATCACTCAAGTCAGCATGAGTATGAGAATGAATATCAAACTGCTACGCAGACAACACAAGCCTCATCGTCGCAAAATGCTGAATGGATGACGACGACGTCCATGCTTGGAGGACCCAATGATCCAAGTGTGTTGTTTGCTTTCAAATGTCACAAAGCCAAAAAAATATGGTAAGATCCAGTAAGTAAAATACACATTTTTTTTAATTATTATTTCAAACGGTTACAATATGTAAATTAATGTGTTCATTTTATTTTTTTTAAATATGTAGCATTTTCAAAAGATCATTGGTTCCCAGACTCGAAAGAAATCTATTGCCGCCTGGTCGTCGAATCCATTACCTGAAGGCCATCAATATTTTCATATAATTCAACAATCTGGATTGGAGGGTATCGGGAGATTGATGTTTGAATCAAACAACATGCCCCTCATTACAGCATTCGTTGAACGGTGGCACCCTGAAACAAACACGTTTCATATGCCTTTCGGGAAGATGACGATCACACTTCATGACGTTCACGCTATTCTTGGTAAACTGGAAATAAACTTAATATTTAAAAAATTAAATTTTGTACATGCTCATTAATTAATTTCACTTATAACAAAAATAACTTTTTTCCAATGTAGGCTTGAGAATAAATGGCCTCCCCGTCGTTGGCAGCGGACCATGTCTTGACAATGCATTGATTAATAGGTGTGGATCTAGGGGAGGCAATTTAAAAAGCACACTCCTTTAAGGATATACTCAAGGCGTGTTTTAGTGGGCAGCTGAGTGATGCCTATATTGCTCGAGGTTACCTGTGGTACTTGATGGGGAGTACACTCTTCGTTGATAAAACATGTGATGTTGTCCCCAAAAATTATGTAAATGTGTTGGGTAATCTCGAGTCTGTCCCTCGATATGCATGGGGAGCCGCGGCATTAGCTTATTTATATAAGCAGCTTGGGAAGGCATCCAGAATTGAGACGGCACAATTGTCGGGCTGCTTAACATTAATTGAGGTAAAAATTCAATTTCAATAATATTTCCAATTATATTTAATTAATACACTATTATCAATATATGTAACTAATAACTAAAAAACACGTTTTTAATTTTCAGTGCTGGATATACGAGTACTTCCCTAACTTGCGCAAACGCAGCGAAGCTACCTCGTTTAACCTTGCCCACCCAAGAGCATCGTACTGGAACAAGACCCAAAAATTCCAAAACTCGACACGGGATATTGTACATTACCGTAAACTGTTGAATAATTACCCTTCGACTCATGTATGTTTATCATTCTCAATACACCCTTAATAGTAATAACGTCAGTAATAATTTAAGTACCTTAACAAAATGATATATAAAAATATTTTACTTACTTTATAGGTCAATTGGACTCCATACGGCATTCCAGCGTCTATCCCTGCCCCTTCATTTTTTCATGGATGCATTCAGTTTCTTGACTTCGCCGAAGGGTATATGCCGAGGAGGGTTGCAAGGCAATATGGGAGAGTTCAGCCCATACCGCCACCACCGATCGACTTAGATCTTGAACGTTCAAAATTCGGTGCCAGTGCAGAGAGGTATAAAAAAGTGTATGGACCCACGGTGGCATATTGAAATGAAATGCAAAATCATTGTTACCGTCTCGGGGACCTTGGTACCTTCGCTGTAGTGCAGGACAGTACCACGGATAAGTATCCTGCATGGTATGCAAACATTACTCATCCGAGAGTGCACAACACTGCACATGGTGAGAATAATGTTTATGTCAGTGTCATGTCGAGGTCAGCTCACCAAAGGTTGGGACACGTGAGGCAAGAAACTCACGATTTGATCAATCAAGCTAGTGTTGATCCACAATGTCCACCCTATATAATGCCTCAACTTGGCTCGATTGCCCATCATGCCGGTACCGCGACGGTCCCCGATCCTGCATATTGGGGACAGCAACACGTGTATCCCCCTGAACAATTCACACAAGACATAGCTCCTGGTTGGTGGTGGAACAGATACAAATGGCAACCCAACAACCCTTATGACAATCAATAATACTTTTTTTTTTATAGCAAAATTATTTATTTGTATTTTATTGTTTTATATGATAAATTAGTATTCCAATTTTTTTATCTCTAGTTTAAATGTTTTATCTTTTTATTGTTTTATCTTTTTATAGAAATCAATAATAATATAGAAATTGCTTGCTTATTTAAATCTATAAAAACTAATATGTTTGTATATCTTATTAAAAGATGAGTGCAGAAAAAATAATATTCGAAAATGTCAACACTGTCGATAACCAGAAAAGACCCCCAATGTTGCTGTGGTTGGACGATGATGGAAGGTAATATAATTTTTATAAATAATATTACGTTTTAACTTTTTATAATTAATGAAATTCTTAATATGGACGAACTAATTGGACACAACAGTTTCATTGCACGGTTTGGATACTGTGTGAATAACGTGGTACGGAGCATATGTTGCAAGTACCTTGACCTAAAATGGACAAACTGGTCCATGGTTCCTTCCGAGTGTCGGGAACACATGTGGACTATATTCCAAGTAGGTTTTATCATGTTTGCATTTTACACTTATTATTATTTTTGTGAACACATGTGCATCTTATTTATTTTAATTACAGGGTAAATTCAAGATGAATGAAGATCCAGCTGATTTTAGAATAGCATTTTTCAAAGTTTGTGTAACATTCATGCGTCAAGGATGGACAACTGCCATAATACATGTTGACGAACCTGAAGGGTCACAGATAAAAAAGAAACTGTGGTTTGATTGGGGAAATCACATTTAAATTCATGTAGCTTTATTTATTAAGACTGTATTAAATTGATGCTTAATATTATTTTGAAAACGTGTTTTTAGACTGGTTAATATTATTTGTATAAAATTAATGCTTAATATTAATTATAGTATAAACCAACTACATATTATTTGTACACCCCGATCAACGCATAAATAAATTTATTAATTATAAATTATAAATAAATAATTATAAATTATAAATAAATAATTATAAATTATAAATAAATAAAAATTATAAAAAATTCGAAATTAAAAAAAACGAAATTAAAAAAAAAAAAAAGGAGTCGCATGATACATGCGACGAAACAGTTCTCAGTCGCATGGTCCATGCGACGAAGACAATTCCGGTCGCATGGTCTATGCGACAGGCTATTATTTGGTCGCATGATCAACGCGACGTACTATGTCGGCATCGCATGGTCCATGCGACGGTCGCTTAATTTTTTTTTTGTTTTTTTTGGCTTGTACGATGAACTACCAAATCAGTGGTCACTTTTGTGTATATAGCATAACTTCATGCAGATATATAAACACACACAGTATAAAATGGATCTCATCAATCATCACACGCATTCATGGACCCAAATAATTTTTGTGGTTATCAAATTGACCATAACACTATAAGAATTGAATAATATTATGGTTGTCTTTTTCTTCATTCATATATAGTCCAAAATTGATTTTCATTTGTATTATGAAATGAAAAAAATCAATTGTTCAGATTATAAAATGTCGAAAATATAAAGTTACAGTTAGAACTTCTAAGGTACAAACTTGAAGTTGTTTTCTTGTGAGTTGTGAGAGCTCATTGGAGTCTGTTCTTAATTTGTTAAGTTTTATCCAGGGGTGATTATTAAATTTGCAAAATCGTTCAAATCACCCGCATCGAACCTTATTGCACCGCTATTGATAATTTTTTATAATAAATTGTGGTTAATTTTTTTAGTGCAAAATCGCACCGTAAAGTTGGTACAATTTTAAATTTTCGTTGCAAACCGCACCGACCGCACTGCATAGTTACAATTGTAGTCATCCTATTTCTCTAACACTTATTCTTCAACTAAGTCTACAAGGTAATAAATTATGTTCACGATTTTTTTAATTTATATTCTTAACTTTTATAGATAACAAGCTCATATGTTGTATTTATATATTATTTTCAACCTCTTTCAACATGTTTTTCAAGAGTTTGGACATCTACAAATTCATGTAATGCTATTCAAAGATATTTTTTTCATTTTTTCATTTCAATATACAATTTTACAATAGAATATTATTTAATCAAATGTGTTGTCACTAATTTAAATAGACATTAATATCTTCTACTAATATTTATATTTCTTTAAAACTGTCAAACCGCAAATAATCAACCGAAACCCCCTAAAATTGCATGATCATTTTTATATGAAAAATTGCGGTTAGAAATTATACAATCAATCGAATCGCATGTAGCAAGACAATTTGAACTTAGTCGAAAAAACCTCAAAATCGCACCGTGGACACCCCTAGTTTTATCTTGTCAAATAGTGTTGACGGTTCCAACTTAATAATTACTACTTTTGTTCTTTAATAATTGTCTTATTATTTTAAATTGTATGTTCTTTTTAATAATTCGATATTCGGTTTAAAGATCGATTAATTTGGGGGATCAGAACCCATCATTTATTAGCGAGGGTCCCACTTCAAGTTAGAACAATGCTCTCTATGGACTAACCCATCTCGAGTTGATCACACCTAAAGAGTTTCGAACCTACTCTAAATTTATCATCTTTATGTCCTTTAGTTAATACAAATATAAATTAATTTATCATTTTTCTCTTAAATTGTGTTCTTATTTATCTGTCCTTTAGTTGATACAGTGTTTTCAAAAACCGGTTGAACCGCCCGGTTGAACCGGTCGAACCGTGAACCGCTCATGTCGCCGGTCCAATTACTCCTTAAAAACGGTTAATTCGATTTTATTATTTTTATTATTTATTAAATCACTTTTTTCATTTTTTTATTATTTTTTTCTAAACCTCTCTATATAATGTTATTGTTTTTATCTCAATATCATTTTCTCTCAAATAAATTCATTCACAAGTCATTAATTTCATTTAATCTCTTTATCGTCGTCACATATTGTGTGGAATTAATCCACAACGTCATCATCTCTGGTCTCCAAACTCTATTGTATTTATTTTAATATAAGATTTATAAGTTATAAATTAGTATAATTTTAATATTTTATGAATAAATATTTATTTTTTAATATAACATACAAAATATAAAAGAAATATGCATAAATCAATTTAACGGTTCAACCGGTCCAACCTGTTGAACCGGCAACCGATGCCTAGACCGGTTTGATCACCGGTTCGGTTATGAAAACACTGAGTTGATATCAATATAAATTTGTCATTTTTTCTTTTAACAATACCTCTAATAAATGTTAATCACCTTCTTATAACTAAATAATTATTAATTATGCTCTCTATGAATAAATAAGGGTATAAAATCTTTTTACTACCCTAATTAATAAAAAAAATTAGTTTGTACGAATGGATAAATTGAGATAGATGATACGGATAATAATAATTATTTTTTCATCACTAATACAGATTTGGGCTTGGAGAGCTGTTAAAAATAACCTTGGAGAGCGGTTATAACAGTTCTCCAAGTAACAGCTGTCCAAGCTTGGACAGCTGATAAAAAACCACATTCCAAGCAAAACCACTTACATAGCGGTTCCTAACCGCATTGCAAGCGATCGCTCTTAGACAGCGGTTTAAAAGGACAGCGGTTTACAACCGCTGTCTAACCCTTTTTTTTTAATTTTTTTATAAATAAATACACTTGGACAGCGGTTTTTAACCGCTGTCCAATAATTTTTTTTTTTACAATTAATATATATTTAATTTATATTTTAAAAATCCTGTTTATATAAAACCAAAACTAAAATCATAAACCAAAACTTATACCACGATAATATATATATATATATACACATCCAATATACCGAAACATATCAAATAAATTAATAAACGCATACGCATCATATATGAAATAAATATCCGTCAACAAATTAAAACATGAAGTATATCAATACAAATATATAAGTAATATGCTACCAAAAGTTATCCCGCTCTATCTAAAATTATACAAGAATCGATTGTAAAGGTACCATGTCCAATCCATTTTCCATTTGTTCATTCTTTGTTTGGAGTAAGACTTGACCGGACGATCATAGACAAATTGCAAATAACGATCAATTAATCAATATAGTTAGATATATATAGTATGAATTTTTATTCAATTAATAATAATTTAAATAAATCGATAAATTGACTTACGTTGATAGGAATCGAAGTTTAAGAAGCGCATATTATATCTTCAATATAACAGCACACAAAATGTCCACAGTGATCGCTATCTCGTTGCCTCGGTGCCTGTTGATTAGTAATTATAATCACATATTACAATTAAAATTATTTTATATTAGTTTGATAACTTAATAAATTAAATTTACCTTAACATTATTCCAGTTCACTTTATCGAAGTTAGCTCTTGAGCCTTGATTAGGAAGGCGACTCCGATACATTGTCATCACACTATTATTATTAGAATTAAAAAATAAAGTTAGATTAAATATGCATAATTTTAATAAGTAAAACAAATCATTATATTATAATATTAAAAATGAACTTACGCTTCCATGTACGAAGTGAGATCAGACCGATTTGAAGCCAAACCATTCGCAGTGGATCCATAAAATATACACTTAATGTGCTCATATTTATGGCGACCAACACCCAATGATTCCTATATTATATTAAGAATATTAAAATTAACTGTAAAATTTAGCATATGTGCAAATATCATATATATTATGAATATAAATTTTAACGAAATGTTTATTGTACTCACCCCACATTTGTTGGCCAAAAAATGAGATGATCTATGTCAGTATAACTCAGCATATGAGAAACTTGTTGGGGAATGAGTTGCACAGATCTATTCGGGGTGAATATTTAAATACAAATTTAATTCATTAATTATTACTAGCATGAATTAATCCTATATTAATTCAAATAATAATTGCAACAACATATCATGCATATAAAAAGCCACGTAAAACCTACGCATACGGTATCTATGGGTTTACATGAACGTACCTCTCGGGATGGCAGTGGCTTTGGTCGGACGGACTAACCAAAAGGACTTCCCAAGTATTCCCTTAGCCCTTGCTCGACAATCCGGTGGAAGGATACTCGCGAACAATTAACAAAAGGAAAAAATAAACTTTGTTGCATCACTTATGTGGATTTGCTAATATTTTCAGCACATGGAATTGTACTTGGGAATGAACTAATCATCCCCTATTTATAGGAGAGGAGGGGGTCGAAATTCTTGTAGAAAATCAATGTGGGAAAAGACTTTTCTTGGTCACTAAGAAATCTTGAATATATCTCCTATATTCTTTTTCCCATAATTAAAATATTCCACAAAAATCCCACCTCCTCAATTATGGATAAATTTCAAAAAAATGAAGAAAGAATCCAAGATTTGGATCTTCTTGAATTTATGAGATATTCTTGTATTTCAAAAAATACATATCTTCCATAATATCTTTTCAAGAAAATCTTTCTTGCCCATTATATTCAAAATTTTCGAAAATTTCCTCATGAATAACCAAGTGGGAGATTTCTTGAATTTAATGAGAAATCTTGTATTCCAAGAATACATATCTTCATTCCATAACAAAATTCAAAGAAAATCTTTCTCCCTCTTTTATCCATAAATTTCGAAAAATTAGAAGAAATATAAGCAACAATATTTATTTTATTTTAATCACCTTTTTAGGTTATTGGACTATATGTTTGGGCTACTCGGGGGCCTTTAGGAGAATTAAGATTGGACCTTCTAATGGATCTTGAATATCTAATATTGAGCCACAATATAATTCAAGCCCATAAATATTAATTAATCCCACTACATAATTAATATTGCACCATCCATCTTAACCCATATTACAGTCAATATGGCTCCCGGTCATTATTTCCCGTGTTTAAGATTATCTAGCCCATTAATTAATTCAAGCCACTAAAATAGTTTTCCGTTAATTAATATCTTTTGTCCTTGGTCGAGAAAGCGGTTCAACATTATTATCCATCTGGAAACTAATTCCACTTGCAAGATTTGGTATGATAAAACTTATGAACCTCCCAAGGGGGCAAATCAAGCAAGCGTGCTTGCACAAATTCTTAAGATTAAATCTTAGCAATCACATGTGACCAATAATATTGCCCAAGATAAAAAGTATTGAATCTCTCTCGATTAAGCTACCCATGATAAGTCAAAGCAATAGTTACCAATCCCACGTGATCCTATTTAAGGACGAAGGTTAAGAAACAACGAACCACCGAGGTCTAATTCTTCCTTGTTTAGATTCAAGAATTTATCCTCTTGTAGTCCTATTCAAATTGACCGACCATGCACTAGTGTAATCTCTTGGTCAAGACAAACCAATCTTAGCCTTACACCTCAACCTTTTCGCGATGGTTGTTCATTTCCATCTAGGTCGTGAATGGCGTACTTTTTTAGTTACTAGGACCGTGTTAATTTAATCTTACGTGATCCGGTATCACTAAATTAACTACAGTGTAACACGTACGAATTATTGAACAGTTATGCAGTAAATATATATAACATTCAATCATATTTAAAGCATCAGTGATAAACAATTTATTTCAGTAAATAAGTCTGGAAATTCAGTTTCGATTATACAAAGTAAAAAGCATACTTTTCAGTATAATCCCAACAATCTCCCACTTATACTCAAAGTCTGCTTTTAAGTATACTACAACACGTCTCGAGTAGTCCTTGACATCTAATGTCACCTACACGAACCTAATAATTTCTCCCACTTATACTCAAAGCAGATTGGCAACGGTCTTGACACCCATTCCACTCACATGTCTCTCGAATGTATTCAGAGGCAGACGCTTTGTGAATGGATCTGCTAGGCTGTCCTCAGACGCTATCTTTGCCACATCTATATCTCCTCTCTTAACGATTTCTCGTATAAGATGTCTTTCCTTAAATGTGTTTGTTTTACTCGTGGACTCTTGGTTCTCTTGAATTTTCAACTGCCCCTAGCAGATATTGCTAGAGAAATTCAGAGCACCATCCAAGTCCACTAAGAAGATCTAGAGCCCAATCGGTTCTTCCACTGCTTCACAAGCAGCTACTTACCCGAGTCCCATGGTTGAGTCAGTGATGCATTTCTGCTTCACACTCGTTCATTTGATGGCTACACTTCCCAAATGGAAACACACTAACTGAGGCAGATAATCTCTGGAATCTAAATCTGATTGGAAATCCGAGTCCGTGTAGCCGATGGGGATTGGAGTATCTGACTGATAAATCAACATTCTATCCCGAGTTCTTTTCAGACACTTCAGAATGTTTTTAACTGTCGTCCAATGCGCTTTCCCTAGGTTACTTTGATATCTTGCTACCATGCCTACGGCAAAGCAGATATCCAGTCTCGTACACAGCAATGCATACATAAGGTTTCTGACAGCCGAAGCACAAGGAATACCTTTCATGTCATCTATCTCCTTTTCGTCTTAGGGAATATTTTCTTGGATAGATGGATTCCAAGTCTGAAAGGTACGGATCATTTCTTGGAATCTTGCATGCTGAATTGTTTCAAAACCAGTGTCTATGTATGAAACTTGCGATAACCCGATCATCCTTTTCTGGCGATCTCGAGTTATCTTGATCCTAAGGATATGTCCGGCTTTTCCTAAGTTTTTCATATCAAACTGTTTTGAAACCATGCCCT
This sequence comes from Stenogyne calaminthoides, assembly GCA_037126765.1. Lineage (NCBI taxonomy): Eukaryota > Viridiplantae > Streptophyta > Magnoliopsida > Lamiales > Lamiaceae > Stenogyne > Stenogyne calaminthoides. Next base: position 21,048,973 of record JBBCBC010000032.1, read on the forward strand.
TACGTCTGATCACACCTTCACATCGTTCTCGATGATCACAATGTCATCTACGTATAGTACTAAGAATACCAATGCAGTTCCAAAACACTTTTTATATACACAACTTTCAAACTTGTTTTGATCAAACCCATAAGACTTTATTACATGATCAAAACTTTGGTTCCAAGCTCTGGATGCCAGTTTGAGTCCGTAAATGGACCTCTTGAGCTTACAAACTAGGTGTTCTTGGCCTGTTTCAATGAAACCTTGGCGTTGTTTGTACATAGATCTCTTTATCAAGACTTCCGTTAAGGAAAGTTGTCTTGACATCTATTTGCCAAATTTCAAGGTCGAAGTGCGCAGCAATCGATAAGAGAATACGGATGGACTTAAGCATGGCTACGGGCAAAAAAAAGTTTCCTCATAATCGATCCCTTTCTTTCTGAGTATAACCTTTCGCCATTAGTCTTGCTTTAAAGGTTTCAACCTTCCCGTCCGGTCCTCTTTTCCTCTTATATACCCACTTGCATCCAATGGGTTTGACCCCATTAAGTGGTTCGACTAGCTCCCACACTCTATTATGAAACATAGAACCTCTTTCGGCTTTCATTCTTTGTTTTTGCCAAGAATCGCATCCTTATCTTGGAGTGCCTCGCCATTTGTCCATGGGTCCGATTAAAAATCAAGTCCGAGGACTCTCCTATTCCATGAATCTCTCGGGCTGTCTAACAACCCTCCCACTATAACGAGGCTCCGGTTGTGAAAACGTATCGTTTGGTATATCATCTAGTACAGTCGGCATTGAGGTTTGCCCTCTAAGCTCATTTAAGGTAATCTCATACGGGTTTTCTTTGGTTCATATAGTTTTCTTCCAAAATCTAAAGTGGGTGCGGATGTCCACCTTTTGATCTTGAACTATAGAACATACACCCTTTTGTTCCCTCGGGGTATCCTACAAAAGCGACCTTAATTTTGATCGAGGATCCAATTTACGGTTTCCTTGTCCAACACGTGGGTCGGACACCCCAAAGTTCTCATGTGTCTCATACTGGGCTTGCGCCCGGGTCCACAATTCTTTGGGGTTTTGGGAGCCGATTTGGATAGCACCAAGTTCGAAATGTAAGTCGTTAAGTACCAAAGGTATGACCCCGAATCGACTCGGGAAGATCCGCATAACTCATCATTGATCTAACCATTTCCAAAAAAGAATTATGTTTCTTTTGCTCGCACCCCCGTTTGGTGAGGGGTTCCGGTGCGATCTTATTTGGGATACAATCCTTCATCGATATAAGCGGTTCAAAAACTCATCGCCGAGGTATTCGCCTCCACGATCGGATCGTAGAGACTTGATCGTTTTTTTCCATATGATTCTCTGCTTGATCCTTAAATTCTTTAGAATTTCTCAAAGGTCTCAGATTCATGCTTCATAAGGAAAATGTACCTTGAGTCATCATCAAGAAAATTACTCATAACCTCCTCTTCCTTTGGTTAACATTGAACTACGTACATCTATGTAAACGATCTCTAACACTTCTTTAGCCCCATTCCCCTTGGCTCCAAATACCATCTCGGTCATATTACTCTCCAAACAAGATTCGCAGGTTGGAATCGGTTCAACTTGGAGAAAACCCTAGTGAACCGTCTCTCACCAACCTTTGGATCCTCTTTGGATTTATATGACCCTAATCTTAGATGTCAAAGAAGTGTCTCGTTCACGTCTGATGAACTTTTTCTTTTCTCGGAAACAGTTGATGTGTTATAGGATACATTTTGTGAGTGGTGTGCACAATTAATTGTATAGAGATCATTCAACAACGTTCCATGACAGATAAATTTATCAAAAAAAATGGTAACAACTTTTATTAAAAAAGTAACCAAAATATCCATCATGAAAAAGTTTAGAAACTGAAATCAAATTCTTTCTAAAACTCGGAACGTACAGAACATCTCTTAAAATTAAAACTTTGTCTTCAAAAGACAGGTGCACTTCTCCCACTGCTTCAGTTGCCACTCTCGTAGCATCGCCCAGTGTGACGAGGATCTCACTTCCACTTAGTTGTCGGGTCCTTTTGAACCCCTGTAACGTGAAACAAACATGATCAGTGGATCCCGTATCCACCACCCATAAATGGGAGGCATACGCCGCTAAACAAGTTTCAACAACTAGTGAGTGAGGATTACCTTTCTTTCCTTTCCTTTTGGGATTGGAACAGGCTGACCTCCAATGTCCTTTCTCCCCGCAGTTGAAACATATTCCTTTTGGCTCTTTCTTGACACCCAACCAGCTAACCGTCTTTTTCTCACTTTTCTTAATGATGAGCTTGCTTTGGTTCTGACCACTTTCCTCTTCTTGAGACTTGCCTTCCACTGGCATAGATCTCGAGAAAAGGCTTTTGGTCACCAATGCTTCGTCTTTCTTTCCTAAATGCTTCTCCACTTTCTCCAAGGCTTCTTGAAGATCATCCATGGTAAACATGTGATCACTCATCACAAAACCACAGTAAAATTCATCGAAGCTCCTTGGCAGAGTAAGCAACAGAAATTCGATTTGGGCCTCATCACAATACTTAGTTCCGAGATAAGCCAGTTTCAGAAAATGGTTTTTGACTCTGAGAACATGCTCCTTTACAGGTGTTCCCTCAACCATTTTCAGCCTAGCCACGTCGTTGTTTTTAAACTGATCGATCATGCGGTCTTTTGTTGAAAACATTTCTTCAAGACTTTGCATAATCTCCGCAGCTGACTCAACACCTTCATGAACGTGTTTCAAATCATCAGACAGTGAAGTCAAGATTACACGTTTCATGTGTTCATTGGCCTGCTCCCAAATATTATACTCATGTCTTGCCGCATCAGTTGATTCATCAGTAGGCTTACGTGGTTTGGGTACATCAAGAATCCAATAATTTTTTTGTGCAGGTAGGACATGCATCATATTTCGTTTCCAAACATTATAGTTTTCTCCAGATAATTGGTGTTCTTTGAGTGTATATAACAGTGGATTAAAAGGTTGCGACATGATGAACTGAAATAAACAATAATATGCATAAGCACAAAATTATCACAAGGTTTGATCACATGCATCATATTAAAATCTCAAAAAAAATATGAACATGCATCAGCCAACATCTCAAAAACAGTTTAAATAAGCCACGTGGGGTGGGTCATTATTTAAACACATTCAAGCAGGTTACAAACAAAACGATTTACAAACCTTTAATATCCAGATTAATAGTTGGCTCTCCCTTGACCAATATAAAATTGATAGGGACTTGAAGTATATGCATATCAATTTTATACCTAAGTAATAACCATGATTAAATCTGAGGATTACTATTTAAGCTTTGATCGAGCCTCGTGGGGAGGGACCGTCGCCGCCACTAGTAATAACCCACAATCATCTGTTTGGAATTCATTCATGTGAAACCTATCTTTTGACCGTCCCGTGGGGGAATTTCTCCAAAAGAATTCACAAATAAATAAATCATGGAGGTCAAAATTAATTCAATTTTATTATCCTGAATAAAATTGTCAATTAATTATTTAAACATACTTAGTAATTTTGCGGTTGAGATTTTTTCAATTTGGCAACCCTCATGCAAAACACATTTAAACAAATTAAATAAAGCATAAGATAGCACAAATAAATCAAGCAAAAGCAGAAAAATAAACATATTGGGCACAAATTATCCAATTGTCATGGTTTGATTTTTCTTGATTGATCTTGAAGAAACACGTCTCGAATTTCTCCCACTTCGTTCGTCTCGAAAAAAAAATACTTCGCTCCTCGAACCGCCCGCCACGCCTTCCTTGGCCATGGGATGCACCCGCAAGATCCGTCGGCCACTTGGTTCGGGGGGACTAGCCAACCCTCGGACCGTGATCGTCGTGCCGGTTGATTACTCGGCCATTTTGGCGGCCCTCGGTCAGTTCTCGGCGGGTCCGGTAGCGGCATCTCCAGCGACGACGATTCTTTGCCTCGGCCTGCCCGTCACCTCGCCGGCGCCCGCCGTCTCCGCCTTCGCCCTTCAAAATTCCAGCGACATCCGCCCCATCGGCTTTCGGCACTGGCGCGCGCCGCCCGTCTTGTATGCCCTTCATCCTCGTCTTGGCGCTTCGGCCGCTTTAGCCTCGCCCTGCGCCCAAGCTTGCCGGTCTTGGCGCCCACGCTGTTCTCGATTTCGTCCTTTAATTCTTCGTCTCTTCGTTCCCGATCCGTTACAATTTATTTATAAAAAATAAATAAACCTAGATCTAGACTAGTCATTACATTGATCAAATCAAACAAATCTAGTCTACTCGTGGATTTTCTCACGAGGCAAAACAAATCCGAATCGAATCGAATTAAAAACCACGCTTTATATGCATGCAAAAATAAAACATTAAAATCCATGACAATTGGATACCTGCAAAACAAATCTAACATATCCAATTTTAAATTTAATGTCCACGAATTAAATTACAATTTAAAAATTCAGAGCCCGAAACAGTGGCTCTGATACCAGTTGTTGGGGAATGAGTTGCACAGATCTATTCGGGGTGAATATTTAAATACAAAATTAATTCATTAATTATTACTAGCATTAATTAATCCTATATTAATTCAAATAATAATTGCAACAACATATCATGCATATAAAAAGCCACGTAAAACCTACGCATGCGGTATCTACGGGTTTACATGAACGTACCTCTCGGGATGGCAGTGGCTTTGGTCGGACGGACTAACCAAACGGACTTCCCAAGTATTCCCTTAGCCCTTGCTCGACAATCCGGTGGAAGGATACTCGCGAACAATTAACAAAAGGAAAAAATAAACTTTGTTGCACCACTTATGTGGATTTGCTAATATTTCCAGCACATGGAATTGTACTTGGGAATGTACTAATCATCCCCTATTTATAGGAGAGGAGGGGGTCGAAATTCTTGTAGAAAATCAATATGGGAAAAGACTTTTCTTGGTCACCAAGAAATCTTGAATATATCTACTATATTCTTTTTCCCATAATTAAAATATTCCACAAAAATCCCACCTCCTCAATTATGGATAAATTTCAAAAAAATGAAGCAAGAATCCAAGATTTGGATCTTCTTGAATTTATGAGATATTCTTGTATTTCAAAAAATACATATCTTCCATAATATCTTTTCAAGAAAATCTTTCTTGCCCATTATATTCAAAATTTTCGAAAATTTCCTCATGAATAACCAAGTGGGAGATTTCTTGAATTTAATGAGATAATCTTGTATTCCAAGAATACATATCTTCATTCCATAACAAAATTCAAAGAAAATCTTTCTCCCTCTTTTATCCATAAATTTCGAAAAATTAGAGGAAATATAAGCAACAATATTTATTTTATTTTAATCACCTTTTCAGTTATTGGACTATATGTTGGGCTACTCAGGGGGCCTTTAGGAGAATTAAGATTGGACCTTCTAATGGATCTTGAATATCTAATATTGAGCCACAATATAATTCAAGCCCATAAATATTAATTAATCCCACTACATAATTAATATTGCACCATCCATCTTAACCCATATTACAGTCAATATGGCTCCCGGTCATTATTTCCCGTGTTTAAGATTATCTAGCCCATTAATTAATTCAAGTCACCAAATAGCTTTCCGTTAATTAATATCTTTTGTCCTTGGTCGAGAACGGGTCAACATTATTATCCATACCGAAACTAATTCCACTTGCAAGATTTGGTATGATAAAACTTACGAAAACTCCCAAGGGCAAATCAAACAAGCGTGCTTGAACACGATTCTTCGTATTAAATCTTAGCAATCACATGTGACCAATAATATTGCCCAAGATAAAAAGTATTGAATCTCTCTCGATTAAGCTACCCATGATAAGTCAAAGCAATAGTTAACAATCCCACGTGATCATATTTAAGGGACGAAGGTTAAGAAACAACGAATCATTGAGGTCTAATTCTTCCTTGTTCGGTTAAAGAAGAATTTATCCTCCTGAGGTCCTATTCAAAAGATCGGTCATGCACTAGTGTAATCACTTGGTCAAGACAAACCAATCTGAGCCTTACACCTCAACCTTTCGCGATGGTTGTTCATTTCCATCTAAGTCGTGAATGGCGTACTTTTAGTTATAAGGGACTGTTAATTTAATCTTTTGTGATCTGGTATCACTAAATTAACTACAGTTGTAACAAGTACAATTATTGAACAGTTATGCAGTAAATATATATAACATTCAATCATATTTAAAGCATCAGTGATAAACAATTTATTTCAGTAAATAAGTCTGAAAATTCAGTTTCGATTATACAAAGTAAAAAGCATACTTTTCAGTATAATCCCAACAAAACTAACCACTCCATGGTCTGTGGCCTATCAACCATTAAGCAAGACACTTGAGAGGAGACAAAGGAATTAAGGGTTTGTGCTTGGAGAGCGGTTCAAAACCGCTGTCCCTTAGACGACAATGTTTCGAACCGCATTATAAGTCTATAGAGCGGTTTTGAAACCGCTCTCCAAGTATTTTTCTTGGAGAGCGGTTTCAAACCGCATTGTAAGTTCTTTCTTTTTTTTAATAAAAACCGCTCCAAGCTCGGTTGATTTTTACAATCTTGATTAGATAAAGTCTTATTTTACTAGTTTTATTGTATTTTGTGTCTATTTATAAATAGACTGAGTTTCTTGTGCACAATTATTTCATGCAAAAATGCATTAGTTTATGGCTTGGTCTTCTATGCACCATATGCACCCAATACTCCATTGTGTATTTTAGCAATTTGCAATTTATTGCACTAAAACTTGCAACTTGTTACACTGAAAAATGCAATTATGTTTTACGAACACAGGTTACACGTTTCAGTGTAACAAGTCGCAAATTTTAGTACACCAAGTTGCAAGTTTTTTAAATACACTACGGAGTGCACCGTGCACCTAATGCACATGAGACCCACTCTTAATTTATTAATATTAATTATTTTATTAAAATATGTTAGTTGTTATATGAAAGTATGTGTACGTGTTTTTCATAGTGTTGTCTAAAATTTTATACAAACATAAACGGCAACATGTAACAACGAAAGACTTAAAACACTTTGCAAACAGATTCAAAACTGTGTATAGACTCCTTTCAAGAAAAAAAAAATTGTGTATAGACCTAATTCAATCTATACGAGCCTTATGGCTAAAAACTTAACTATATTAAAGTAGTGACACAAACAAGGTCATTTTACAAGACCCAAAAAGATATATTGTAATAACATACTCCCTAAAACGAACTTCCTATAAGTATGGTAATGATCGTATTCAACACAACATACAATATAAAAAGAACCAATGTTGATAGGAATATTTTGAGGCATTCGACCAACACAAATTGAGAAGACAACGATCCTAAAAAAACTTAGATGCACTAAGCACTCAATAGTGTTGTTGGTTGTCAATGAAGCTTGTTATTTATAGACCACGAATCCAACTGCATTTCATATCCACTTTGAGGTTTGGACAACCTAGAAAATTATTCCCCACTAACTTCATGATCTCGATAACAACCTATGTTCTCCGCAACTCTCTCTCTTATTTTATCTGCAACCGCTTGACTTAAACACATTTTAAAGTTGTCTACCTACATATAAAAATATTGTGGACAACATAAAATATTCAAAGTTAGTATTAGAAGAAAAAACGAACTTTGATGTTGTCATAAATGTTTGGACGACATCCAAAATCACAATAGAAAAACTTTAGACTTAATAAACTAAGACTCCCTTTAGACTTAATAAACTAAGACTCGAAAGCCATATACATTTATTATATACAATGAACTCCATAAGTGAAATATACAACATATTTAATTAATACACGTCCAAATGGTGGGTCTCCATATATCCTACAAAGTAGGATCCATTATGTAACATCCTTATTCATGGTCAATTCCAACATGTTTTTAACTTCTTCCACTCTTTAACCAACTGCTTTACATCATCCCATATATATTTCTCTATAATTTTCTCTACAATTTATTCTACAAGACACAACATGAGAAATAACAAATGGAATCACAACCCACAAAATGTTGGTTGTGAAAGAAAAGACGAATTATTAATATTGTCACACATTAGTAATCACATTAAAAGTAACATCAACGATCTCCCCCAATTTAATCTTTCTACAACAACAAATCTGATGCAATAATAGAGAATAAAAAATAAATAAAGATGTAATATTTTAAAAATACACTTTGACTTGTACGATACACCTGGTGCAGGTGCACACACGACCTTGTCAACTTTTTATACTAAAAAATATCGTTAAAAAATATTGCGTACTTTGAATAAAGAGTTCCCATTAGACCATTTTTTCCCCTATTTTATATCAGTGTTTACAGAAATCGGTTGAACCGCCCGGTTGAACCGGTCGAATCGTGAATTGTTCATGTCGCTGGTCCAATTACTCCTTAAAAATGGTTAATCCAATTTTATTATATTTATTATTTATTAAATCACTTTTTATTAATTTTTTCATTATTTTTTTTCTAAATCTCCCTATAATGTTATTGTTTTTATCTCAATATCACTTTCTATCTCATAAATTTATTCACAAGTCACCAACTTAATTTAATCTCTCTCCGTCGTCACTTACTATGTGGAATTAATCCACAACGCCATCATCTCTAGTCTCCAAACTCTATTGTATTTATTTTAATATAAGATTTATAAGTTATAAATTAGTATAATTTTAATTTTTTATGAATAAATATTTATTTTTTTAATGTAACATACAAAATATAAAAGAAATATGTATAAATCAATTAATGGTTGAACCGTCGGTTCAACCGTTTGGACCGGCAACCGACTCCCAAACTGGTTTGATCGCCGATTTGATTATGAAAACACTATTTTATATGATCTTATATACAGGATAACATTTCTATGCACATTGGTTTAGTGATGCCACTTTTCACGGATTGATAATCATCTACAACCAAGTTCATTTAAATCTCAAAGGAATCCAAAACCAAAGAAACACAAATTAATCATGATACTTAATGCTTAGTTATGCCTGTAATATATTTTTTGCCATATATTTCTTCACACATTAGGCTCAATTCGTTGATCATATAAAAATATATACATTGACAAATTAACGATGACGAATACCCTCGAATACAGTGGCGGACCCAGAATTTTAAATTTAGGTACAAAATATAATTAATAAAATATATTTTAATACTTAGAAAAATTATACAACTTGATGTAAATTAAATTAAAAAAATTATATAGTCAACCCAAATTACAATTACAATTATGTCGAGTAATTTATAAAAGTCTATGACATCATCACTAGCAATTTTTAGAAATAAATTCCATAAAAGATTAACGTAAAATTGAAAGATAGGTTTCCTGTGTGCAACTTATTTAATTGAAACATTCAACTTGATTATACTGAAACGTTTAATTTATTCTACATTGAATAAGTTGAACGCTTTAGTATAAAAAAATTAAATGTTTCAGTAAAACAAGTACATGTTTCACAAATACACATAAATTGCACGTTGCACATGATGTATACAAAGTTTTGTCAAAATTGAAAAGACTACTCATAATAATAATTTATCTCGATTACATTATTTAATTAATATACATGTAGCAAGAATAAAACAAACTCTAATTTATTACAAACAAATTCAAGTTCATGCCAATCCTTTAATAAATTAATACAACAATATTCAAATAAATAATTAATTAAAATATTTAAACTGCCACGTATGAAATAATGTTTTTTAAAAATAATCTTGAGTTTGAAAAAAGAAATTATGAAGGAAATTTTGTTCTTTGAATTAAATTTAACGTAATAATAAGAGAAGAGGCAATTTTAATTTAATAAACATATTTAATAAAGCAGGAAAAAGCTTTATTTCTGGTTGGACTTTAAACTTTAATTATGTAGTTATCAAGTTTCGAACTCGAGACGGTTGACCTACAAGGAATTGAGGGTCCGTTTGGTTGGGGGTAATGGAAATCACTTCTATTATGTTGCTCGGTAATTTTGATACACAAGTAATGAAAATAGAAGTATGCAATTGATTACTCTCACTAACTCAATCCACCTCACATGACACCCATTATTGATGTTCTAACCAAACAATAAAAATACAATCAATAATCCTTAATTATTGATCCCTCAATTATACCCATTGTCATTACCATTCTCAAGTCATACCAAGCGGACCCTAACTAAACCACTGACCAAACCACACGTTAGGGAAATATATATAGCTGAAGATATTTCAATATGGGGTACAACTGTACCCCTTTGTCCCCAACTGGATCTGCTCGAATAATGTTTATATTTTAACAATGATGAATACACATTGCATGTCTACAAAAAATTTCAAATGACTACGAAATTTTTCTACAAATATAATTTGGTCCTTAAAAAGTGGGATTGCTTATGTTTTGCCTACCAATTTTTAGAATAATCGATGAAAAAATTATCTACACAAATAATTTCCTAGGCAAACAATATATATACGAGCAATCTGCCTAAACATTTGTAACTTTCATTGGCAAATTTACCTACACAAATAATTTTCTGGACAATTTGTATTTCCATAGGCAATTATATATGTAGTTTAAAAATAACTTATATAATTAAAAAGTTTTATAGGCAAGTCGTAGATAATCTTTACTATTTAAGGACAAAATTATTTTCATTAGAAATTTCATAATTTCGTTGAAAATTTTGTAGACATGTTGAAAAATTTCGTAGGTAATGCACTATATTTTCTCGTAGTGTTGGAGTAGGTAACAAATTAACAATGACGAATACCCTCGAATAATTTTCATATTTTAATTTACTTGAGCAATGGGAACGTGTTTGTAATATTAATTCAAAATTACATATATATTTTTATTAAAATGGAGTTAAATTTATTTTTTATCTCACATGATACGGGACTTCACGATTTTGGTCCCATTACCCAATGAGTAGGTCTACTGTACAAATTTGTACATATACAAATTAATCAATTTAGGAAATTAATTAATTCGCGGGTCTAAGATGATCTGCTCAAGCGGGTCAATGATGAGTTGGGTAAAGTGAAATTGGGTCTCAATTGGGATTTGTATGTATACAAATTTGTATCCTAGACTTTGTCTTACCGAATTGGATCACATAAGAATTTTTCCATGCAATTTTGGTCATTCTTTACGAAATTCGTTAAGTTCAATTGCACTTTTGGTCACAAACCTTGTCCCGTGAGACCAAAACTGCATGAAAAAATAGTTTTTGGATCAAAGTGATGGGTGTAGGAACCCAAATCGTGATGTCCCGTGTTCTGTGAAACTAAAAATAAATTTAACCTTTATTAAAATGGTCATTTAATTTCAAACGAGAAACGAATGATCTAATTCGCAATTATAGTCCTAAAAATACATTAAATCGTTTCCATCATCATCAGTTCATGAATACCATTTACAAAAACACACATATATATTATATCTCACACAAAATGAAGTCGCGCAGTAAAAATGAAACAATAAATATTAACTTAGGCAACAAAGAGTAAAATAAAAATGAAAAAAATATTGACAACATAATACGCGTTGTTGGCCTATTCAAAGCTGCAGAGATGCATGAAAATCTTATGTCAGAATTAAACATTGGGATAGAATGATTGAATATTCACCAACTCATTGACAACAATGGCATGATCACTTTTTTAATCGTTGCAAGAAATTTTCAAACTGGAAAAACCTAACAAAGGTTCCAATTTTGGATTGTTTCCAATGTTCTTATATTCCATGTGCTTCTTAGTTGGCTCAAATCAGTGCATTGGTAAAAAGCAATCTAAATGAAAATAAGTCTTGCTATTCTGGTGAAATACACACTAATACACATTTGGGCTTGGACAGCTGTGAAAAATGACCTTGAGAGTCAAGTATAACCGCTCTCCAAGTAGCATTAATCAAGCTTGGACAAATGATAAAAACCGCTGTCCAAAAACAAGACTTGACAAATGGTTTTGAACCATTGTGGTAAGATTAGAAGTTTAAACAAATGGTTTTCAAATCTGTCCAAATTCCTCACTTGGAGGCTCAGATAACTTTGAAGGCTCGAGATAACTCAAGACTTCGAGTTAACTTTGAGCACGATATGCTTTCGATGAGGACAATGTTCCTGTATAAAATTGATATGTCCGAAGGGGCGAACAGGGAACCAATCGAGCAAAATATGAGTTGGACGACCAAAAGAGTGCCATATGAACAAGCAAATATAAAGGTCAACCAGGAAGACGAAATTGACAACGTGGCAGCATCACATGAGTTCTTACAAGATACAAAGTCTTCAGCTCATGCTTGTCAAACTAGCTTATGCTTGTCAAAGTACTATAAATAGAAGAAAAAAGAACAAGAGACGGGTTCACAAAAAATTTCCCAGAGTGATTAGGTACAGAAAAATTCCAGGGTTCACCTAAAATTTCCAAGTACTCTCATACGTTGATAAAAAATCCCTAGCACTTATACACTCATTCTCCAAATCATCTTTTTTCATGGAAGTTCTCCCCATGAAAAGAATGGTGTACTGTGTATGTAAATCTCGTAATACAACATCCCTGGCTTGGCATGCGTCATTTACTGACGAACTGGGTCAACAATTTCCTATTTTTTACCATATATAGTACACGTACTTATTTTGTTTGTGAGTTGTTATCAAATTAGCCACATAATATTCTCCATAAAAAACGACTCGCAACAATTGGCGCTAGAAGGAGGGTCCAAAAAACCAACTCATACACAATCCCGTAGATAGCCGAGGCAGAAAAAAGAAATATAATGCCTCAATCTAGGAATACTCAGACGGAGAGGTCAGGACAAAGCCGACCTCACACTCAGAAAGAGGCTCAACATCAGCCTCACAAAAATCAGACCGCGGAAACCATCAATCTTGAAGATATCGCCAACGATCCGGCGGCCACAGCAAAGGCCATCACTTTCTTGTTGCGAGCACAGAAAGAGAGGGCCGAAAAAGAGTTGGCCAAGTTGAAAGTTCAAGATGATGATGATCGATGCTCGCATACACCTGATAGCGAGCAAGTTAAATTGAAAGCTGCACGAAAGCGGGCCAACAAAAAGGCTGATGATATGTCGGATGACGAGCAGCCTCAAGGGTCAAGACCATCAGCGTTTGGACGTTTGAGGCTCTCCGTTAAAGATCGAATCGACGATCATAGGCGACAGGATCCCAGGAAGGAACAACCGACGAACATGCCGGCTCCCTCCGATCCTCATGATCGCCCGCATCCAGAACAAAAATCGGTTGGAACTAAGTTGTCTATCCATCATCGATTGGGTAGTCAAGGACAAACTTGGAAAGGGGGACTGCCCCATCACGAGCATGACCCCATGGGTCCTCATGATGGGACACAGCCCCGATCCAAGTCTGTCAGTTCCACGAAATTTGCAGAAATGCAAAAAGCGATCAAAGGTTTACAGGCCGATCTGGCCGCAACGAAAGGACTCCCTCGGGCGAGCACAATGCCCTGCTCGCCACTAACACTGGCGATCATGGTAGCCGAAATACAAGAGAAAGTGGCAAAGATCCGACCACCAATCCCTATGTTCGATGCTGAGTCTGACCCACATGTTCATCTCAGCAAATACTCAGACCTTATGATCGCCATGGGCTCCACCGAAGTGACTCAGTGCCGATCATTCCCCATGACGTTGGGTGACCGTGCCCACAGATGGTTTTCTATTCTGCCCGCTGCGTCCATCACGTCTTTTGCCCAATTGGGATAGAAATTTTTGTCCCATTTCTCATCCATGTGTGCTCGCACAGCACCTAAACAAAGGTTGGAACATTTTTCCCAGTTAAAGGTGAGTCAGATCGAGCATACATCGAAAGATTTGATAAATGTTTGTATGATGGAGCCCCAGTTGAAGAGGATGCCAAGATCCTCACGGTGGTCGGAGGCCTGACCCTGAATACAGATATGTGGAAGGCCATGCATCAGGATTGGCCGAACACATATTCCGAATTCCGAGAGCGAGCAGCCAAGATCATAGCCATGCAGGATCTGCTCGCCCAATCACTATTGGGTCAGGAAACAACAACAACAAAAAGTTTTTGGTAAAAAGGTAATGAATGAGGGGGGGTATAAACCCCCAGGGTCTTTCAAACCATTCGAAGAAAGAGCAGAAGCAAACGCCCTACGAAGTCTTCTGGGCTTTTTAGCAGAAACAATTTTTAATCAAATCAAAGATCGGGACATGTTGGATAAGCCACGAAGAATCATAATGAATAAAAATCGGCTTAATGCTTCCAAGTATTGTAATTATCACGAGTACATCGGACATAATACCGAAGATTATCGCGATTTACTTCGTCAACTTTGGAAGTTATATGAAGAGAACCATCTCACGCAGTTCCTAAAAAGGCCGGCGAACAGAGATTCCCTAACAGAAAAAACAGGAGATCGTAGGGGTAAGCGAAAGGCCGAAGAAACATCTGACAGTGATCCCGAGGAATCCCGTAAGAGGTCAAAATTACCTAAAAGAGGGGCTCCTACTATGGGTAGAGGTCAAGAAAGTCAAGAATTCAACATGATTCGTCCTGATTATGGTCCAGTGGGTGGATGCTATCAGGCACCGACATTATCGAACAGACGAAAGAAGATGGAGATGTGTGACATGCAAAGCATCCATCAGGTAAAGGTGGCGAGCACATCAGCTAGCACGCCACCCTCTCACCAAATCATGTTCTCAGAAGACGATCTCGACGGCATAATCACCCCCCACAATGACTCTCTAACCATCAGCGCTCGTCTTTTCGGTTTGAAGGTCCATCGCCTCCTGGTCGATACCGGAGCATATGCGAACATTTTGTTCGTCAACACTCTGCACCAAATGGAGAAGCAAGTTGGGGACCTAAGTAGTTATATAGAACCATGTGATCACACCATCATGGGTTTCGAGGAATCTGTAACCCGGCCCTATGGTATGATCAGGTTAGGAGTCGAGCTAGAGTCAACTCTAAATCCGGAGATCCGACGAACTAGAATGCTAGATTTTGTAATCGTCGATTCTCCGTCTACTTATAATGGGTTTCTAGGTCACCCGTTTATTCAGGAATTTAAAGCTGTCTGTTCGACTTATTACTATTGTGTTAAATTTCTAACTCAAGAGGGAACGGGTAGCGTAAAAGGCGACCAGAAAAAAGCTCAAGATTGTTTGTTGTCATGCGCACCAGAAAAGCAAAATATCATTAACATGATGGACCAAACATGGGAAATTGGGGAATCAAGCCAACAGGCGAACATATTGCCGAGAACGCTTACACCTTCTCTGACGAGCACACCTCCACGCGCGAACACAGAATCCGGGATGGTAACTCATGTCCCAGATCTTCCAGATCTAATGAACATTGATCCACCAAATGAGTTACCGGATATAGAACCTCGTATAGGTTTTGATCCTATGGAGGTAGTTGACGAACACCGGGGGTCAATCGACGATCCTCGGTGGAAGCAAAAAGGGAAGCGAGCAACGCCTGTTGAACAACTGGAGTCTGTCAATATCGACCCGAACAGACTGGAATTAGAAGTATTCATTGGTTCGGAATTACCGGAACCTTTCCGAACAGAAATGATCGCATATCTTCAAGTAAACTTGGATGTGTTCGCTTGGTCACACGAGGACATGGTTGGCATTGATCCTAAATATGCATGTCACTCTCTTAACCTCGATCCAACACAAACTCCAGTAATCCAGAAGCGCAGAAAGTTCAGTCCGGAGAAGTATGCAGCTATGGATAGTGAAATCAAGAAATTGCTCGATAATAAACTGATTCGAGAAGTAAAATGCCCAAGACGGCTTGCGAACCCTGTGCTTGTCCGCAAGTCTAACGGAACTTGGAGATTATGCATAGATTTCACTTATTTAAATAAGGCATGCCCGAAAGATAATTTCCCGATGCCACATATCGATTATTTGGTCGATAACACAGCAGGACATGAGCTCATGACTTTCATGGATGCATTTGCTGGCTATCACTAAATACCCATGCATCCGGACGATCAAAAGAGTACAGCTTTCTACAGTGAAAAGAATTGTATTGTTGGCAATGCATGTCATTCGGATTAAAGAATGCCGGAGCAACACGTTTGGTGAACAAAATGTTTGACGAGCACATAGGTCGAACAGTTGAAGTATAAATTGATGACATTGTGGTAAAAAGTGAACACAAGGAAGACCACATCACCCACCTCGCAGAAACGTTTGATATTCTCAGGGAGTACAACATGAAGTTAAATCCGAAGAAATGCAGTTTTGGGGTTCACTCAGGAAAATTCCTCGGACATATGGTCAGTCAACGGGAGATTGAAGCGAACCAATCAAAGATTCAAGCCATGCTCGATATGCAGGCCCCCATAAGTGTGAAAGAAGTCCGAAAATTAACTGGACGATTGGCTTCTATAAGCCGGTTCATATCACGAACTGGGGACAAATGCAAACCTTTCTTTGACGCATTAAAGAAAGGGAAATTCCAGTGGACAGAGTATTGCCAAAACGCATTCGAGTCATTGAAGCAATACCTTGCAGATACTCGAACATTGTCTAAGCCTGTTCCAGGCGAACAACTTTATATGTATCTTGCTGCATCCGAGCATGCAATTAGCGATGTGCTCGTTCGAGCAGAGGGAGCGACACACTTGCCTATTTATTATGTAAGTCAGGTGCTCAAAGAAGCCGAGCTCCGGTACCCTCCCCTCGAAAAACTTGCATATGCTCTCGTTATGAGTGTTCGAAAACTGCGACCATACTTTTTCGATCACTCAGTCGAGGTATTAACCACTTTCCCATTGCGACAAGTTCTCCACCGACCAGACACTGCGGGCAGATTACTTAAGTGGGCGGTGGAGTTAGGCCAATTTGGCATTACGTTCGCCCCACGAACAGCAATGAAGGGCCAAGCCATGGCCGATTTCATGATCGAGTTGACATATCCACAAATGCCCGAAAGAGGTGTCGACCAACCATGGCACATGTATGTAGACGGCTCATCAACAAGTTCAAGAGCCGGAGCGGGCATGGTTCTCATCAGCCCAACTCGACAAACTTTCACAACGGCCATCCGTTTTGATTTCCCAGCCACAAATAATGAAGCTGAGTACGAAGCTTTGATCGCTGGAATACACATGGCTATGACAATGGGAATTCAGAGGCTGATGATTTACAGCGATTCTCAAATAATCGTATATCAAGTATTAGGCGAGTACGAGGCCCGAGGCGAACAGATGGCATAATATCAGCAACTAGCAAAGGTGTTGCTTGAACAATTCGAACAAGTTTACATAGAACAATTACCACGATTGGATAATTTGTTCGCTGATGCCTTGGCACGTTTGGCAACAGCAGAATGAGTGACGAGCACGATGGACATTGTGGTTGTCACAACTTGTTCGCCATCAATTCCTAGAGTTATGGTTGCCCACGTAACAGGCGAGCAATAAACCTGGATGACTCCAATTTTAAATTACTTACAAAAAGGACTTCTCCCTGAAAATAAAGCACAAGCTACTCGCCTCAGATTACAAGCTGCTCGTTATACTATCTTAGACTAGCATTTATACAAAAGAAGTTTCTCACTTCCATTATTGAAATGTATTACTCCTGAAGAGGGTCATGTAATTCTGGAACAGATTCATGATGGAGTATGCGGAAACCATTCAGGTGGGCTTGTTTTGGCACATAAAACTATCAGACAAGGTTACTATTGGCCGACCCTCAAAAAAGACTCGCTCGTGTATGCTCACGTGTGTCACAAGTGTCGGATACATGCCTCACTTATCCATAGCCCACCTGAAGAACTGGTGTCGGTTTACAGCCCGTGGCCATTTGCTAAATGGGGAATCGATTTGATCGGCCCGTTTCCTACTGGCACATCGGGAGTAAAATATGTTGTGGTTGTCGTTGATTACTACACTAAATGGGCGAAAGCAGAGGCCATTGTTAAAGCTACCGAACAAAGAATGTGGAACTTTGTTTGGAAAAATATCATTTGTCGTTTTGGGCTTCCCCAATCATTGGTAACAGATAATGGCAAACAGTTCGATGGAAGTGAATTCCGACAAAATTGTGCTCGCTGGGGCATAAAAAAGCATTACTCTACTTCGTATTACCCCCCAATCAAACGGACAAGTAGAAGTTGTCAATAAAATTATCAAGCATACTCTTAAGGCAAGACTTGATAATTCCAAGGGGGGAGGATAGGCTGAAGAGTTACCTGAAATATTATGGGCCTATCGAACTACTTTCAGAACATCAACTGCGGAAACCCCGTTTACCCTGGCATTTGGTGCGAAAGCTGTTATACCCGCAGAAGTCAAGATTTCGAGCCATCGGACTATGACTTTTGGAGAGCACATCAACGACCAAGCGCTCGCCCTAAGTGCAGACCTGTTGGAAGAAAGAAGGATAGAGGCTGATTTCAAGAATGCCGTGTATAAAAAAATATCAGAAAAGTTCTATAACTCCAAAGTCCGAACACGCAGGTTCAACGTGGGCGAGCTGGTTCTAAGACGAGCAGCGGGGGTACCAAGTGGTGTGTTCGGACGAGCATGGGAAGGTCCATTCAGAGTTACAAAACGTTTGTTAAACGGGGTTTATGATTTGGAAGACCTGAATGGAGTCCCATTGTCCTACTCGTGGAATGCGTCGAATCTGAAAAAATATTATCAGTAACGACGAGCACAATTGACCGAGCACAATCATCCATTCGGCTCGACGAGCATAACTGGCCGAGCATAATTACCTATTTAACTAAGACGAGCAGGACAATCATGAAGGAAGAACACACCGTGTTCGACACAAATTTCTGAATCTTCTACAAATTTCTGGATCCTCTAGAAGAAATTCTGGCCAGCTCTATCAAAAGATAGAAAGATAGAAGATACGTGTCGAAACAAGTTGAGAAGTGGTGGCAACCAAAAGAGGTATGTGTCAATCCTTGAATAAGAACTGGCAAAGACAAAGAGAGATGTCAAGATAAGGATTTGAAGCAAGAAGGCCAACACCAACTAGCTATGCCAGCACCTGTTTGGGATGGTAGTATAAATAGGTGTATTGATAGCTGAAGAAGGTGGAAGAAAAACAAGAGAAAAAAGAAAAAATACTGCAAAGATAGTAGAAGAAAATTCAGTTAACGAGTGAAAGTTGGTTTGGTATACCTCCAGACGAAGTATCCATCACTCGATTCAGCTATCATTTTGCTGAATCGATCATCTGTCCTGGCACTTACTCTAGTTCGAGCTTTATACCCCGTACGATACTCCGAGCAAAGGTTGGTGCTCGTTACAGATTCAAGATGCTCGGCAGAGCCATGGTTGTCACTCCACGTTGCTCACTGCTTATGCAGTGGTAAATCATTAGTCCCCTATGCATCCCTAAAATCTCCTCTGAGGGGGTGGGATGTCGTGGTATCCGCACGAAACAACGTGCGGATGGTGATGCTAAGGCATCTACTGAAGGGGACAAAAAGGTGCGAGCAGAGACTCTTGCTCGCGCCTGATATAGGCGAGCAGGCGTGCTCGCCACATGCCCATGTCCGCGGCAGCTCGCATAATCACAACTTGTCCAGGAGGGACAAACGCTTATGCTGCTGCTACTTGAGCATGTTACTTAAAGAGGAGTAGACAGGCTGATCCACCTCATGCCTGTCAACATCAATTCCGCGGACGAGATGAGGCCAGCTCATGTCTATTTCGAGACAAGGTTTAAATTCAAAACCATAGTCTGATGTCTATAGCTATGTGTAATAGACAGTCTTCTTCAAATGTAAAGGTTTTAATAGAATACAACATGTTGCAAAAACATTTTCGTTTGTTAAGTTTTTCTAGTTGAAGCCTATCAGAGGTCGCACCTAAGCCGGACGACCCGAACAAAGACGAACGAGCCGAAGTTTATGTTCACCTGACGAACCAGTTCGTACACAGATACCCGCAGCAAAAGCGAGTGATGGGTACGCAGTCGCAAAAGACGACTCGTACTTACAGATACCCACAGCAAAAGCGAGTGATGAGTACGGGGTTGCACCTAAATAAGACGACCCGAGTACGAAGTGATCGCGCCTAAATAAGACGATCACGAACCAAGAAATGGGGGTTGCATATAAGTTAACCCATCTGGTCGCAGCTAAATAAGACGATCAACCTAATTGCACCTCAATAAGACAATCAAAAACCAAAGAAGTCAGGGTGGAACATAGACAAAGATCATGTTCGAATTCATTCAGAAGAAAAGAGGCAAAAACTAGCAAACAAGACAAACATCAACCATTCATCAGCAACAAAATTCATCCTCGACCGATCAGGTTAGAGGAAATTGTTCAATAAGCAAATTTAATCATTCAACATCGAAATTGTTCGAACAAGAAAGAAGAAGACAAAAAATTACACAACGAGTTCGGAAGAAACTGTTCGACAAAGCAAAAATAACACTAAGGAACAAATTCGTTATCGGGGGTCGGCGGAAGCGATGTATCGAACAAATCCTACCCCATCTGCTCGGCCCCTTCAGGAATAGCTCCTCCAGCATTGTCGGGCCTAGTCTGCTCGCCAGGTAGCACATTCTGCTCGACTTCGGGAGGCCCCCTTTGTTCGTTCTGCACCTGATCGAACCCATGCTCGGATCGGTGAGTCTGGTCGACAGTATCAACAATGTTCGCATCCGAACCATCTTTCTCATCCAAAATAGGATCATCAATCTCGATCCCATCAGGAAGATTAGAGAAATCGCACAGATCACTCAAATCAGATATCGGAAGGTTGCGATCCGGGGGATTGTCGATCAGGTACTTTTCAAAATGGGCTACGAGTGGGGTAATCTGTTCGGCAGCGAGCATGTGTCTAGCAGAACGGATGGCATCGGCAAAGGCACATACATAAGAGAAATTCGACATGGAATCAACATACTCCTCAGTGTGTATTTTTGAATTTTCGAGACCCAAACGAGTGTTGGTCTCTTCAGCAATAAGGAGTTGTTGGCCGAGCAAATTCTTCTCGCTTTCCACGGCCTCGATGCCAGTTCTGAGTTTACGAAGCTCGACATTCATTTCATCTTGAACTCTCCTAATGCCGACCACCTCCTCCTGAGCAAGGCCTAGCTCCTCCCTCGCCTGGCGAGCATCTTCCCGAGCTCGACGAGCATCCTCTTGAGCTTTACGAACCTCTGCTTGGTCCGAGGATACTTATCCCTGAGCCAACTTCACTTCATCTTGAGTTTTGCTCAGCTCGTTCACCTTCTCTTCAAAATTTCTGATAAGAGCCAAGTAGTTGGCATGAAGATTGGCGGACTCAACGTAAGCTTTCTCAAGGAGGACAAAAGATTGACCATGCCGAACTAAGCCAAGTCGCATGGTTTCCAAAGGGTTTGGACCCTTAGTGGCCTCTTCAAGCTCAGTCGTCCATGCTCGAATGGGGGTTTCACACGCCTTCTGAACGTGCTCGGGAAGGCCCGGGACATTGCGAACACTTGGAGAGCAGTAGTAATCTTTCAATTATGGCATCAAAGGCGCCAATCTGCTCAACCTGCATGTTCACCCGAGCAAACAAATGTGACAAAACGACCAAAATCGATGAAAAAAGAAATACTCCAATAAGGCGAACAAGAGTACTTGTTCGCCTGAGCAGGGTCCCATCCTAAAAATGATTTATCCTCTGGGGACCGGAGCTGAGGGTTCAAAGGGGTCCAAGTTTGGGGTCCTGAAGGAGGTGGAGAAGATGTACCGACCTCAATTTTGACGATTTGCGCGACCGAACCGACCACGGAGGCGGCCATTCTGATCGCTTCAGTAGTGGGGATCTCCCCAATAACATCGATGCTTGTCTGAGCTTGGTCGCTCGCCCCCTGCTCGTCAGGAGCCCTCCTTGATCTTTTTGGCGAGGGAGCTTGGTCGCTCACCACCTGCTCGACCGAGCGAGTCGTCCTCTTCGGCAAACTAGACTCTCCCGGTTTAGTTGCGGCTGGTCGGCTGGCTTTTATCACTCTGCTCGCCTCCCCCCTACTTGCTCGCTGGGCATCTCTCTCTGCTTGGATTCGTGCAAGCTCTTGGGGTCTTTTTGTTCGAGCCATTTCAGTATGCTCGGAGGTACTCACAGCAACAGTGACAGCAAGGAAAGCTGAAAACCAAACAATTCATTATAAAAGAAAGAGAAACTGCGAACAAAGGGTACAACACATTTGCAAATATAAAAAACAATCCTTACCAGCCGGATTGACAGTAACTAAATGATGAGGGGGCACGTACAAGCCTCCTTTCTTCCTTTGATCGGCAGTATTCAGAGTCTTCACAGATCGCTCCGAGTAACGCTTGAGATTAATTTGCCAGGTGCTGCTGAAGTAGTCATCGTTGGTCTCTTTGTCCGTCGCAGCTGGAATTCCTGAAATTGAGAATAAGTTAAAATCAGTTCAAGATGAAGAACAAAAAACATAAAAATACTTACTTCGGCAAATCCCAAAATCTGTGGGGATATCTAAGCGAGTATCTGGTTCACATCCAGAAGCCGGGCTCTTCCAATCGCCCCCAACGAACCAGAATTTCTCCTTCCAATCAGTAATCTTGTTCGGCACATCCTCAATGACCTTACACTTGGCATTTGCTTGCATGAACAACCATCCATGTTCGCCCTTGGGTTGAGTCAAATGTACCAATCGTGAGAGTTCTGCTGTTGTTAGATAATATACGGGCTTCGTTTTACCGAACAGAGTTAAGAAACTCATAATCATGTGCCACCCATTCGGCTTCAGCTGCGTAATGGTGATGTTCCATTCTACGAGCAAACGAGTGATAGCCGGATGAAGTGGGAATCGAAGACCCGCTTCCATTGTGTCCAAATTCACAGCAACATAACCCTCAGGAGGCTGGTCTGCTCGCTAATCGGGACCAGGTGCCCAGAAAAATACATCTTTCGGAGTTTCATAATTCCTATACAATTGGGCGAGCATATCTACATCAATTACGCTCACAATTTTGCTCGCCGGATATTCATTCTCAACCCTGGTCCTATGGGGTTGTTCGGGCCAATCAAAATTATAACGAGCATTATACTCGCTATATGTTGGGCTATAAGGAAGACCAACAGGGATGTCGAGCTCCGTGTTCTGCTCGCCGTCGAATCCTCTGTTCGACTCATCAATATTCTCAGCCATCAGGATTTCCTCCCTCACATTATCATCATCCCTATTTACATCAGAACTATTTACAACCCTAGACCTAATTTGGGGTTGGGGAAAAAAATCCTCACTCTAATCGTCCAAAAAATCGGTACGGGCTAAATCCCTATCTAATTCATTTAGGGCATCATCAGAATCCGATGAAAGAACAGCAAATGGATGCCGAACTTGCCTACGAGACCTAGAACCCGAGGCATTCATCTCCGATGCATTAGCGTCGCCACGAGAAATAGTACTGAAAGAGGGAGAGGAGGAGCTATGGTGGTTCGATTCTATTGAAGCAGAAGCACTAGAACGAGAAGCCATAATCGGAATTAAAAAGGGTATGAAATAGTTACCTGAATAAAATCCTTCGCCGAAATAAGAGAGCCCTTGCCAGAAGTTTCAGACGAGAAGGAAGCTGAAGAGAAAGAGAAGAAGATGAAAAGAAAGAAAAGGCACTTAGGCGGCAAAATAGGTATTTATAGATACCGGGTTTAAGAAATTTTGAAAATTCGGCACAGAAGACGAAACGATGCACACGACGGCCCAATCAAATTATAACAGTCGGGCCCCCATGATGAATACAAAGCGACCCGGCTGGGGGGTATTATTGTGTTCGATATAATTATTCAATTTAATTGAACACGTCGAAGGGACATGTGTATTAATCAACTATTAAAATAATCATGCTCGATGGACAAGTGTGCTCGCTGCTTACCGACCAAACATATTTGCTCGCCAGCTCGCCACTCGCTGACTAAGCAAGTTTGCTCCCCGATTCGTCATTTGCCGAACAAGCATCATTTGTTCGGCAGCTCGCCGCTCGCCGAACGAGCAAGTTTGCTCGTTGGCTTACCGCTCGCCGAACGAACAAGTTTGTTCGCCAACTCGCCACTTGCCGATCAAGCGAGTACGCTCGCAGCTCGCCAAATCTGGCATGATGACTTGATGCAATTTTGAGATGATCCTGAAGAGATGTTGATCTGATCCGTCGAGCTGATCAGATTAGGCAAGAAGAAATCAGATAGCCTGAGTCAAGTGACCTGAGGGTCAGGATGTCTGAACTCGGAAGAGCTGAACTCAGTAAGCCTGAATAACCTGAAGGCTCAGATAACTTGAGGGCTCAGATAACCTGAAGGCTCAGATAACCTGAGGACTCAGATAACCTGAAGGCTCAGATAACCTGAAGACTCAGTTAACCTGAGCACAGATATGCTCGATGAGGACAATGTTCCTGTATAAAATTGATATGTCCGAAGGGGCGAACAGGGAACCAATCGAGCAAAATATGAGTTGGACGACCAAAAGAGTGCCATATGAACAAGCAAATATAAAGATCAACCAGGGAAGACGAAATTGAAAACGCGGCAGCATCACATGAGTTCTTACAAGATACAAAGTCTCCAGCTCATGCTTGTCAAACCAGCTCATGCTTGTCAAAGAACTATAAATAGAAGAAAAAAGAATAAGAGACGGGTTCACAAAAAAATTTCCAGAGTGATTAGGTTCAGAAAAATTCCAGGGTTCACCTAAAATTTCCAAGTACTCTCATACGTTGATAAAAAATCCCTAGCACTTATACACTCATTCTCCAAATCATCTTTTTACATGGAAGTTCTCCCCATGAAAAGTATGGTGTACTGTGTATGTAAATCTCGCAATACAACATCCCTGGCTTGGCATGCCCCCAGAGTAGTCATTCACTGACGAACTGGGTCAACAATTTCCTGTTTTTTACCATATAGAGTACACGTACTTATTTTGTTTGTGAGTTGTTATCAAATTAGCCACATAATATTCTCCATAAAAAACGACTCGCAACATATAGTAACACAGATAATGCTAGCGAGTTTTCTTATTTTGTCTTTGCATGATTTTTTTAGTAAAATCCCGATTTTTGAACCATGAAAAAATCCGTGAGTTTTCGGTCCTTCCCAATATACATTAATATTTCACATAAAATAATTTAGAGGAGTGTCAATCTAAAATATTAAATTAGAATGAAAATATTCGAATTAAAATTTGCTTGCACTATAAATACGTATGCATAAATATCAACAATCAAACGTGATTCCATTTAATTGGATCCACCGATTGAGAAATGGATAAACAAGAAAACGGCCTAAACAATTTTTTAATTAGAAAAAGAAGTCAACGGTTTGTGAAGGGCGGCGACCGTCATTAAGTGCAGCCATCTGAGCAAAATTGGATTAGTTAGTAGTTCGAATTTTAATCAGAAATTAATTTTCAGTGTCTTCATTCGGTTGAAACACATTGATGGCTTTACTCTGAGCTCATCCCAAGATTGATAAATATCACTCTATCGGTTTTAATTAATTATACGGAAATATGCACACATACATACACGATGGGACGAAATATAATTTGAGAATGATGTTTTGATATTTTAAAGAGTGTATATTGATTTATATTAGTTTATAATTTGTCTTATATACGTTTCATATGAGTTTTTGTCTTTATTATTTAATATTAACTATTTATTCAAGCCTTTTAATAAATTATGTATGTAATTACTCCCTTTGACCTGAAATATTTACATTTTTAATAGAGATTTTTTTTGGTCATTTTGCACTAATCTATAAAAATCAAATATTTTATTTAACTTTACACTTTTTTTTTGTGATAGATAAATGTATAAATGATAATAGATGTCAATAATAGGGTAAAAATATCATTTTATACACATATTTATTTTTATTTAATTAATAACTATTGTTATTTGTGTAAAAAAAAATTAAATGACAAATATTTTATGTTGGAGGGAGTATATAATATGAGTAGGTCTTATGTGTGACGTTTTAATGGTTAGAGTATAATTTGAAAATAATAATTAACATTTTAGAAATAGTGAATGTACGGATCGTGCTAATTTGTGATTTATCTCATCATGGGCGGGACTATTTTACACAAGTTTTTGTTATATATTATTGATCACCACTTATTTCAGCAGTTAATAAATTACACGTAATTATTATATACACATGCAAGTATACTATTCACCATATATTTAAGCTAATTAACTTATGTGAATGTCGATAAAAATAAACATGAGCACACAATCAAATAAGCGGACAAGCTATATCCACATAGAGTTATTTCAAACTAAAAATGGCGGTGACCAACATATAACCTAACCCGATATTGCTCACCTAGGAAAGGAAAATTTGTTACTCCACTCAAATAAAAACAGTTTGATTTACATGTTCCACTTTTCATATCCAATTGATATTTTACCTACTGAATCTGTAACATGTGGACCTAGAATATTATATGGCTCGTTCAATATTTTTTATTATTCTACTTCTCAATCATCCATATTATGAAATATAAAGTAGAACACCAATTATGGAACAAATGACCTCTTTTCAAACGGTTCGAATCTCCTATTCCACTCTTTGTATTCCATTGATGTTTCACCTTTCTGGATCTTTAACACACGAACACTGAGTATGATAGTTCGTTGTATATTTTATATTAATATTTCACATGTCATTCATCCATATTATAGAATACAAAGTGGAACACTAATCTCATTCCATTTCAAATAAAAAAAAAGTAAGAAACATACAAATTGATGAAGAGATCTAATTAATTCAAAAGTTAAAGCTACAATAAATGCCATGGCTAACCAAATATGCATGGTCAACCTCCCCCATACCCCCTTTACTCCCACTATAAATTCCTGACTCTCTCCATATTCTCTCCACTGCCTCCCTTTCCCCCCAATGAAAACCATGGACTTTCCAATGATACTCTTCAAGCTAACCGAGTGGTACTTTTACCACTACCTAGCAAACTCATGCTATTCATTAGCAATGCACCTCAAAAACCACCACAACTTCTTCCCCAACAACAACAAACACCACCACAACTTCTCCCTCTTCCCTTCTCTCTCCAAATTCACTCCCCATAATTCCAAAACCCAAACCCTAGTTTCCGACATCAACGCCTCTTTACTAACAACCAAATCTTTCTTCCCTTACTTCATGCTCGTCGCCTTCGAAGGCGGAAGCTTAATCAGGGCCTTCCTCCTCCTACTATCGTCCCCGTTTCTGCTTATTCTAGATTACGACCTTAAACTGAGGGTCATGATCTTCATCACCTTTTGCGGCCTAAAATTAAAAGACATGGAGAATGTCTCTAGATCCGTGTTGCCCAAGTTCTACTTGGAAAATCTAAATCTCCACGCTTTCGAAGCGATGGAAAGCGGGATCTAGAGCGGTTTTCACGGCCGTGCCGAGGGTTATGGTGGAAGGGTTCTTGAAAGAGTACCTCCGAGTCGACTCGGTCGTGGGGACTGAGTTGCACACGGTGGGGAGGTACTTTACTGGGTTGGTGTCGTCTTCGGGTTTGGTGGTCAAACATAGAGCTCTTGTTGACTTCTTTGGTGAAAAAAGGCCGGATGTTGTTGGCATTGGAAGTACTAATGTTCATGATCATTTGTTTCTCTCTATGTGCAAGGTATACATTATAAAAATCTTTAACTTTTTCAATCATTTAATTAAATTCCCTTTGAAATATTCTTGTACTTTTCCTTTTCTAGAATAAAAAGTAGGTAGCTCCTACCAAATCCCCATCTAAACGATGAAAATAACAAGCTTGAATGCACATGAAATGTGTGTATTTTTTAACAGTATTAGTTGTTCTATTAAAAAATATCAGTCTGTATTTTTTAAAAGTTATTTATTTTGATTGTATTAGTTGTTTCATTAAATCGTAACAGTAGTGTTTACATTTTGTGTATTTTTTAACAGTTTTAGTTGTTACATTAAAAGTTTTTTTTTTTTTTTTCATTCAAGAATGACAAAATTTACTAACATTTTATCTATCTATTGTTGCAACAGGAAGCATATGTAATAACCAAAGAAGAAAAATTGCCAAGAAACAAATACCCAAAACCCCTAATTTTCCACGACGGAAGACTAGCATTCCTCCCCACACCCTTGGCCACACTCTCAATGTTCATGTGGCTCCCCATCGGAATCCTCCTCTCCGTCGTCCGAATCTTCGCCGGAACCTGCCTCCCTTACGGCCCGGCCCTCCGCCTGGCAGCCGCCACGGGCGTCACCATCCGCCTCAAAGGAACCCCGCCGAAACCCACCACCAGCAAGGGCGTGCTCTACGTCTGCTCGCACCGAACCCTCCTCGACCCGGTCTTCCTAAGCGCGTCGTTGGCCCAGCCCCTGACAGCCGTGACGTACAGCCTGAGCAAAATGTCGGAGCTCCTGGCCCCGATCAGGACTGTCAGGCTGACCAGGGACAGGGCCCGCGATGGGCAGACCATGCAGAGGCTCCTCAATGAGGGGGATCTGGTGGTCTGCCCAGAGGGGACCACATGCAGGGAGCCGTATCTGCTAAGATTTAGCTCCCTGTTTGCGGAACTGGCGGACGAGATCGTCCCCGTGGCCATGAACACGAATGTGAGCATGTTCTACGGGACGACCGCCAGTGGGCTAAAGTGTTTGGACCCGTTCTTCTTCTTGATGAACCCTAGGCCGGGGTACGAGATTCATGTTCTTGGGAGAGTCCCGCGCGAGCTGACGTGCGCGGGCGGGAAAACGAGCTTCGAAGTGGCGAATTGGATACAGAAGAAGTTGGGGGAGGCGTTGGGATTCGAGTGTACGGGGTTTACGAGGAGGGATAAGTATTTGATGTTGGCTGGGAATGAGGGTGTTGTCAAACAGAAACCCTAGCTTGCTTGCTTGTTTTTTCCATGGGTTTTTTTCTTTTTAGGTGATTTTTTTTATGTTAAAAATGTTATTATATTTATTCACGGATATATATATATATATATATATATATATATATATATATATATTTGATTTTGACGGAATTCACGAATGAATTTAATTTGTCAGTATCAAGGATTGTATACATTAATTTAATGGCAAGTATATGAGCAATTTAATTTGTAGTAGTTGGTGACATGCACAATGAAGCTTTAATTTGTTCGATTTTCAAGACTATTCTAATATCACGCCATCCATATTTTATTCTAAACTTCAGGCGGTATGTATTCATAAAAGGGTAAATAGTGTGAAATCTCACTATGGTTTGAAAAATTGATGTCAAACTCCCTTGTGGTTTGAAAATTGCGTGAAATCCCATCGTAGTTTTAAAAATGTGGTGTGAAACCCTCATTTTTGTTGGGATGATAGAGAGTGTCTTACACCCATTTCATGAGAATTTTGGTGTGTTTTCTTCATTTTTTTATTTAAAAATGAAAAATTTACCCTCCATTAAATTATATTAAGTGGGGTTTGACTCCAAATTTTTATATTTTTATAATTTTAAATTTTTATATTGTTATTTAATTATTATCTATAAAATATTGTAAATTGACGAGACGAATTTTTTTATTCCTCTCTGTATCTAATTCTATTATTAATATATCATTAAGTATATAATTTATATATTAATAATCATTAAAAAAAATTCATTCCTTGTGCAAATGAAATCGAAGCAAAATATAACTTTCATTGCAATCAAATTATATTTTATCATTTAGGACTAACACATTAACAAAAACTAAACTTCACAAAAATCCTATTTTTTTTACTTAATATTTTTATTTCAATGTAATTTTTTTTCTTAATATTTCTAACTTCATTATTAATATATAAATTATATAATTAATAATATATTAATAATAATTAGATACATAGAGCAATAAAAAAAATTATCTCGTCACTTTATAATATTTTATAGATAATAATTAAATAACTATGTAAAATTTAAAGACTTGGAGCCAAACCCCACTTAATATAATTTAATGGAGGGTAATTTTTCCATTTTTAAATAAAAAAGATGAAGAAAACACACCAAAATTCTCATGAATGACGAATGTAGTACACTCTCCATCATCCCAACAAAAATGGGGGTTTCACCACATTTTTAAAACCACGAGAGAGCTTCACGCAATTTTCAAACCACAAGAAGGTTTGACACCGATTTTTCAAACTACAGGGGAGTTTCACACAATTTACCCATTCATAAAATAAAGAATTCGAAGTATTAATTATGAGCATTAATTTTGAATTTTCCTGTTATTAATTAACTCATACGAAATAATCTCATAACGTTTAAAATCATAAACTAAAAAAAGTGAGTCTCCTATATATGCAACAAGTACCGTCCACTCAATATTGTATTTAAAAAATTTGGAATTTGTTGTATTAAAATTTACTACTTGATACATTCAAACATATGCAACTTTGTGCTCAAGTAAAATATAATTATTACAAGTTTCAAATTATAAATTAAAAAATTTCAAAATACATTGTGAAGTGCACGGTGCATTTGACGAAGTGTATTCGACGAATATGAGACCTACGCAACAAAAATTCAAATAATGAGCTTAATGAATAATAAATTAACATATAAGTGCATGAAATATATTAGTTTAAAATATGTCACAGTTTTTTTCTTTTTGCACAAGTTTATAATTGATTATCCAGTCGACTTACAAGATAACAAGAAGTTAACATTACAAAATGACGTACATATACTTTCGTGGACGATCGAATTACAATTAATATTTTAGTTGAAATTAATTAAGACTTCTGGGAAATAGAGAATGTAAGTGATCATTAATATATATTTGGAATAATATATTATTCGGTCCAATTACAAGAGATGGCCTCATTTTCATTCTGTCAACGTAGTTAAAGTTTACCCCTTTATCAAGACAGCCCTGTCTCTAGCTATCATGACATTATAAATGAATCAAATAGAGTGTGTATAGAATTACTAAATCCATTGGATTTATTCATATTATTATTCACATTTGAAATTTGTGTTTGATCTAATTCATTAATCCCTTCAAATTTTTTTTAAGGTGTCATTATATCATTTCACATAATTAATTAACCGAGTAGGTCTCCGGCAAAATTGGTTAATAGTATAAAATTTATGTCATTATACTTATAAATTAATATCACTATATTTATCAACTAACTTTTATAAATTAAGATCATAATATTAAATGTTATAGATACTAATTTATAAAAGTAGTGATATCACTTTTAAGTGTAATTATAATATATAATTATAATTTATAAATAAGGTTCAAATGAGAGTCTGTGAATTTACAATGTTGATGTCATTATATCTTAAATAGAGTAATAATTTTAAAAGTTTTTTTTTTAATTTTAAAATAATTAGTTAAGGATATAAAAGGAAATTAATATATTTTTAATGTGTGTGTATTGATCTAAAATGACATGTATTAGTATTAACTTTTTCTTTATGCACTACTACACATTTAAGCTTGGACAACCCTTTTAAAAAGAGCTCGCCGTCCGACTCAATTTTTTCAAAATCGTGCAGAAAAATTGATTTTGTCGCCAAGCGCCACCTATACGACCAAGTTGCCTTGTCACATCCCGATTTTTCATAGGCTTTTGTAGATTTTTTTTTTAAATAGTAATTTATTCAAAAACCTCAAAAGCATTAGAAGTAAATATTAAAACATAAAAACATTTTGAATGCAATGAAAGATATGTGACTATTATTAACCGAACTACTTAACTTATAATTTAAATGTAAAATTATATGAATATTTTTCAAACATAATAATCAAATGCTTGAGGCAATCCAAGCATCCATCGTCCCTCCACCGCACTCTTTCTTAATTTATAAAATGTTAATGAGATTGGTATGAACAAAATCACTTGCTCAGTGGGATTCCATCACTTTGTCATAGACAAACATAACATGTAAATAAAATTATCAACTCACCAACATATGTTATGACCAGAGAGCCGTTGTTTGCGGTGGAAGGAAAGGCAGCGGAGTCTGGTGAAGAAGAGGGTTTTCAGAGAGAGGTGTTTTGAGTTAGAAATGAAGATTGCTGAGAAAGTGGGTTGTTGTCTGAAGGCAAAGGAGGAAGTACGTGGCTAGCATCTGGCCGTTGATTAAGGAGAAGAGATGGGAATCTTGCCCTACAAATGCTGGCACCTGATTGGTTTAAAGTTGCTAGCAACATTTATTTATAAGTCCTTGTAGTTATTCAATTAATCCTTTATGCATTTAATTTTAGTAATTTGTAAAAGGGTGTTGGTCCCCACAATTTGTTATATGGGGTACGAATTATCAGAGGAATGGCAAGCAGATATTCTAACTAATTTCCTCCCTCAATTCTCTCTCTCCTCCCTACGTTTCTTCTTCCCCAATCCATATTCATATTCATCCATTTACACTTCAATATTACATTTCCAGAAAATCATACAAAAATATATATTTACATGTATTTGTATTATTGTTCACTACAATTGGTATCATCGAGTCCGGTTCTTTGTTCTTTAATGGCGGAGGGCACCAGATTCAAAGACCTGCAAGATCAACATGAGTCATTAGAGCAGTTGTTTCATAAGGACAGTCTAAAAAGAGACGCTACGGAAGCTAAACTCCGAGAGGATTTCAAGGGGTTTCTTCTACGGTCACTGAGCAGAATTCTAAGTTTGATAACCTTTCTCACACCCTGACTACTATTCAACTTCAACTTTTCAATCTAGAGAAAGGGAAGCACAATTCTGATGGGGATTCTATTTTGGGAGATCCTCATGTTGGGTCTTCTACAGCATACCGCCAGATTCACAACTCTGATTCTCCTGCGAATAGGTTGGTGTGGATCCTAAACCAATCTCCGTTCATAGTCCAATTTCTAAATTGGACTTTCCTAAGTTTGATGGCTCTCATCCTAGTTCCTGGATCCTAAAATGTTCTAGCTATTTCAAGATCATTCCATCACTTACTGATTATCAGAAGGTAAACCTTGCTTCTGTTAATTTTGAGGGTCGTGCGGGTTTGTGGGTCCAAAATCTATCTGCTAGGAATATAGATCTATCTTGGGAGCAATTTCTTGAAATTGTTTCTGCTAGATTTGATGATTTGAAGGAGACTACTGCTGTTTCTAAGTTTAACAAGCTTAAGCAGTCTAGTACCTTTCAGGATTATGTTGATAAGTTTGAGGAACTTAATGCTTGTATTATTTTGTTTATTGGTGATATTTTTCCTGAATCTTACTATGTTGCAAGCTTTATTAGTGGTCTTTGTGATGAACAAAAATTATTTGTCACTATGTTTGAGCCTACTAATCTCAAACATGTTATCCATCTTGGCAAATCTCAGGAACTCGCACTCTCTGCTTGGTCTAGGAAGTTTAAATCCTTTCCTAGAAGTCCTAACTACTTTTTTAATCCTAACTCTAACCCTAACTCTTGGAGGAAAACTGATACTTCAGCTGGTGCCCAATCTAAATCCCCTGGGAACAATTCTAAAACCCCTTTCAAAATCCTTACTCGTACTGAAATGGAAGCTAGGAGAAAAAAAAGATTGTGTTATAACTGTGATGAGCCCTATTCCTATGGCCATAAGTGAAAACATAAAGTTTCCTATATGATCTTGTTGATGATGAGGGGTCTAGCTCTCCTTCATCTCTACTTCCAGATTTGGGGGATTGTGATGACACTACATACATGGAGGAGGTTCAGATGACTTTCAACTCTATGTCTAGTAAAGGGGGCTTAGCTACTATGAGGCTAGTGGGGGAGTATAATAATCAACAACTTCATGTGTTGGTTGATTCTGGCAGCACTATTAGTTTCATTAAATCCAACACTGCTACTAGATTGGGTTGCTCTTTATCACATGTCACTTTTATCTTAGTAAGGGTGGCTAATGGGCAACATATGGTTAGTTCTCATCAAGTAACTGATTTATGTTGGCAGATGCAGTCTCAGAATTTCACCTATTCCTTTAGGTTGCTGGAAAATGAGGGATGTGATCTTATCTTAGGGGGTGATTGGCTTAAGGCTTGTACTCCTATTGAATTGGATTACAATCTTATGGTCATTACAGTTACTATTGCTGGCAAGAGAATCAAGCTTCAGGCTTTTACTTCTCAGGACTGCCAGTTCATATCAAATGTTGATCTCCATCGGCTCTTATACATTGATGTGTCCGACATTGAAGAGGCCAATTGGATTTCACCCACTTCAGTTGTTTCTGAACCTGATTCACAACTGAAATCCTTATTAACCTCTTTCTCTGATGTTTTTGAAGAACCTACAGAACTCCCACCTTCAAGAGGTGTTGAGCATCAAATTCTTCTGAAGCCTGGAAGTATTCTAAAGCATCAGTTTCCCTACAGAACCTCTGTGATACCCGAGTTTCTAACTACTCGGTGGTCAATATATTTCACGTATTAAATGTAATTAATTAAATTTATACGATACATTGATATTACATAATATTATCATACTTTTAAATATTAAATAATAAAAGATTGAATTATTTATTATGTGTTCATATTTAACGGTTACAATATGCTAGTATAAATATTAACGAGATTTTATTAGAATAGGAGATTAAATACCAATGTTTGAGAGATGTAATAGCTTGAGGAATTATTATATATTTTAATACTTAAATATTAAACTAAGTAAATGGGTAATAAATTATTAATGGAACATGTGATTGGTTTCATGTGTACATGGGCAATTACGTATAAATATATTTATATGATTTCACTTGTTATTTACTGAGTTAAAATAATATTATAATATTAATGACAAATTAGTACAATTACAAGTTAGGGTGATAAGGTGTACACGGCCACATATATTTTATATATAGGTGTATGTGATATAGATATGGAATTGTTAGAAATAGTAATTTACTAATTGTTCTTGCAATTATATTATGAGTAGAACTACATATATACGTGTAAGCCTCCGGAAATTAGCAACTTTAATAAATAAAATAATGGTAAGTAGCTTAAAGAGAAAGCAATATTTAGAAAGGCGGTTAAGTTGGGGATAAATACATACACCATCCATTTTATTTTCCCAAAAACATATACTCACATATATAATAGGGAGTTCGAAGTAATAGCTGAGAAATAAGAATAAAAAGGAAAAACAAGTGATTAATCATAGAGGTAAGCTTTGTAATTTTATTAATTCTCATAGTTACCGGTGGAAATGAATTAGCTTAGGTATTTAATTTATTATTGTATGTTTAGTGCAATAAAAGGGGAAGTTTGTGAATTATCATTCATGTTAATGTGATAAGGGGAAACATGAACCTATTAGATGTTTTGAAATCCTTTAACCATTAATTTACTTGAATTATGAAATTAAGTTTGGATAGGAATATAGGAATAATATTTAAATACAAATAATGAAGGTCAACCGAATGCTAATATGATGTTGTCTTATTTAATTAAAGAATTCGTATAGAGTTTATTAAACGGAAAACAATTATAAATATAATTAACATAGTTAAATTATATATAGTTGTTATTTAGGAGCGTTAATCATTTGTATATATTATCTCAGATGAAATAAAAGTTAATTGCATGTGAATCGATGACTGAATGTTGTTGGGGTACAAGCAAAACGTCTCGTGTTGTTGATACTAGAATTTGAGAATAATATCAAGAGTCCAAACAATGTCTTAGAGATTTGAAGGTCACAATATTCGAGAATTTCAGGTAAGTAGAAATTCATTTGTAACTACAATGCATAAACATAATATAATGTGATTTATTTGTGATTAAATGATAATACGTGGATAATATGTGGATTGTGAGATTTGATTGATATTATGTATTACTGTGGAAAGAGCTGGTGAACTCGGTATTTGATGTAAATTGGATATGTGATATGTGAAATGTGAAACTTATGAGCTAATATGTGCTGCATTGCACTGCATTATGCATATCATGCATTTTCATGAAATGAGATTTGACCAAATGATGTGATTTGGCCACTAATTATACACCGAAGACGGAAGGGGCGACTTGGGAGTGGTAGTGACCAGGTAACTCCTGGCGGGCTGCCCAGAGTAGGCCAACGTCTTATTATCACACGGAAGGGGCGACCTGGGAGTGGTAGTGACCAGGTAACTCCTGGCGGGCTACCCAGAGTAGGCCAACGTTTTATATATGTTATGAGTTCATGTCGATGTATAACAGTGAGTCTGGGGCCCTGCGAGTGTTTCATAAATAAATTGGTGATTTGAAAAGAGAGTGCATGGGGAGGATTTTGAAAGATTCACAGCATCATGCATAATTTATGCTTACTGAGATTTATATATCTCACCCAGTTTATGCATTGTAGGTAATTCTAATGAGATGTGACGAGCTGACCTTACTGGACAAGCTGTGGAGCTTCTGTAGGTTTTGAGTGGCTGTGTACATAGATGACGACCTGTTGGGCATACCGTGGCTTATTGTGCTTCCGTCGTTATATTTTGTCGCTTTTGGGATATGTGTTATCTTATATTATATTATTAGAGCTTATACATACTAGTGTGTGTTAGCTTGGGGTTTGAGTTTGAATTGGTGGTTTATTGGTATTTATAATGCGAACAGGTTGAAATCAGATTATGATGGTATATGAGATGATGTTGAGGTCATAATGTTTGGGAAAAAAAAAATGATAGCAGGTTTATAGCCAAATTATATTTATATTTATATTAGATGGGGTTAAAATAAGGGTCACGACCTCTCATAGTCATAAGGAAAAAATTGAGAGATGTGAATGACCTATTAAAGTCTGGGGTCATTCAAGACAGTAAGAGTCCATTTGCATCCCCTATCATCCTAGTAAAAAAGAAGGATGACACTTGGGGATTATGTGTTGATTATAGATATCTCAATGACCTAGCAATCAAACATAACTATACTATTCCTATTATTGATGAGCTTTTGGATGAGTTGAAGGGGGCTACCTTTTTCTCAAAGATTGATTTGAGGTCTGGTTACTTCCAGATACTCATGAACTCTAAACACAGGCACTTGACAGCTTTTAGAACTCATAGTGGGCACTATGAGTTCTTAGTCATGTCCTTTGGCTTGTGTAATGCCCCTGCTACCTTTCAATCATTGATGAACAAAGTTTTCAAGGAGTTTCTAAGGAAGTTTGTGTTTGTGTTTTTTGATGATATCCTTATGTACAACACTAATTGGTCTACTCATCTACAACATTTGGTGTCTGTC
The DNA here is from genome assembly GCA_037126765.1 of Stenogyne calaminthoides. Taxonomy (NCBI): domain Eukaryota; kingdom Viridiplantae; phylum Streptophyta; class Magnoliopsida; order Lamiales; family Lamiaceae; genus Stenogyne; species Stenogyne calaminthoides. The sequence goes on from JBBCBC010000032.1 coordinate 21,086,179, forward strand.
TTATTACTCTTAAGGAAGCACAAGCTTTTTGCAAAACAAAGCAAGTGTCATTTTGGCCAAACTCACATTGAGTATTTGGGTCACATTATTTCTAGTGAAGGTGTGTCTACTGATCGTGACAAGATTGCTTGTATGACACAATGGCCCAAACCCTCCACACTCAAGCAATTGAGGAGATTCTTGGGACTTACAGGATATTATAGGAAATTTATTAAGGTTTATGGTCTGATCAGCAAACCCTTAACTAATCTCTTTAAGAAGGACAATTTTAAATGGGGTTTAGAGGCTGACTTGGCCTTTCAACAGTTGAAAAATGCCATGACATCGGCCCCTATTTTGGCTTTGCCAGATTACACTAAAACTTTTGTCATTGAAACTGATGCCAGTGGGAAAGGGATTGGAGCAGTTTTAATGCAGGAAGGAAGGCCATTAGCTTTTCTCAGTAAGGCTCTTTGCCCAGGAAACCAAGCTCTCTCAATTTATGAGAGAGAGTTTTTGGCAGTGTTGATGGCCATTTAGAAATGGAAACACTATCTACAAGTTAAAAAGTTCATTATTAAGACTGATCAACAGTCTTTGAGGTACCTTTTGGATCAAAAGGTGGTTACTCTCTTACAACATAAGTGGATCACTAAACTGTTAGGTTTAACTTATGATATACAGTATAAAAAGGGGTCTGAAAATAGTGTTGTTGATGCTCTCTCTAGGAGAGAGGACCCTCATATGGGGTGTTTAGCTATTACTACAGTCACTCCAGGTTTGATTAATCAGATTTTACAGAGTCAAGTTTCTGATGAGTGTTAGTGTTAGTGTCCTAGAGACAATCTATCGTAAGGACATAATACTAGATGATATTTAGTTTGACTTAATATTATAGTTCATTTAATATTATTGTATGACAATACACTTGTTTGAATATTATGTTTGATTGTTTGCATTTATTCATACAAGTGTTCCCATGAGTCATTGATGTCATTGAGGTTGTGAGAACTTAGATGACTTAAACATGATTCTCAAATAGCCCCGATCAAGGATCATCAAGAATGGGATATTGATGATGCAATGGAGATTGGTGTGCGATCTGCATCATACTTTTAGAGAGTGTAATAAGATCTCACTTACTACCAGATACTAGGTATCTCATGATGGATGCACAAATACCTTAGAGGGTATTGGTATACCCATCCGAGAAACCGTTTGATGTAAGTCCACAATATGTGTCTACGGGTGTCTCGATTAGTGGGAGCGATGCAAAACTCCTTTGACTTGAGGTCAATACGCACGACATGTGTGGAGTGATGAACTTTGCACCCTTCCATGGGTAGATATGGCTTGGATTGAGTTCATCACGAAGTGCATGTGCGTTGTAGTTGAGCTAAGAATGAGATTCATTCCTCAAAGTGGATTTAGAGGGAATACTCATCTTCTCGTCATAATTTGATCTAAACCGTCGGTCGATGCACGTCAACTTAGACTTTGTGGCTAAGTGTGACATACATGATCAATTAGTGATTAGAGACAATATGATTAAGTTATTTGAATAGACACTTCATCATGTTCAAGACTTAATCGAGTATTCGCGAATGAAATGAGGAAACCGTAATAGCCCATGTTTCAGTTACAGGTAGTTGCACATTTCCTCGCAACGTACCACATATATTGAGAATGTCTGATTTATTGTCTAGGGTTCAATTAAGATCGTTAGTTTGACTAATCGCTCGATATATGAGGCCATATGGGTCACACAACAAGTAACGGTTATTTACTAATTATAGTCGATTGATTAAATATTATATTGGATATTAATATTTAATTTAGGGAGAATATAATAATAATTATATTTAGAATTAATTATTATTACTATTTAATTAAATTAAATTTAATTAAATAGAATTCCTAATAATAATATATGGAATATTATATTAAAGGATTTAATATATATGGAATCAAATATGTAGAGATTTGATATACATGGAATTAAATTCGTAGAGATTTTATATGTGGGAAAGAAATCTAAGAGATTTATTTTATTAGGATTTATCCTAATAAAGGTTAGCTTAAGATTTAAGCTGGACATCTCCTATATATATGAGCTCTTGGGAATTCATAATACGTGAGTTCATATTTTCTCCATAAAATCTCTAAGTTAGAATTTTCCTAGCAAATTCATCTCGGGGATTCAACGCTGACAGATCTATGCGAATTAGTAAACGATTGTTACGTGGATACCTTAATTGAGAAATCCGTGTACGAATTGCTATAAGAATTCTATTTACGATTACTCGCATTTAATTATGTAATTAATTGTTCGTTGTTGGTGAACTGTTTAATTTCCGCTGCGCATGTATTACGTGTTTACGTGTCTCTAAATTCCAACAGTGGTATCAGAGCTTAAGGTTCTTGATTTAATTGCTTAATTATTTAATTGCTTAATTGCTTAATTGATTTAAATGGAATCTGAATTCCACCGCACATATTGATTTGAAAAGGTTGTTTATTGTGTTGGGTGCATTCATTTAATAATTGAAACACACCCATACATCTTTAATCTTGTTTCCTCCGTCTGCATCATATGACCAAGGGTTGACCCATTTTGTGCGCCGATTGCTAACGGCGAAGGCCCGCTGTGCGCCGCTTGAGGCAGCGGCTTGCGATGCGCCTCACGACCACCGTGTGGACCAGCAGCACCGTACGCGGCAGCAACAACTACGCTTCGCGATGACTATTCTGTTTCGCGCACACGGTTACAACATCGAATCTCGCGCTACGGCGGCGATTCAAACGCGCGCCGCTTTCGGTTCATCGGTGACGATGCGCCTGCTCGCGTTCTCTCTAGTGATATGGATTTGAACTTGACACGTGTTTTGCAATACTCTAACCTCTCAAGTATAAGAGGGTCGTTTCGTGCCCGGTTAAATATCAATCCACGGGACTAGGATGGTGAATATAGTCCAATTGCTATGTGTTGTCGCATGATTATAGTGTGAAACGATTTGGAAACTTAAAACAAGCAACAACTAACTAAGCAAACAAGTAACAAACAATAAACTAGTAAGCAAACAAGTAAAGCAACTAGATTAAAGTGTTTTGTGTTTTGTGAGTGAGAGGTGTTCGGATGTTGATCCTTGGATGATGTTCGATTAACTATTGTCTTGGTGGTTATCTCTACGTCCGGTTACTCCCTAAGAACGATCACAATTCATTAACCCTCACCGCATTTCTTGGTAAGCCTAGATCCGGTTTTATTAAACTTCTAAGATCGGGATGGAATTCACTCTTTCTCACTTTGGTAATTTCAAAGGAAGGGTCCTCTAACTAACTAACTACTCCCCACCCTTGTGTTCCCACTTGAAGCATAGAGATCATTCACATTAATTTCTTCATTTTCAACACTAGTGGCTAACTAGTGAATCAAGGTGAACTAAGGGAATTCTAACGATCCTACCCAACTCTCGTTGCAATAGGATGTAAATTGACTCAATATCAGGAATCACACCAATACCTATCCGTCTACCCCCATTTACCCAACTCTCGTTGCAATAAACTAGACAAAACGAGCAAGCTAATAGCCCAACCCACCGAATTTGATCATTAAACAACCCATCATTCAAAAGACAACCATCAATAGAGATAATCCACATTAACAAGTAATTAATCAATCATCAACCCAATTCACAACACCCAAACACAAAAGGACCTTAGCCCATGGTGCTACAAGCAATACCCATGGCTAATATGCTAACAAACAAGAAACCCATATGAAAATAAGCAATAAAAAATAAGTAAAAACAAATAAACACCTTACTCTTAAAATTCAAGCTCCAAACCATACAAAATCCATCAATACTCCTTGATATCTTGCTTAAAACTGAAATAAACACTCTATATATGCTATGTTATGACTATTTAAGCTATCTATGGAAGCAAAATTGAAAAACATGTAAAAGTATTAGTTGCAGCTCTCAAAAGTATTACTTGCTCTATCCCCTATCTCTCTCTCCCAGCTATCCGCTTCATTTGCAAAAAAAAACTCATTGTCTTTTATATGCTTTGTATTCCTCTGGCACGTGTCCCTAGGGCTTTTTGGCAGCATCTCTGTTTTTGGGCCAGCTCGACTCGAGTTGGATTGCTCGACCTCCGGTTAATTAGAGCTTTGGGTAAAAATCGCTTACGCGTTTTTTATTTTTTCTCAGCTTTCGACTCATTTTGGGTTCTTTGGGTCGAGCAGCCCAAAAATTTCCCCAACTCATTTGTACTCGAATGCTCAAAATGCCGAGCACATTGGATCGACTCGAGCTGGCAGCTCGACCTGAGCAGTCTGGATCGAGTCAAGCTGCATGTTTTTTTCAGCAATTCTTCAAAAAAAATTCACAATCGTGTTTTCCAAGTCTGTTTCTTGCTCAGCTTGACCCGTTCTGCACTGATCGAGTCGAGCAACACTCTTTCCTCAAGTTTTTGCCAAATCATCCTCATTTTCCTTTCAAATCCTGCACAATCAAACATTCAAGCATTAGATGGATTTTTCTACTCATTCCAACAATATAATGATCAAAATCATGCAAGAATCATCACATCTAACTATGAAAGAGCATAAAATCTCAAGTAAAATCCCCAAACTTAAAGATTTGCTTGTCCCAAAGCAAAGAAAGAGAAAATCAAAGGGGTGATTGCTTGAGATTCAAATAGTGATCCAAGTTCAAGTTCAAGACAAAACAACTCAACTTTCTTCTCAAAGCACCACATTGCCAATAAAACTCTTCACCACTTCAAATCAAACATGATCAAAAATGCAAATCGGTCCAATGCACTCATTCATCATTCTCACGGGTAGTGTATCTCTCATCCCTCAAGTGTATAGGGTCATGCATCTCTCCATCGTCAATCCACACAAATGAACGACCATAAGCTTGCCCTTGAACTCAATTCTCTACCATCTACTTAGGCATCATCATCTAATCAAAGATGTCTTTGCAAGGTTGTAATGTAGGGCTCTTTGGAAGGGTAGGGTTAGTATGGTGTAAGTGACATAACTCAACTTGTAGAGCTCAAAAGTAGGTACTAGAGATCAACAATTGTCCAAACTCTCATTTTCAACTTCATGCTTTCTTAAGAGTCATTTTTATGAACTCTTACCCACACCCATCACCTATCCTCACCATATTGGCAACCTCACACATTTATTTTCCAAGGGTTTTGGGAAACTTTGTTCCTTTTTTTTTTTAAACCCTTGGAAAGAACTTTCTTTTTCTTGAATTTTTTTATTTTCTTCACATGTTTCATTTCATATTCTATCATTCCCCACTAGGCCATTTTTTCTTTTTACCTCTTTCCCCTTTTTTTATTTTTTTATTTTAAAAACAATCATTCCTCCCAATTTCGAGTGTATACATCCTTTTCTCACTTTATTTCACAATCATTTCTCCCTAGATACCTCACTTAAGCTCCCCAAATTGACCAAGGATCAAATGGGCTTTCGAAACAATGGGCACTTTGGTTACATGATGTATCTTCTCAAGAAAAAGGATTACATGGCTCAAACGGGCTACTAGGGAAATTCTTTTTTTTTTTTGGTAGGAATAATATTTGGCCAAGTGACTTCATATAACAACAAAATGCCTCTTATCCTTCTAGATGATTCCTCCTAAGTCAAGTTTCAAACAAGTTCGAAGGGCAAGTTCTAGCATCACAAGTATGGACGACCCACTAAAAGAACAAACATGCAATCACAATCGAAAGATCACATCACTTAGGCTCAAAAGCTTACAAGCTTGGTAATAATGAATGAGCACACTCTTCCAAATTCCACTCAATCAAATTCAACAATCCATGAATGAATTATTTTTCAAGACAATATAACTACACTTCAAAGAAAGCATCATCATCCATCAAGAGCTCAAACATGGACCAAATCCAATCACATTTAATCAAAAACAATTAAAAATTACCAAACACAACACATCATCAATTCAATATACAAATTATCAATCCAACCAAATGGGCAATGAGAAAATTCACACAATTCCATCAACAATTAAGTACAAATCAAATGATAATCAAAAGCAAAGGAGGAGAGAGTAAGGGAGAAGGAAGGAGTTTGGGCACAATTCCCCTTAGGGGTCATCTTGGGGATCATCTCGGCGGTAGCGACCGTCGGGGTTCTCTCATGGAAACCTTCTAGTGAACATGTTCCGCATCATGTATCTTAAATGATCAATTCCATCTTGGTTGGCACGAACATCGTTTGCCAATTGATTCATGCTTCCCCTCATATAGGGCACATTGTTGCTAAGTGCTTCCCAATCTTGTCTTCTCAATTGCCATCCACCAATGATCTCCGACTGTGGCTCTTGTTGTTGAAAATGATGACCTAAGGCAGGGTGGTATGGACCTCCTTGCTCCTCATGAGCTCCTTGACCTTCTTCTTGATTCCCTTCTTCTTGAGGCATGTCGGGGTTCACAATTCCCGGTGCTCCTTGTCCTCGTAGCTCTCTATAAAGGTTCGAGGCCGCCTCTCTGTGCAATGGACCCATGAGGTCTATGTTTCCCGGATGCCTCAAAGATATGCTCGTCAAATTTAGATTGGGCAACGGGAACAAACTACCATCACGTTTTCTAAAGCAACGTCTCCCCTTTACCATGCTCACCGTGGTCATATTGGCCATGTGTCGCCAATCAAGCTTGGGACTTCTAAGTACCCCCTCCTCCACATATGGCTCCACTTGCCTAGCAATCATCATGGTAAACACCCCTAGCCTCACCTTTTGGAACTCTCTGCTCACTATTATATCCAATTGGATCATTAGGTATGACCCGACATCGAACATAAATTGGTTCACAAAGCACCAAAGACAATAGAGCTCATCTGTGGGGACCGATCCTCCCTCCGTTCTTGCAAACAACGTGTTTGAGAGAATTCTCTCAATGTAACGGAGTGCTGGATTGTGTATTGATGTAGCATTGGCGTGGCTAGGGTGGTATGGCTCAGGGTATCCTTGTGGACCACGACAAATGACTCTCCAAAACTCAACCGGGTCATACTCGACCCTCTTTTCAAACCACCCTCCAGCTTGGTCTCCTGGAGATCCTATAATTTTGTTCACTTGTGAAGCGAACAAACTATAAGGGTTCCCATTGACGAAGAATTCCATTGAAATCGGGTGCTCCCCTTGCTTATGTACCTTGAGGGTTGATAAGAATTCAAGTGTGATACCCTCATTTGTTGATGGAGATAGCTCGTCCATAAGGCGATCTAAGAAAACATGCATCCCTGCTCTATCAAAAAGAGTCCGGACATCTTCTAAAATTCTCATCCTCTCCATGCATTCTAAGTCCGGAACTCTTGTCCCTTCCAACTTCCCTGCAAACTTGTTCCATTTTCTTGCCATTCCCCGCCATCTTGCACCGAAATCCATGTCAAAATCTTCCGGCATTTTCTCTATTCCCATCAATTTCCACTCAATTTCCTCTAATTCATGGTCGGTCAACTGTTGTGGTGCTTGGTTTCCTCTCCCCCTGCCTCTTTGTGCTCATTGGTCATTTCCTTTATCAATACTCAAGGGTTAGGGTACATTCACATAATCAAATAAGCACAAGCACACACATATGACATTTTCATCCAATTTCCTAATTTCCCAAGAATTTTTTCTTCAATTCATTCATTCCATCACCACAATCCAACAATTTAATCAAACAAGTTGTTTACCATTCTTTTCTCAACTTCCACCTTACACTTAACAAATTTCAAACATGGAGGTTCACCAACAATCATACTAGAACACTCATCATTCACAATTTCCACTAATTCACAAACCCATGAGAGTTCCTTAGCACAAATTCAACAAATCTACAAATAATCAACATTTAAAAGCCACATTTCACACAAAACCAACCAAAGCATGCCAAACTCTTCCAAAATTCACATATATGTCATGCACCCCAAGTGTTTGATAAAATGTCTCAATGAAAACTCAAGTTTAAACCCCACCATGGAAACACATAAACATATAATAAGCTCCAATTCTTCAATGTAAACATGAATGAACCCAAATAGAAGAGAAAAGCTTACTTTTAATAGACTAGTGTGAGAAAAATTGACTCTTGCTTGTTGAGATGGTAAAACCTCCAATCTTGGCTCAAAATGGCTCCAAAGGTGTGAAAAAGGAAGTATGGTTGAGTATTGTGGTGGGAAGATGCAATGTATGGGTGAAATTGGAGGGGAATGGCGGATTTTTCTTGAGGGGGGCGAATTTAGGGTTTTGGGCGAAGTGGAGAAGAAAAGAAAGAGTGGAGGAGAAAAGGGGAGGGGCTGCGTATAAGGCATAATTCGGGGGCAGCTCGACTCGAGTTGGGCTGCTCGGGTCGAGCTGCCCAAAATTTTTTAAGCCCAGGCCTGTATCGAAAAAGGCCAAAATGCCGAGTAGGGCAACTCGACTCGAGCTGGCAGAATTTTTGCAATTTTTTACTTTTCACCTCATGAATGCAATACTAACCTTTTGACCCTTTGATTCGAGCCAGGTCGCTCGTTCAACCGAGATAATCGGGGTCTCTTCCTTATGCACCTCGTTTTCTCCTTTGTCATCCCGCCATTTAATGCCACTTTCCAACGACTTATCTCCTTAGTTCCCAACTTACCATTGATAGCTTTCCCAAATGATTGAATTGAATAAATTTGTTCAACTTTCAAGAACACATTAACACAAACAACAATATCAAGCATAAGTGCATTGGTGCAAATGAATTTGTGAAAATGAACACACACCCCCAAACTTTTTCATTGTTAAGCAATTAAAAGTTTGGAAAAATAGTGAAACAAAGAGTATGCACCAAGCACCATGAACCATTAAGCTCTATACTAACCACATCTTAACAATTAAGCTCATCATCATTCAACTTCAACAAGCAAGTATTCCAACACAAAAGAGCCCAACACGGCAAAATTCATGTACACGTATTTTCACCATTAAGCTCAAAAAAATATGCCACGAGGTGAACATCACCAAAATCAAAATGGGGGTGTGCCGGTGCATAAAAATGCATAAGAAAATGCACACCCCCTCAAACTTAGATTTTGCAAAGCAAATCTAAGTTTGGGGAAAGTGCTTGTACCTAAAGTGCCCTTCGAGTACACATCTTCCTTTAAAGTTCGATAATCCACCAAGCCTCGAACATCCGACCCCATCATCTACAAAAAAAAACAACACTATACAAAACACTATCAAACGAACACACAAACACATAAAAGCGGTAAAAATGGGTTTCCTCCCATTGAGCGCTAGGTTTAACGTCCTTTGCCGGATGGAGCTTAAAGTCGCTCAACTTTATTCAAGAAAATCGACACCAACAATCCCAACTTGGGATGTAGAAATGTAATGCTTGACCCGGTGACCATTTACCATGAAGTGGTCACCTTTTTCATTCTTTAACTCCATATATCCACTTGGGAACACTTTGGCAACCTCAAACGGCCCACTCCAACGAGATTTCAACTTCCCAAAAAAGAGTTTCAACCGAGAATTGAAAAGAAGCACCTTATCTCTAACCTTAAACTCCTTCTTTTTGATCCTTTGGTCGTGCCAACGCTTAGTCTTTTCCTTGAAAATTCGGGAGCTCTCATAGGCATTCTCACGGAACTCTTCTAACTCAAGGAGTTGAAGCAACCGATTCTCCCCCGCCTTATCGCCATCCATGTTCAATTGTTTGGTGGCCCAATAGGCTTTGTGCTCTAGCTCAACCGAGAGATGGCACGACTTACCAAAGACAATTTGGTACGGAGACATATTCAATGGAGTTTTGTAAGCCGTTCGGTAGGCCCACAAGGCATCATCTAGGCGAATCGCCCAATCTTTCTCATTCGAGTTCACCGTCTTCTCCAAGATGTGCTTGATTTGACGATTTGAAACCTCCGCCAACCCATTTGATTGTGGGTGATATGTGGTGGCGACCTTGTGCTTGACCCCATACTTCCCAAGCAACTTTTCCATAGCTCGATTAACAAAGTGGGTCCCCCCATCGCTTATCAAGGCTCTTGGCACTCCGAATCGGGTAAACACATTCTTCTTGAGGAATTGAATCACAGTTTTTGCATCATTGAGTTTGGGTAGGAATGGTCTCAACTCATTTTGACACGTAATCCACCCCCACAAGGATATATAAGAATCCAAATGAAGGTGGAAACGGTCCCATGAAATCAATCCCCCACACGTCAAAAATCTCTACCTCCAAGAAGATGTTCAAAGGCATTTCATCTCTCTTGGTTATGGTTCTCATCCTTTGGCATCAATCACATTTTTGAACAAACTCTTGACTATCTTTGAAGATCGTAGGCCAAAAGAATCCCGATTGGAGAACTTTCATTCCCGTTTTCGATGCTCCGAAATGGCCTCCACATGGCAAAGAGTGACAATGGGTCAAGATCTCGTCAACCTCTTCTTTTGGAACACATCTTCTCATGATCGAGTCTTGACCTCTCTTGTATAACACCGGATCATCCTAAATGAAACACTTCACATCTTTGAGAAATTTCTTTTTGGCATGTGAAGGGATTTCATTGGAAAGCTTTCCACAAGCCAAGTAGTTGGCAAAGTCGGCATACCATGGCTCTTGCACCTCAATTCTCATTACCAAAATCTTCTCAACTTCTTCAAAGAACTCCTCCAACTTCAAAAGCTTCTCATCCGGGAATTCTTCCTTCACCTCGGTTTCTTCTTCTACAAAGTCTTGGTCCCTCTCTAGCCTCGAAAGATGATCGGCTATCATATTTTATGTCCCCTTCTAGGCATATGTGAGATGCTCGGGTAATGTTTTTAACCCGGTTTTCTTCTCCTCTTGCTTTTCCACTCCTTCAACCGGTTCCCTTAATGGCAAGCTTGGGATCTTTTTCCTTCCCCACACTTCATTGACTTGATCCACTTCAAGCACATCTTTGCAATCATCCTCCTCAAAGGAGCTTTCATCGTTCTCAAAGAGTGCATTGTAGTATCCATTGGAAAAGTAGGGGTCAAAGGATTTTTCAAATTTTGTTTGAACACTAGTTTCAACGACATCGATCGTTTTGCACTCCTCCTTCTCAAGTGTATGCTTCATGGCTATTGTAGGAGTCAAAAATTAGTTCCTCATCATCAAGCTTCAAGGTCACCTTGCCCGTATACATGTCCACCACCGCCCTTGCGGTAGCTAGAAACGGTATACCCAAGATCAAGGAAATTTCAACGTCTTCTTCCATCTCTAGCACCACAAAGTCCGCAGGGAACACGAATTTGTCAATTTTTACGAGCACGTCTTCAACAATGCCATCCGGGTATGTGATGGAACGATCCGCCAATTGTAATGTCATGGACGTTGGGTGGAGCTCACCGATTTTCAAACGATCGTAGTTTGATCTTGGCATAAGATTGATGCTCGCTCCAACGTCACATAGAGCATTTCTCTTTTCCGTATTGCTTAGCTCACACATCAAAGTGATGCTCCCGGGATCTTTGACTTTCTTTGGAAGGTTTCTTTGTAGTAGAGCACTACACTCACTTGTTAGGCTTATCATCTCCCCGCCTTCCGTCTTCCTTCTCTTGGTAACCAATTCTTTAAGAAACTTTGCATAAGATGGCATTTCCTCAATTGCCTCCAAGAAGGGCACGTTCAAGGTCACTTTCTTGAAAATTTCCAAGAATTTGGCAAACTTATCATCAAGTTTCGTCTTCATGAAACATTGAGGAAAAGGTGGTGGAATGGGGGTTTTAGGAATTCCCCATCCATCACACTCAACCTTTTCGTTTTTCTCCTTCAACTCTTTAGCTTTCTTCCATTTCGGAACCCTCTTTTCTTCCACCCCTTCTTCTTCAACACAAATATCTTCAACAACAATCTCCTCCTCCTTATCGTTCTTTTCTCCTTTCTTTTCTACTTTCTCCTCTTCCAAAGGCATGCTCGGCCCATCATACTTCGTACCACTTCTCAACTCCACGGCCTTACAATGTTCTCTAGGATTCACCTCCATTGTGGAGGGGAACTTTTCTTTGTCCTTCCCTTGGCTTGAAGATGCCACTTGCCCTAGTTGGAATTCAAAGTTCTTCAATTGTCTTGAGAGAGAGGTAATGGCATTTGGAATATTTCCAAGATTCTTCAAGTCTTCTTCAATCTTATCAAACCGTTGATTCGACTTTTGAGTTTGTTGGTTCGAAAGATTGATGAAGGTGGCCAAACTATCCTCCAAAGTAGGTCTTCCTTCATTGTTTGGGGCACGGGCTCCGGGATCAAATCCCGGTGGTAGAGTGAGGGCGGCCTTCGGGTTAGAGTATGAAAAGTTTTCATGTTCTGAAGGTTTTGGTTGTAGGAGTTATTGTGGGAAAGGATTGGGTGTTTTGGTTTTTTGGTTTTTGACCTTGGTTTTGGCTAGATGATTGGTTTTGGTTGCTTTGGCCTTGGAAGTTTGATTATGGATTGTTTTGGTTTGAGAAGTTTTGTGAATGGTTGTTTTGGTAACGGCTTTGGTAGTTTGAGGATTGGTTTTGGAAGTTTTGGTTGGGATTTTGGTAGTGTGAAGGTTGGTTTTGGAAGTTTTGGTTGGGGTTTTGGTAGTAGTTACCTTAGAATTGTTGATTCCCTTGGTAGTTTGCTTGATAATTCCCCCTTCCCATGTAATTGGCTTCCTCAACTTGATTTGTATTCAATGGCACCTCCATTTTCCCTCCCAATATTCATCTCCTTTGGCTTTCCGCTAACGAATCAACCTTGTTCATTGTAGGTCCCGAACGGGTTTGTGAGGGCAGAAGTCTAGAGGGGAGGGGTGAATAGACTTCGAAAACTTTTTGTGCAAATCGGTGTGAGGTCGATTAACTTTGATCGAGTCTTGAGTGAATCGGTTTGGGTCGATAACCAACTTCTTGATCGCTTTGAAAAGCGGATCGATTCGATATATCGGTTTAACCGATGTGTCGCGGAAGCTTAAGTTTTACCGTGTGAAAAACCGGTTTTGATAAATCGATTCCAAGGTTAATCTTTTAATCGGTTTGATCAAGTGTCACGTTTGATCCGATCGAAGCTTGGTGCTAATCGATCTCAACTTGGAATATGTATGCGCTTTTTAAAGGGGTGTGTGCGATTGTGTAATCGCTTAATCAAAGCGGTAAAGGCACACAAGATTTATAGTGGTTCGGACAAACCCGATCCTACGTCCCACACTTCCCTATCACAAGGGGCACCTACTTAACCAACTGGACTTTGTTTTTTATGTGTAAGTCCAACACAAAGACAATCGACTAGATGTTTAAGGAGTTAACACTCAACCGATCCCGTAGATCGAACTAGAAACCCTAGTCTCGAATCTTGCTAAACAACTTAACCTAACTTGGGGGGTTTGGTAAGATTGTTTTGGTTCCAACTATGAAATCTTTTCTTGCATATAAGCAGCCTAACAGCTAGATGAAAAGATTTCTATGCTAAGAACTTATGGGATGAACACTTAATAAAAATTAATCTTCTTGTTCATGTTCTTGTGCGGAAATTTGAGAATTGCTTGAGCTTCTTAATAGTTCAGAGTCTCCGTTGTTTCACTCTAAAGTGTAATCCCATATTTATAGACCTTGAAATCAAAGAGCCGTTGGAGAGCAATTTGAATTTCAGGCTATATTTGGTAGACTTGCAGGCTTGATGTGACGAGCTTCAGGAACGGCATGGCCAAAAGCGTGAATTTGTACTTTGTAGCCGTTCTGAGAGGGTAGCATCGAAATCCCGCAATTGCCCGCTCCGATCATACGTGTCTTGTTCTTATTGGATAGCAGACTCACTTTTCAGAGTTATTCTTCCAACTAAGTTTGACATTCTTCTTGTTCAGATCATAGACGTATGATTAGGTGAAACATCAGATTTCACCTGGTGAGCTGACCTGATCAGTCTGAACTGATCAGTCTACCTGATAGAGTCTTCAGGTGCCGGTTGACTTAGCTTCAACTAGCAGACTCGACTGATGTAGGTCTTCTGGTCTGATCTTCGAGTATTCAGAGTTTGATCTACATGACTTCAGCTGAGATATCAGACTAGATCAGATCGATCTGATCTTCTGTTCTTGTCTTGCATTCCGGCCTGTCGGATATCAGCTGTCTTTTGAGTCTTCAGATCTGACCTATACATATTGAGTTTCCCCCTCAATATGTGACCTATCTATTTCATCAGTTGTTCTATACAATCATTATCAACTGGTCTCCTATAGCAGGTAATATAAACATCGATCACCAATTGTCCGACCGTCCTATTACATGTGTTTTTGGAACTTTCATCAAAACTATAAATTTCCCAACAATTTCCCCCTTTTTGATGAAACCAAAACACTTTGAGAAACCAAAAAACAGTTGATAAAAAATAGAACAGTTAAGAGCATATAATCAGAAGACAATGAGACTTTGTCTTAGGATCAGAAAATAAACTTTTCTCATTAATGAATGTTGATTACATGTTACATCAGAAAAGTTTGAAAATAAGAACAATTGATCCTGAGTAGTCTTCTGATTCTTCACTCTTTGGGCTTGTATCCTTCTGGCATCTCTCTTTGATCTTGAGGTACGTTGAAAATCTGATAAAGTTTCCATTTGACATCATTAGTTTGCTGAAGATCAGTTATATGCGTTTTGCTCAGGATGTCGAAATAGAATCTTTGAAATGCCATCATCGAATGAGCCATCCGCCTTCTTCGAGTACTCCAACAGATCATACTCTTGGCGAGATATTTTTACATTGATAAGCTTGGCCTCATTTTCCGGATACTTGAAAAATCCGGGTATTTATTTTCTAACCGGTTGAGGAATTCTTCATCGAGATTCTTCTTGTGGAACAAGATTAAGAACAAAGGCATCCGAAGCCATTCACTCGATCTTATTCCATTCCTCAAATCTCTTAGCATCTTGTAGCAGTTTTTGGGATGATCTCATCAACTCTTGTCGATGAACTTAGGTTACGCACGGATTTTCCAAATTCTTCTTTTTTTTTACTCTCGTCCGAATTTCTTGTTCGAGATTTTACGCCTCGACATTTTTTTTTCTTCTTCTTTCTTCTTGCCATTTTCGAGAACTTCACTATCTCTGTTCTTTGGACATCTTTTTCGATGGTCTGAGTTTGTGATGTCCACACACTGTTGTGTCGAGTTGGTTTCTCACTCTGTCCTTCCCCTTTTTGGTTTGATCAAAAAGAGTAGTGAGTGGGAGGTCGAGAACCAAAGTTGATCATGCGATCGCCTTGTTGAGATCTCGCAAGAGATGCCTTCAGATTTGAGCAGATTAGATTTTGAATCTTTGATATCGGCTTCGTCTTGGCATTCCATGGCAATGGAGAGTGTTTTAATCGGTTTGTCAAGTTTCTCTTACATCGATTCTAGCTTGTCGGTGAGAATCGAAAAAAAACTTGTTGTTTGTCCACCCGAGTCGGTTTGGTGTCAACGGTCTTTATCGATTCAAATAACGCAGATGAGACCACATTTAGGGGAACCGATCTTTGATTGCCCTAACTCGGAAATAGCCAATTCCTTTGATCCGATATTTCTTTAATGGCAATCGCCTTTGATCGCCTATCGATCCCTCAACCTCTTCTTTCGTAAGATCTTTGAGACAAGTTTTGATCTCCCGGTTGATCAATAGTGGCGTGAGATGTTGGAATGTTGATTGTCACTTGATCCGATTCGATTGTTTGTGCCTCCGGTGGTTGGTCATGAACTATGACACCAGTTCCACTATCATCAAGCAGCTCCCAGATCCTTCATGATGGCATCTGTTTGAGGAGATTTGTCACCGCCTCAAGTTAAATCTGTTCCGCAACCCTAGATTCCTCGGATCGAGCTTTGACAGATTTGGCAGTTATCAGCTCAGCTGGTGATCCCACTTTAGCAGATTTCCTCATATCGAAATCGAAGTCTGCAAACTCATTCTGTTCAATAATTATTATAAAGTCCGAGAAGCTTTTAATCGAAGATCTCTCGGTGAGGATCTCCAAAACTTCCTCTCGTATGGCGGGTTGGGCGACCCGGTTAAAGGTACAACTCATCAATCTCTCTTTTCGATTAGCATTACGATCAATTTCCCGCTATGATCTTTGTTGATCTGGACTCGAAATTGTCGGTCGGTTCGGTTTGATGAGATGTGGAAGGTTCTAGTTGTCTTGAGTAGGCGGAAGTTGGGTGATCGGTTCGACTGCGAGGATTACTGCTTTGTGGAAGCGGTGATTACGGTTCCTAGCGAGTTAAGCTTTACGGTTCGTGAACGATGTAGTTTGAGTTATTTGGCGGTGGAAGATAGGAGAGTTATGCTTTCGGCAGCCATTAGTCGAGTGGTGAATCGGCTTTCGAGCTTGAGGAGAAGGAGATCGTCGACTTGTCGCGTCTTCCTCGGAATGACTGGCGATCTTTCGACCCGAAGCTTTGCCCGTCTGATTTTTCACCTGATTTTGTTGTTGCAACAGACTGATCTGGCGCTCTTTCTTCATCTGACTCATCTTCAAGCATCAGAGTCATGGAGGCTTGCTTCGCCTTCTTCGGCCTCTTGTCCTGGGCCTTCACCAGTTTTCTTTTCTTCTTCTTGGGGGCATCTGGTGGGCCTTCTGGGGGGCTTTCACCAGCTCGAGCTGATTCGCCCGCATCTGGTGTAGAAGAAGTTGCTTTCTTCTTGCCTTTTCCCTTCTTTGACTTTGGGGGGGTTGGCCGCATATCATCGTCTGGTGGCCCAAAAATGACTGAAGTGGCTGTGAGAAAAGCCTTATAGGACTTCAGTCCATTTTGTTCCCATTTGACCTTTGGCATTTTATCCTGTAAGATAACTGCAACCTTGTTGAGATTGCTGATCTTTTTCTTCAGAAATACCTGCCTCCACTCATCAACTCCAAATTTATCATGTTCTTGGAGCAGAATGGCCTTCAGAAACCCATGCCAGTTGATGTTCTTGGCTCCATCAATTATTGCAGCCATGCTGTACAGTTTGACGGATGTAATAGCATCTGGGCTGAATGCAATACCCATAATTGTTTTTGACAATATGTCAAACAACAATCGGTATTTCCTCTTGAGCATTGGCCTGACAAATCCTGAAGTATGGTGTTTGTCAGCCTCTCTGAAGAGCTCTTTTCTGATCAGCTCATCTTCGTTCTCCCTGTAATGAGCAGGCGAGATTCGTCCTTTGGGTAGGCTGAACAGACGAGTTATATCCTCATTCGACAGTCTGATTTCTTCTCCGGTGACTGTCGAAAGTAGTTCTTCTCCTGGAGCATCTGTATCCACTCTTAAATTCCTTAGGAATTCTAGAGCTTCATACTGCATCACTGGATTGCAGTGAGCAGCGCAAAATTTCTCAAGGCCTGCATTTCGCAGAATTTGCTCGACCTCCATGGATTCCGGATCCTGAGTGACATTGAACTGAACGGACTTATCATCCACAATCTTTGTTGCCAGTTCCGCATAATTGCACATTATCTTACCCATACCGTGAGTGATCATCAGATTCTGTTTTTCGGAAAGATGATTTTGAAACTTAGGAAAACACTTTGAATCTGAGAGAAGTAATTTGGAGTTTTCAGAGAATAAATCGCAAGTTTGTGAAATGGAAAACTCTGGTATGTTTTTGATGAACTTTATAAAGACGAGGAGGGAAGAAGAAGACACGATTTTGAAGATCAACCATTTGAAAAGATTGAATGCTCCAGATTAAGCGGTTTTGATCGTAGGGTCAGGAAAAAGCACGTACGAAAACCTTTTGGATTTAAAGGCACATTTAGTAGCAGTTAATACATGTTCCCCACGTCCGCATTAAATGATTTGCAGAGAATACGTCACAAGGATAATGGGTACAATAAAGGCAAATAATATCGACGATCCGATCAGATAAATAAAGAACAAGAGAAAAGAAAAAAAGCGTATCGGGTTGGTGATATTGTAATCGATCAATACCACTTGTCCATGTTGATTTCACTTGTTGATCTTAATATTCTGCCTAAGCTTTAAAATTTCCCAACTGATCCTTTTAACTGATCTTCTTCATTTGCATCTGATTTGTTGAACTTTCAAGCTCAACTGATCTTCCTTGAATACGTCTGATTTCTCTTCTGATCCTCCTTGATCAGTTGAAGTTCCCCCTTCAACTGATATTTATGTTCTTCTCATAGACTGATGTATCTGATTTGTTGGAGTTTCAAGCTCAGTTGATCTTCCTTATCTGATCAGCTTCGTATGTAATCAGATTTTAGTTGACCTAATCTGATTCTTCTCAGATCAAGCCAATTCTTGGGATAAGTGTTACCGCCAAAACTTAGTCTAGGATAGTAGCTTCTATTCCCTAAGTTGACGTGATTTGAGTGGCTCGATTCTTGATAGTGCATTGGTCAGTCGAGAACTCAACTGTGTAGATCGTCCCTTTCCTTGAACCAGTTAGCAAAATCTGTTGAGTGGCTCGATTCTTGATAGTGCATTGGTCAGTCGAGAACTCAACACTGAATCCGTTGTCGGAGAATTGTGAAACCGATAATAGGTTGTGCTTTAGACCTTCGACATACGAGACTCCAGTTACTTGTACATCATCATTCTCTAAGGTTCCGAACCCTTTGGTATAACCAAAGTTATCATCACCAAGAGTACACACGGCCTTTACATTTCTATGTATGAGCCGAGGAGGTGCTTGCTTCCCTCACATGTGCCTTGAGCATCCACTATCGATGTACCGGATAGTTGCTTGCACACCTCCTTTGTTGGCCGGACCCACGCGATCCTGCAGACCAAATCGGGCTTTAGGTACCCTTTTTTGGATTGGGTCCCGAGGGGTTAGGATTAGTTTTTGGGATCCATACAAACAGAGCACTTCTATTGTGATCGCTTAGATCGAAAGGCTGATTTGTCTCCCATACCTATCAACATAATCATACGTCTCAGTATATGCTTTCGATTTGTATGATTATTAGTGTGAACCTTGGATGACTTAGAAGACTTGGGATTTATCTTTTACGTTTGTCTTCTTTTTATCCATTAAGGTTCAAAAGGCAAAGTGACCCTAGATTTACGATTATAGGGGTAGGTACGATCGCTACCATCAAAAGATTCATATCTTTTTGGCATAGGTGGTTTTTGCGGTTTACGAAGCATGTTTATTATCTCAATGACCTAGATTAGGTCTCGATTGGACTTCCTTTTACAGGTTGTCTTTTTCGATGCAGTGCATTGATCGAGTTGAGGTCTCTTCGGAAGAACGGGTTCTTCTGTTGATTCCTCGGTGATGCTTTACCGATTAAGGTCAATTTATGTTCCCTTCGGTTGAGCACCGCCTTACCCGCTCAACCGGTCTTTTTCCTTATTAGATACATGTTTGGCTCTTGGTGTATCTTTTTTTAAACTTCGTCGATTACACCTTTTTAGATGAATCGGTAGGGGCTTTTGAGGATGTGGAAGGGTTCTCATAGCCAAGTCCCTTCTTATTAATCGTTGTTCGAAAATAGGTGTTCATGTCTTGAATGTTTTAGATGATTTTGTGAAAACCTCTATTTTCTTCGCGCAGATTATCCTCGATGATTTCGAGACTTTCATGCTTTTGGAACAAAATCATCGAATTTTGCTTGAAGAATTTTGAAGTCATCGAACTTGTTGTTTGTTAATTGCGGTGATCTTTGATCTGCTTCTCTGATCGAAGCCTTAACTTTCGAATGTTACATTCCTCGGTTGCTTTCCGAGCGGTTTAAACAATTGAAGTTCGAGAGACTTTCTTGAGATCATTCTCTTTTAGCAAGTGATTATTTCTAATTCTCGGCTTGTCATTTTAAACTTCCACTATAGCATAAGTGTCTATTGCATTGGAGAGATCCTCAAGCAATTGCTCTGAGTAAAAATGCGGTCAATCTCCCCAAAGAAAAAGTCTTAATGATAGCGGTGTAAAGCGAGCGAAGCGAGTTTTGGAGGTTACCTCCAGATTGGTCCTCCCCGGCCATCAAGCGAGATCTCATCATCGTCTGCAAGAGAATATCAAATCTTCATTTTCATAGAAGTCAAAAGCACTTCTTGTCGGGCGAAGTCTTCTACTGAGGAGTATCCGAGAGTCCTCGAGGGGCGGATAGGAATCGTCGATTCTGACGTGTCGACAACCATGGCTCTTACGTCCCTATATCGTTGCTCTCTTACGTTCCTCTTTTCTTTCCTTTCTCGTGGTGTAGATGCAGGCGTCTGTTATAGTGACTGTTCTCACGATTGAAGCACGCTCCTTGATTCATCAACCTTTCCTTCGGGTGAATCACTCCGTCTGTATGACCTATCGGGTGACTTCCTTTTCTAATAGTAGTCCCGAGCTTCTTACATGCGATTGGTTATCTCTTCCTTCCTCGGTCGACTATCTTTTTCCCTTTCATCTCTGTGATCCTCCGATCATCGAGATCACGGTTCTTTCTCGGAGATCCGTTGGTGATCTCCTATCTCTTCCTTGGTTATGTTGATAGTCCTTATAAAATCTTGATACTTACCAAGTTGGACGTTTGACTTCTCAAGCTTCCCTCGTAGCGAGCGATCTGTTCGCTGACTCACTATATTCCCAACAGTTCGTTGGCCTTCGTTCTCTCATTTGGTTGACTTAAAAGCAATCGATTTTGAAGTTGAGGCTTCAAAGAGCACCTCATCTTCATCGAACTTGTCCTCTTTCAATCAAATCGAACTCGTGAGCTTTAAGGCTCAAGAACAAGTTACTTGGCTTCATTTTTGAAATGTCTTGGCAATCCTTGATTACCGTGACCTTCATGTCCCATTTCTTGGTGAGAGACCTTAGGATTTTGTAGTTGATATCTTTATCGGACATCTCTACCAAGTTCTCGAAGCTTGTTTATAGACATTGTAATCCTTCCATCGAGTTCGTTGATGGTTTCGTTGGGCAGCATCTTCAGTTTTTTGAACTTTACCAGTTCGGCTTGTAGACGGCTGTCTTTTATCTGTTCATTTCCCTCGCATATCTCAGCTAGAGTATCCCACATTGTTTTCGCAGTTTTGAGATACTTAATCTTTTCCTTGGTGACCTTATCCATGGTTTTCATGATAATATGCCTCGCGATAGTATCTAGAGTATGCAGCTTTCTTTCTTCTGCATCCATCAAGGCTGGGCTTTTTCGCACAAGACTCCCCGGTGCAAAGTCTGGATCTCCTCCAACTGCAGGGTTGTCGTAATAAATGATGATGGGTCCTCTTTCGATGACTTCCATCATTCTGCCGCTTATCGAACCTAGATGGTTGGACATATATATGGCCCAATCTGCATACTCATCGATTGAGAACTTTGGCAGATCATGATACATACCTGAGGTGTTATCCATGCTGAGTGGTTTTGGAAAATGAATGAGTTGTAAAAACGGTTTTTCAAGATCAGTTCAGTTGACCACAAAGATTCTTCCTTAAGAATCGATGATACACAAAGTCAGTGGTCTGTAGAACCAACTGCTCTGATACCACTTGTAGGTCCCGAACGGGTTTGTGAGGGCAGAAGTCTAGAGGGGAGGGGTGAATAGACTTCTGAAAACTTTTGTGCAAATCAGGTGTGAGGGCAGTTAACCTGATCAGAGTGCGAGTGAATCAGTTTGGGCTGATAACCAACTTACTGATCGCCTGAAGGCAGATCAGTTCGGTAACTATCAGTTTAACTGATGTGTGCGGAAGCTTAAGTTTTACCCGTGTGAAAAACTAGTTTTGATAAATCTGATTCCAAGGTTAATCTTTTAATCAGTTTGACTGAAGTGTCACGTTTGATCTGATCAGAAGCTTGGTGCTAACTGATCTCAACTTGGAATATGTATGCGCTTTAAAGGGGTGTGTGCGATTGTGTAATCAGTTAATCAAAGCGGTAAAGGCACACAAGATTTATAGTGGTTCGGACAAACCAGTCCTACGTCCACTCTTCCCTATCACAAGGGGCACCTACTTAACCAACTGGACTTTGTTTTATGTGTAAGTCCAACACAGTACACCGACTAGATGTTTAAGGAGTTCACACTCAACCGATCCCAGAGATCAGAACTAGAAACCCTAGTCTGAAATCTTGCTAAACAACTTAACCTAACTTGGGGGTTTGGTAAGATTGTTTTGGTTCCAACTATGAAATCTTTTCTTGCATATAAGCAGCCTAACAGCTAGATGAAAAGATTTATATGCTAAGAACTTATGGGATGAACACTTAATAAAAATTAATCTTCTTGTTCGTGTTCTTGTGCGGAAATCTGAGAATTGCTTGAGCTTCTTAATTGTTCAGAGTCTCCGTTGTTTCACTCTAAAGTGTAATCCCATATATATAGACCTTGAAATCAAAGAGCCGTTGGAGAGCAATTTGAATTTCAGGCTATATTTGGTAGACTTGCAGGCTTGATGTGACGAGCTTCAGGAACGGCATGGCCAAAAGCGTGAATTTGTACTTTGTAGCCGTTACAGAGAGGTAGCATCGAAATCCCGCAATTGCCGGCTCCGATCATACGTGTCTTGTTCTTATTGGATAGCAGACTCACTTTTCAGAGTTATTCTTCCAACTAAGTTTGACATTCTTCTTGTTCAGATCATAGACGTATGATTAGGTGAAACATCAGATTTCACCTGGTGAGCTGACCTGATCAGTCTGAACTGATCAGTCTACCTGATAGAGTCTTCAGGTGCCGGTTGACTTAGCTTCAACTAGCAGACTCGACTGATGTAGGTCTTCTGGTCTGATCTTCGAGTATTCAGAGTTTGATCTACATGACTTCAGCTGAGATATCAGACTAGATCAGATCGATCTGATCTTCTGTTCTTGTCTTGCATTCCGGCCTGTCGGATATCAGCTGTCTTTTGAGTCTTCAGATCTGACCTATACATATTGAGTTTCCCCCTCAATATGTGACCTATCTATTTCATCAGTTGTTCTATACAATCATTATCAACTGGTCTCCTATAGCAGGTAATATAAACATCAGTCAGCTAACAGGTCTGACTGGTCCTATTACATGTGTTTTTGGAACTTTCATCAAAACTATAAATTTCCCAACATTCATTAAAACTCTCATTGCTTCCGCCATCACGTTGTTTGGATCACTATCAACTTGGGAAATCTTTTGGACATCGGACGGCCAAGTGAAGGTGTTGTTGGCAATTCGATCAATCAATGCCAACCCTTCCTTACCGGTCTTGTCAAAAATTGATCCACCCAATGATGAATCGATGAACATCCTTCCCTCATCGTTCAAACCATAGTAGAAATAACTCACCACCTGATCGTTGACAAAATTGTGTTGTGGGCATCTCCTTAACATGATATTATATCTCTCCCAAGCTTCGTATAAGTTCTCCCCACCTCTTTGTCTAAATTGGGCAATCTCCTTCTTGCATTGAAGTGTCATTGCGGGTGGAAAGAACTTCATCAAGAACTTTTGGCATAGTATGTCCCACGAGCCAAGACTATCGGGGGGTAAGGATACTATCTAATATTTTGCCTTGTCCCTCAAGGTGAAGGTGAAGGTTCGAGCTCTCCAAGCATCGTCCGTGACCCCATTGATCTTGACGGTGTCCGCATACTCTAAGAATTGAGTGATATGCCGATTTGGGTCCTCATTCTTCCCTCCACCAAATTGTTGTTTTTGGAGCATTTGAATGAGGGCTGGCTTGCTTTCAAAGTTATTAGCCGCAATCGTCGGACGGGCTATGCCATCATAGTGCATTTGCACTTGAGGGTTGAAGTATTCCCACATTGGGCGATCTCCATTGTCACCCCCTTCCAAATTCATCCGATTGTTTTGATTTTCGCACATTGCTCTTTGTTGGGCTTATCTTTGATTCTGGTCTCGGTTTCTTCTCCTAGTCGTGGCTTCAATCTCAAGATCAATGGGTATTGGTTCAATCCCACTTGCTCTTGTGATCATACACACCTAGAGAATCAACAGACACTACAAATCTCCATGCCAACTATTAGCAATGTTAGTTACTTAAAATAAAAGGACACTAGTAATCACGTTCAACGAACAACTAGTTATCAACACAACCTAGTCCCCGGCAACAGCACCAAAAACTTGACACGTGTTTTGCAATCACACCAATACCTATCCGTCTACCCCCATTTACCCAACTCTCGTTGCAATAAACTAGACAAAACGAACAAGCTAATAGCCCAACCCACCGAATTTGATCATTAAACAACACATCATTCAATAGACAACCATCAATAGAGATAATCCACCACTAACAAGTAATTAATCAATCATCAACCCAATTCACAACACCCAAACACAAAAGGACCTTAGCCCATAGTGCTACAAGCAATACCCATGGATAATATGCTAACAAACAAGAAACCCATATGAAAATAAGCAATAAAAAACAAGTAAAAATAAATAAACACCTTACTCTTAAGATTCAAGCTCCAAACCATACAAAATCCATCAATACTCCTTGATATCTTGCTTAAAACTGAAATAAACACTCTATTTATGCTATGCTATGACTATCTAAGCTATCTATGGAAGCAAAATTGAAAAAAAATGTGTAAGAGTATTAGTTGCAGCTCTCAAAAGTATTACTTGCTCTATCCCCTATCTCTCTCCCAGCTGCTATCTATTGCAAAAACGAACTCATGACCTTTTATATGCTTTTTATTCCTCTGGCACGTGTCCCTATGACTTTTTGGCATCATCTACTATTTTTTAGGGTCACCGACTCGAAATGGATTGCTCGATCTCCAAATAATCGAAATTTGGGTAGAAAATCGCGACGTGGGTTTTTGTATTTCCTCTGTTTCGACTCGAAATTTTGGGTTGCTTTCAGTCGAGCAGCCCAAAAATTTCCCCCAACTCACTATACTCCGAATGCTCAAAATGTCGAGCACATTAGATCGATTGAGTTTTGTAACTCGACTGGAAAGCGATCTGGATCGAGTTGAGCTGCATGTTTTTTTCAGCAATTCTTCAAAAAAATTCACAATCGTGTTTTCCAAGTTCATTTCTTGCTCAGCTCCACCCATTCTGCACTGCTCGAGTCGAGCAACACTCTTTCCTCAAGTTTTTGCCAAATCATCCTCGTTTTCCTTTCAAATCCTGCACAATCAAGCATTCAAGCATTAGATGAATTTTTCTACTCATTCCAACAATATAATGATCAAAATCATGCAAGAATCATCACATCTAGCTATGAAAGAGCATAAAATCTCAAGTAAAATCACCACTAATCAGAACCCCTGGATGAATCAGCAGCACTCCTCGCGATTGGAGGCGGAGATTCGAAGCCCTAGGTCTCAAATTGCAGGCCACCGCACGGTGGAGGTGATGATTCGACTCAGTTGTGTTCCTTTCGATGGGTTTTCTTCGATTGTGGTTCTTGTTTGGCTTGTTTTTTCGTTGTTGGTTTGGTGAGACGAAGACGAGCGGCGTCGACTGTCTTACCTGACTTGCGGCAGCCTAACACTCCGTCACTTTCACAATTATTCCTTGACCCTATTCACCGAACCCTGTTTGTCAAATTTTGTTAAAATTTTGGATGAACACATGATTCAATTGTTGATGGTTTGGTGACTACTGAAAACTGGATTTTTGGGTTTGGAAATTGGAATGTTCATTTTTCGAATTGGATCCGATACGGATGGGTGATGATGTGGAAGGGCTGTTTTTGCAAATTTGATTTGAAACAGGCCCTTCCGTGACCTTCCGTGCAATTTTAGAAATTGCACCTGAGCCTCCATATTTATTAATTAAAATTAAATTGGATTTATTTTTTTATAATTAATAAACTTTGGGTTTTAATAAAACATATTAGTTGATTGGATTAATTAAAGGCTAATATTAATAATGAATTTAATTATTAAACTTATTTTAAAATTGGATTTTAAAATTATGGTTTAAAGAATTAAACGAGTTATTAATTCCCACTTGGTTAACGTGTTTTATATTCTGTTAACGCATTTTACGTCCGCATTATAATTGTTTGGGTAGGCGGCGCCCAATAATTGTTGACCGTATTATTTTTTGGGTAGACGGCGCCCATATAAATGTTAGTCCGTGTAAATCATGTTTGGGTAGGCGGCGCCCAATAATTGCTCAAATGTGATGTAGATTAACATGTTGGATCTCGATCGATTAAGCAATTAATACCCCACCTTTAAAACGTTCCTCACTAAAATATGGTTTTCTCATTAATTTGATAAGATGTCTTCCATCAAAATTAAAAGTAAACCGGAGATTTCATTTCAATGAGTACTTAAAGACCCTCGTCTTTTGCTCGGATCTACATCTAACGGGAACTATTATAGGGACATGTAATGTCGCCGCTTGATGGTTGTAAATCAACTTAACTTTGTTTCGCTAGCCCTCGCGGGGAACAAAGGGTAAGGGGCATCAGTCGAACTAGGTTCGAAAAACTAGGAATTGCAGTTTTGCAATTGGTTTGGAGACCTAGCAGTTATGTTATTGTAATGATCAGCCCTCGTTGGGATTATGATAGTAGTAATGTGGATCCTAGTCCATTATAATTTATATTTGATATAAATTCGTACTTTTCCGATGAGGTCGTTAAGTATGTGAAAATAATGGCGACAAAATAAACACAAAAGAAAGGTCATGTTTATTTTGATTGCTGAATATTGATCATAGGAATTATGTGTTTAATTCTCGTTTTATTTTATTTCTCTTGGTTCGTTGAAATGTATATCTGTTATTGAAATGTGTTTTGGAAACAAACAAATTGGCTAGGCCAAATTTTCAAGACTGGCACCGAAACATGTGTTTGATGCTAAGGCAAAGAAAAGATTGAGTACGTGTTGGACACGCCAATCCAGGTTACCCCTGAATCTGGTTCCCTGAGGCAGCCACGTTTGACGTAGCAACTTATGCTAGGTAGTAAAATATGCATGTTTTTAATATGATAGAGTACAATTTATTGAGCTCGTTTATGTTAGAATGGCATGTTAAATTACTTATATGTATTTTGATCATTTTATTCCGCACTTGATCAATTTTCGTGTCCGCTAGTGTTTTTAGGTAATTTCTTGGTGAAAAGTTGTTGGGCAAATTGAGAAACACAGGCCCTCACTGGCTGACCCAGTGCAGGCCCATGTTCCAGAAGTTGTGAGGAAGAATCCAGCTTGAATCACTGATATGGAAAAGATTTGGTCTAAGTTCTTGATATGGAAGAGATTTTGTCAAGATATATATTTGGGAAGATCTGATTGGCTAAAATTGGAGAGGATACTTGGGTTAATTCAGCCGAAACTTGGGGAGAAAGAAGTGGGCCATGCCCTAGTTAGATATATACCACTTACTCAAGCAAAAAGAGGGGACGTTCGATACCAGAAAAGAGAAGTGGCGGCTGGAATTGATTGGAAGCAAGCAGGTTACTCAAGATTGAAGGAAGGAGAGGCACACGCAGTTTTGAGAGTCGTATTTAATTAATATTTTTATCCCAACTCCGGGAATTTCTGAACCCATGTTTAATGTGATTATTTAATTCGAGATGTTTACGATATTTGTTTTGGGATTGTTTAATTTATCTGTTTGAAATTCTTGCATGTTTAAATTAATTGGTTTAGACTGACCATCTAGGTTAATTGTTTAAATATGTCTGTTAAGTCTAAGCATGTAATCCGTGTAATTGTTATATGTGGAGACTCTTGGTAACAACTAGTGGGTTCACTAGGGTGAATTAAACCAGGTTCTTACGGGTCGCGCTAAGTGTACTTGGGAATTTGTTTGCTCTCTATCCTAGGGTTTAATGCTTTTAACTAGGTTAAATCTATGGGCTAACCTAGACTGCTTAGTTAGAAAGGTTTTCTTGAAGAGGCGTCTTTTCAATTAAATATACTTAAGGGATAGGACCGGGAAATCGAAGCGCTTTTGATCCCCGAGGGGCATTAATCTTGAAAACAAATAAAGTAAACGTCGAGATTAAAGTGGTTGTGTTAACATGGGGGATAAACAACATGCGTACACATAATCCACATAAATCCTAAGCATGCGGAATCTAGGAGTTACGAGATTACATACCTCTTGTAGAGACATTCGTTAGGACGTTGGATCAACCCATAGAGCCTTCTCAAATATATCCCAAGTCCACGAACGTAATCCGGTGGGAGGATTCGCACGAACAATTTTAACAAATGAGAAATATAAAATATTTAGCCACCACCTTTGTGGATTTCTAATATTTCCAACACATGGAATTGCACTTGGGAATGAAAAATTCATCCCCTATTTATAGGACCAAGGGGGCCGATTTTTTCAATGAAAAAATAAGGAAGAAAATCTTTTTCTTGATCTCCAAGAAATCTTGAATATATCTCATATATTCTTTTCTCCATAATTAATTTTTTCCATAAAAATCTAATTACCTTTTTGTCGTATTTTTTGAAAATCTACAAGGAAAAAGAAACTATATTTTGTTTCTTGAATTTATGGGATAATTATGTATTACAAGAATACTTATCTTTTTCCATAAAAATCTCTTCAAGAAAATCAAGAAAATCTTTCTTCTTCTTTCCTACAATATTTTTGAATTTTTTTAGGAAATATTAGGCAAGAATATTTTCTTCTCCTTTTCATTAATTGGACTTAATTTTGGGCTATTTGAGGGGTCTTTAGGAGAATTAAGATTGGACCTCCAATGGGGCTATGAAACTTTAATATTAAGCCAAAATATTATTTAAGCCCATTAATATTAATTTATTCCACTATAAAATTAATATTGAACTATCCATCTTAACCCATATTACGACTATAATATGGCTCCCGGTCATTATTTCCCGTGTTTAAGATTATATTAGTCCACTAATTAATTAAGCCACTAAATAAGCTTTATATTAATTAATATCTATGTCCTTGGAGTAAGGACAGCTCAACGTTGTTATCCATACCGAAAATAAATTTCCACTTGCAAGATTTGGTATGATAAAGATTCTGAGCCCACCAAGGGGACAAATCAAGCATGTCGTACTTGCACACGATTCTCCATATTAAATCTTAGCAATCGTCATGTAACTAACAATATTGCCCAAGATATAAGGTATCGAATCGCATTAACTCTCTTCCCATCATAAGTCAAAGCAATATTTATTAATTTCACACGATCCTATTTAAGGGACGGAGATTAAGAAATAACGAACCACTGAGGTCTAATTCTTGTATATTCAGTACCGAAGAATTTATCCTCCTGTAGGTCCTATTCAGTGCATCATAATGCACTAGTGTAATCTCTTGGTCAAGACAAGCCAATCTGAGCCTTACACTTCAACCTTTCATGATGGTTTGTTCATTTCCATCTGGGTTGTGAATTTTTACTTAATCACGAGGAACTGTTAATTTTATCGAACAGGTTTGCAACAAATATATATAACATTCATTCATATTTAATGCAACAGTAATTAATAATTTATTTCAGTAAATAAATAAGAAATTTAGTTCGGTTATACAAAGTAAAAAGCATACTTTTCAGAATAACCCCAACAATCTCCCACTAATACTCAAAGTCTGCTTTTAAGTATACTACGCATGTCTCGTGTTCTATGTGACAT
This sequence comes from Stenogyne calaminthoides, assembly GCA_037126765.1. Lineage (NCBI taxonomy): Eukaryota > Viridiplantae > Streptophyta > Magnoliopsida > Lamiales > Lamiaceae > Stenogyne > Stenogyne calaminthoides. Next base: position 21,115,662 of record JBBCBC010000032.1, read on the forward strand.
CTAATGTCACCTACACGAACCTAATAATATTTCTCCCACTTATACTCAAATCAGATTGCAACACTCTTGACACACATTCCTTCCACATGTCTCTCGAATGTACTCTGGGGCAGACCCTTTGTGAATGGATCTGTTAGGTTATCTTTCGATGCAATCTTTGCCACATCAATGTCTCCTCTCTTAACGATTTCTCGTATAAGATGGTATTTTCTTTCTATGTGTTTGCTGGCCTTGTGAGCTCTCGGTTCCCTGGAATTTGCAACTGCTCCGGCGTTATCACAGTAAACTGTGATTGTGCTGGGCAAATTCGGGACAACGTCCAAGTCCACTAGGAAGTTCTTGAGCCAAACCGCTTCTTTCTCTGCTTCACAAGCAGCTACGTATTCGGTTTCCATGGTAGAATCGGCAATGCATTTCTGCTTAACGCTTCTCCGTGCCATGGTTCCTCCCCCCATGCAAAACACACTACCCAAGGTTGACTTTCTGGAGTCCATGTCTGATTGGAAATCTGGGTCCGTGTAACCGATGGGGATTAGATTGTCTGATTGATAAACTAACATTATGTCCCGTGTCCTTTTTAGATACTTCAGAATGTTCTTTACTGCAATCCAATGCTTTTTCCCAGGGTTGCTTTGATATCTTGCCACCATGTCTATGGCAAAGCAGATATCTGGTCTCGTTCACAGCATTGCATACATGAGGCTTCCTACAGCCGAAGCATAAGAAATACCCTTCATGTCATTTATTTCCTTTTGTGTCTTGGGACACATCTCCTTGAATAGATGGATTCTGTGTCTGTAGGGCACAAAGCCTTTCTTGGAATCTTGTATGCTGAATCACTTCAAAACGATGGCTATATATGAGCCTTGCGAAAACCCGATCATTATTTTCCTGCGATCTCAAGTGATTTTGATCCCTATGATATAACCGGCTTCCCCTAAGTCCTTCATATCAAACTGTTTTGACAGTCATGCCCTTACGTCTGACAACACCTTTACATCGTTCCCGATGAGCAGAATGTTGTCTACGTATAGTACCAAAAATACCAAGGCAGTTCTGTCACGCCTTTTATAAACACAACTTTCGAAATTATTTTGATCAAAACTGTAGGATTTTATAACTTGATCAAAACACTGATTCCAAGCATGGGATGTTTGCTTCAGCCCATAAATGGACTTCTTTAGCTTGCAAACCAGATGCTCTTGGCCTTTTTCAATGAAGCCTTCGGGTTGTTGCATATAGATTTCTTCGTCAAGACTTCCATTAAGGAAAGCGGTCTTGATATCCATTTGCCAGATCTCAAAGTCTGGGTGCACAACAATCGACAAGAGAATGTGGATGGACTTGAGCATGGTTACGGGCGAAAAGGTTTCCTCATAAACGATCCCTTCTTTCTGAGTGTACCCTTTCGCCACGAGTCTTGCTTTAAAGGTTTCAACCTTTCCGTCCAATCCCCTTTTTCTCTTGTATACCCACTTGCATCCAATGGATTTTACCCCATTAAGTGGTTCGACTAGCTCCCATACTTTATTGTGATCCATTGAACCCATCTCGACTTTCATTGCGGTTTGCCAAAATTTTGCATCCTTGTCTTGGATCGCCTCGTTGTAGGACCATGGAACTGATTCTTCTCCTGAGATCAAGTCTGAGGACTCTCTAATCCCCAAGAATCGCCCGGGTTATCGGACAACCCTCCCACTACAATGAGGTTCTGGTTGTGTAGGTGTGACACTTGGTGTATCGTTTTGTACAATTGGCAATGGAGTCGGTCCCCTAAGTTCTTCTAAGGTAATTCTAGGCTTTTTGTCGTTCATATAGTCTTCTTCCAAAATCTAAAGTGCGTACTTATTACCACATTTTGATCTTCGGGACCATAGAACATGCATCCCTTTGTTCCTTCGGGGTATCCTATGAACAACATTAATTCTGAACGTGCGTCCAATTTACCAGCTTTCTTGTCCAACACGTATGCCAGACACCCCCAGATCCTAATGTGTCCTAAACTAGGGTTGTGCCCCGTCCACAATTCTCTTGGAGTTTTGGGAAACGATTTGGATGGTACTAGGTTCAGAATATAAGTTGTTGTTTGCAAGGCGTAACCCCATAACGATTTTGGTAAATCCACATAACTCATCATTGTCCTTACCATTTCTAAAAGCGTTATATTTCTTCGTTCTGCAACCACGTTTTGTTGAGGGGTACCGGGTGCAGTCAACTGGGATACAATCCCTTCATCCGACAGGTAGTTTAAAAATTCATCGCTGAGGTATTCGCCTCCACGATCAAATCGTAGAAACTTGATAGTCTTTTCCTTATGATTCTCTGCTTGAGCCTTAAATTCATTTAATTTATCAAAGGTCTCAGATTTATGTTTCATTAGGAAAATGTATCTGTAGCGTGAGTAATCATCAATAAACGTAACGAAATACTCATAGCCGCCTCTAGCTTTGATTAGCATTAGACCACACACGTCGGTGTGAATGATTTCTAACACTTCTTTAGCTCTAAGCCCCTTGGCTCCAAATGCCCTCTTGGTCATTTTACCCTCTAAGCATGATTCGCAAGTCGGAAATGGTTCAATCTGGAGGGCCCCCAATGAACCATCTTGGACCAACCTTTGGATCCTTTTTGGGTTAATATGACCTAATCTTTGATGCCAGAGAAATGTTTCGTTCACGTCAGTCGAATGCTTTCTTTTACTTGAAATAGCAGATGTGTTATAGGATGCATTTTGTGAGTGATGTGCATAGTTAATAATATAGAGATTGTTTCGTAAAGTTCCACGACAGATAACCACATCGTTACGAAAAATAGTAACATGTTTATTAAAACGAACAGAATATCCATCGACAAATAGTTTTAAAACTGAAATAAGGTTATTGCAAAAAAGAAGTAACATAAATAACATCTCTTAAAATTAAACTCTTGTCTTCAAAAGACAGGTGCACGTCTCCCACTGCTTCAGCTGCCACTCTCGTAGCATCGCCTAGCGTGAAGAGGATCTCACTCTCACTTAGTTGTTGGGTCCGCTTAAACCCCTATAAAGTGAAACAAACATGATCAGTGGACCCCGTATCCATTACCCACGAATGGGTAGCATACGCCGCTAAACAAGTTTCAACAACTAGTGCGTGAGAATTACCTTTCTTTCTATTCCTTTTGGGTTTGGAACAGGCTGAGCTCCAATGTCCCTTTTCACCAAAGTTGAAACACTTCCCCTTAGCCGGATTCTTTACTCCACCCTCCCTCTTCATCCTTCCTTTGCCCTTGGCAACACTTGAGTTAGCTTGGCTTTCGCTTTTGGCCTTCTTCTTCTTCTTGCCTCCACTTGGCCTAGAAGAAGAAGATGGACCAACTGCCGCTAAGGCTTGACTGCTCTCTCCCAATATTCCTTCAGCCGAGACTAGAGCTTGCAGCAGATCGGGCAAGGTGAACTTCTGATTGTTCATTTGGTAGTTCAGCCTGAACTGCTCGAAGCATTTGGGCAGGGAATGAAGTATGAAATCGATCTGGGTCTCGATATCATATTCAGGACCAAGTACCTCAAGCTTGTTGAGGTGAGCCATCATCTGGAGAACGTGTTCCCTTACGGGCGTTCCCTTCACTATTTTCATTGAGAGCATGTCTCTCATGGTGATTAGGCGAGCTACACGGTTCTGATGTTGGCACATCGCTTTAAGATTGACCATGATGTCCGCAGCAGTTTCAACGTTTTGGTGTTGGTGTTGCAACACGTCTGACATAGAAGCCAAGATGGTACACTTTGTCATTTCGTTGGAACGCTCCCAGTCGGCATGCTCTTTCTTTTCCGTTTTACTAGACTCATCAGTTGGCTTTTCTGGTTTGGGTGTAGTAAGGACTCAGTTGTGATGTTGTGCGGTGAGGATAATAGTAAGTTTTCCATACCAATCAACAAAATTTTCTCCAGTAAGCAAGTTGTCTTTCAGTATATTGAACAGTGGATTAAAAGGTTGCGACATGATGATACTGAAAATAAACATACATTTTGTGTCAATGTCCGGATCAACACAAAGAAAATCACATAATTCAGTCACATGATTCATATTGAAATCTTAAAAAAAATATATGAACATGCATTAGCCAACATCTCAAGACAGTTTTCAATGAGCCTCTTGGGAGGGTCATCATTTAAATCACATTCAAGCAGGTTACAAACAAGAACAGTCACAAACCTTTAATTTTTAAAATAAATTAATAGTTGGCTCCCACTTGACCAATATAAAATTGACAGAGACTTCGGTGAAGTATATGCATATCAATTTTATACCTAAGTAATAACCATGATTAAATACAGAATTACTACTTCGTTTTGATCGAGCCTCTTCGGAGGATCATTGTCGCCACTAATAATAATTCGCAATCATCCTTTTAAGAATTTAATCATGTGAAGGCTTTCTTTTGGTGTTCCGTATGGGAATTTCTCCAAAAGATTTCACAAATAAATAAATCATGGAGGTCAAAATTAATTCGATTCATAACCGAATTAATTATTTAAAACATACTTAGTATTTTTTTGAATTTGAGATTTTTCGTTGGGCAATTCTCATGCAAACACATTTAAACAGATTAAATAAAGCATAAGAAAATACAACAATAACTCAAGGAAAGCGGAAAATAAACACATTGGGCACAAATTATCCAACTATCATGGTTTGATTTTGTTAGTATTAGTGTCCTAGAGACAATCTATTGTAAGGACATAATACTCGATGATATTCAGTTTGATTTAATATTATAGTTCATTTAATATTAATGTATGACAATACACTTGTTTGAATATTATGTTTGATTGTTTGCATTTATTCATACAAGTGTTCCCATGAGTCATTGTTGGCATTGAGGTTGTGAGAACTCAGATGACTTAAGCATGATTCTCAAATAGCCCCGATCAAGGATCATCAAGAATGGGATATTGATGATGCAATGGAGATTGGTGTGCGATCTACATCATACTCTTAGAGAGTGTAGTAAGATCTCACTTACTACGAGATACTAGGTATCTCATGATGGATGCACAAATACCTTAGAGGGTATTGGTATACCCATCTGAGAAATCGTTTGATGTATTTCCACTATATGTGTCTACGGGTGTCTCGGTTAGTGGGAGCGATGCGATACTCCTTTGACTTGAGGTCATTACGCACGACATGTGTGGAGTAATGAACTTTGACCATGACCGACGCTTGCACCCGTCTATGGGTAAATATGGCTTGGATTGGGTTCATCACGAAGTGCATGTGCGTGGTAGTTGAGCCAAGAATAGGATTCATTCCTCAATGTGGATTTACAGAAAATACTCATCTTCTCATCATAATTGGATCTAAGTCATCGGCCGATGCACATCAACTTAGACTTTGTGGCTAAGTGTGACATACATGATCAATTAGTGATTAGAGATAAAGTGATTAAGTTATTTGAATAGACACTTCATCATGTTCAAGACTTAATCGAGTATTCGCGAATGAAATGAGGAAATCGCAATAGCCCATGTTTTAGTTACAGGTAGTTGCACATTTCCTCGCAGCGTACCTAATATATTGAGAATGTCTGATTTATTGTCTAGGGTTCAATTAAGACCGTTAGTTTGACTAATCGCTCAATATATGAGGGTCTACGGGTCACACAACAAGTAATGGTTGTTTACTAATTATAGTTGGTTAATTAAATGTTAAATTGGATTTAATATTTAATTTATGGAGAATTAATTAATAATGGATTAATTTGGAATTAATTATTATTACTATTTAATTAAATTAGATTTAATTAAACATAATTCCCAATAATAATATATGGAATATTATTGTTATAGGATTTGATATACATGGAATCAAATTCGTAGAAATTTGATATACATGGAATTAAATCCGTAGAGATTTTATATGTGGGAAATAAATCTAAGAGAGTTATTTTATTAGGATTTTTTTCCAATAAAGGTTAAATTTAAGATTTAAGTTTGACATCTCCTATATATATGAAATTTCTTGGAATTTCATAATACGTGAGTTCATATTTTCTCCATAAAATCTCTAAGTTAAATTTTCTAAGCAAATTCATCTCGATTTAATTTGACGATCTGCAATGCGATTAGTAAACGATTATTACGTGGATTCCATAGTTGAGAATCGTATGCAATTCATTGTAAAATTCGATTACGTTTACTTTCGTATTTAATTATGCAATTAATTGTTAGTTGTTGGTGAAATCGTTTATTTCATTGCGCGTGTATTACGTGTTTACGCCATTTAAATTTCAATACCAGATCGTCGAAAGATGCTCTTGATTTAATTGCTAATTAAATTGAATTTATTAATTTTATGAATCTGGGATGTGACTGTTTGACGGCCACACCGTTGGCTCAATTCGTGACTGGTGCGTGTGTGCACCACTTATTTTATTGATTGAAATATGCGGGGCCCTTTCTTATTTGATTAACGAAAATACTTCATATTGGCTTTATTGCATCTTCCATCCACTGTTTTTGAAAAATTAGGGTTTCTGAAAACCTGAACAGCCGCGTCCTCTTCATGCTCTCAAAGCCACTTCGCTTGGCTATGGAGACCGGTGATGTCGCTTCTGGCGGCGGCTAAACGCCACGCCACGCCTCGCCTCGCGTCGATTCGCCTGGACCCGAAATGCAGCGAGCGGCAGTGGATTTGGAATCCGCAGCGGCGCACCCTTTTTCGTCCTGTTTTCACGGCAGTGGCTACCAAATCAACCCAATTCGACTTCGAATCCCCTGTTTCGACGCGAATCGAGGCAACACGCCGCCGATTCGTTTTCGTCTCGAAGTGGTCCATGTCTGAATTTATTCGATCTCCGGCGATGCACTATTGTCTCACCTTTTCTGGTGGAAGTGGCGCGATTCCTGCCTTTTGGTAGGGTTTCGTGCCACTCCGTGCAACGGTGTTTGACGATTGCCAGTGTGGCCTTGAATCGAAATCGTTGACGGAAGAGTGGAGGTGTTTCGCGCATGTGCAGCGAGGCGTGCGTCTACTCGCACGCGCTCAACCCACACGGCGGCGAGACGCCCCACAATCTCCAATGCAGTGAAGGTCACACGCGCACGGCAGTGTAATTTACGTCTATGCCTTTTGACCTACTACTGCTTCGCTGAAGTTTCTGTTCATCTTTGTACTGGTCTTGTTGGACTCGAGCATGTTGACAAATTAATTGTGCAAATTATGAATGAATTGTGACTGATGAACATTTATTGATTTTAAAACGGTTGTCCCAAATTACAGATTGGATGCTGTCGGATTTGGGCGGTGATGTGGGAAGGGCTATTTTGCAAATTGGATTTGGCAGGCCCTTCCATGCAATTTTGGAAATTGCATCTAAGCCTCCATTAATAAAATAATTAAAATTTATTTTTGAAATTAATAAAATTAATTTTTAAAATAAAATTTAAGGTTGGGCCTTAATTAAAATTAATTATATTAATTTGAATTTATTTAATAACTAATTAACATTATCGAAACTTAATTTTTGAAATTGAATTTTAAGATTGAATTCAATAAGTTAATGATTATTAAATTCCCACTTGATTAACATGATTAATATTTTATTAATGCAATTTAAGTCTACATCATAACTGTTTGGGTAGGCAGCACTCAATACTTGTTAGTCCGTATATGTCATGTTTGGGTAGGCGGCGCCCAATAATTGTCGGAAAGTATTAATTTTTTGGGTAGACGGCACCAATATAAATTTTAGTCCGTATGAAATCATGTTTGGGTAGGCGGCGCCCAATAATTGCTCAAATGTGATATAGATTAACATGTTGGATCTCGATTAAGCAATTAATGCCCCGCCTTTAAAACGTTCCTCACTAAAATATGGTTTTTCATTAAATTGAAACGATGTCTTCCATCGAAATTAAAAGTAAACCGGGGATTTCGTTCCAATGGGTATTTAAGACCAAAGTCTTTTGCTCGGATCTACATTCAACGAGACTTTTATAGGGACACGTGGTGTCACCGCTTGATGGTTGTAAACCAACTTAACTTTGTTTCACCAGCCAAAGCAAGGAAACGAAAGTTAAGGGACATCCGATTAAATTGGGTTTAATCAACTACGAATTGTAAATTTTGCAATTGGTTTGGAGACCTACCAGTTATGCTATTGTGATATTCAGCCAAAGCAGGGATCATGATAGTAGGAATGTGGATCCTAGTCCATTACAATTTATATTTGATATAAATTTGTACTCTTCCGATGAGGTCGTTGAGTATGTGAAAATAATGGAGACAAAATAAACACAAAAGAAACGTCATGTTTATTTTGATTGCTGAATATTGATCATAGGAATTATGTGTTTAATTCCCGTTTTATTTTATTTCTCTTGGTTAGTTGAAAGGTATAACTGTTATTGAGATGTGTTTTGGAAACAAACTAAATTGGCTAGGCCAAATTTTCTGGACTGGCACCGTAACATGTGTTTGGTGCTAAGGCAAGAAAAAGTTGAGTACGTATTGTGCACGTATATCCCGGTTACCCTTAAAGCTCGTATTCTGAGGCAGCCACGTTTGACGTAGCAGCTCAGAAGAATCATCAAGAGGATGCTCCCCAGGCTCAGTGTGTGATGTTGCTCGGCATGACTCTGTTGGGGTTATACTGAAAAGTATGCTTTTACTTTGTATAACCAAACTGAAGTTTCTTATTTATTTATTGAAATAAATTATTTAATCACTGTTGCATTAAATATGAATGAATGTTATATATGTTTATTGCAAACTCGTTCAATGAGGACCTACAGGAGAACAAATTCTTCGGTACTGAATATACAAGAATTAGACCTCAGTGGTGCGTTGTTTCTTAATCTCCGTCCCTTAAATAGGATCGTGTGAAATTAATAACTATTGCTTTGACTTATGATGGGAAGAGAGTCAATGCGATTTGATACTTTATATCTTAGGCAATATTATTAATTACATGACGATTGTTGACATTTAATACGGAGAATCGCGTGCAAGTATGTCTTGCTTGATTTGTCCCCTTGGTGGGCTCATATCCTTTATCATGTCAAATCTTGCAAGTGGAAATTTATTTCCGGCATGGATAATATTGTTGAGTTGTCTTTACTCCAAGGACAAAGATATTAATTAATATAAAGCTTGTTCAGTGGCTTAATTAATTAATGGACTAAAATAATCTTAAACGCGGGAAATAATGACCGGGAGCCATGTTATATTTGAAATCGTAATATATGGGTTAAGATGGATAGTTCAATATTAATTTTATAGTGGAGTAAATTAATATTAATGGACTTGAATAATATTTGGCCCAAAATATTATAGTTTCATAGTCCATTGAAGGTCCAATCTTAATTTTTAAAAAAAACTTTTTAAATAGCCCAAAATAAAGTCCAATTAATGAGAGAGAGAAGAAAATATTCTTGCTATATTTTCATGATGTATTTTTCGAAAACTTTGTCTATTAAAGGAAGAAAAGATTGTCTTGATTTTCTTGTAGATATTTTATGGAAAGAGATAATTATTGTAGGAATACATAATTATCCCATAAATTCAAGAAGTCAAATCTTGACTCCTATAATAGTGTAATTTTCGAAAATAATGGGTAGAAGAGGGGAAGAGATTTTTATGGAAAATTTAATTAAGGAGAAAAGAATATAGAAGATATATTCAAGCTTTCTTGGGGACCAAGAAAAGATTTTCTTCCTTATTTTCTTGACCTAAAATTTCGAACCCCTACTCCCTATTTATAGGGATGAGCTCTTCATTCCCAAGTGCAATTCCATGTGTTGGAAATATTAGAAATCCACAAAGGTGGTAGCAAAATATTTAATTTCTCTCCCATTAAAATCGTTCGTTGAAATCTTCCCACCGGATAGAGTTCGTGGACTTTGGGGATATATTTGGGAAGGCTCTTGGGTTGATTCATCCGTTTGATTCTTCAAGAGGTTAGTAATTCTGTAACTCCTAGTTTCGCATGTTTAGGACTTACGTGAATTATGTGTACGCATGTTGTTTATTATTATGTTGAATTGGTTTAGGATTAATTCATGTTAGTAATTAACTGTTTAATTTAAATATGTATTTAAATAATCACCTCCCGAATAGATTAAGCATTTTATTTTTCCCAACAATCGGTATCGAGCTCGTTTTGTTGTGATTTTTTAAATTGTTATTTAAATTGTTGGACATTAAATTGAAATCGATAGTAGAATTGGTAGATCTGTTTTGCAGGTATCCAATTGTCATGGTATTTAATGTGTTTATTTTCATGCGTATGAATGAATTGTTTTAATTCAACTCGTTCGGACTTGTTTTTCTCGTGAGAAAATCCACGGGTAGATTAGGTTATTTGATTTGTTCAATGTAATAGACTAGTCTAGATTTAAGGTATTTATTTTTCGTTAAATAAATTATAACCTGATCGGAGACGAAGACGGAGACGGATTAAAGATGAATCTGAAACCGTCGCGTGGACAACGCCAAGACGACGGGCTTTAGCGCTAGGCGCCATGAGGAATCGGCCCGGCATGCGTCGCTTGCCAGCGACGAAGCGGCCGCGAAGACGCAGCCGCAAGAATGCACCATCTTGTGGAGGGGCGTGTAAGCGAGGTGGTCGGCGTCTTAGTCGTCGCCCAAGAGACCTCCGAAGCGCTTCCTTGTGGCGACGTCTTACTTGCGCCCTAAAGCGATAAACGCACGGCCCGGCAGCGGCCAGCCGGGATCTGGCGGCATCCTTGCGAGCTATTTGGCGTGACGTTTCAAGACGGAGTTCTTTTCGAGACGAACGAGTGAGAGAAATTCAAGACAAATTTCTTCAAAAATCAAGCCAAAGAAAATCAAACCATGACAGTTGGATAATTTTTGCCCAATGTGTTTATTTTACGCTTTGCTTGATTTATTATTATATTTGTTTTTTCTTGTGCTTTATTTAATTTGTTTAAATGTGTTTGCATGAGAATTGTCCAACGAAAAATCTCAAATTCAAAAATTACTAAGTATGTTATGATAATTAATTTGTTTCACAAATTAATTTTGACCTCCATGATTTATTTATTTGTGAAATCTTTTGGAGAAATTCCCCTACGGGACGGTCAAAAGATAGCTTTCACATGAATAAATTTTCAAAATGATGATTGTGAATTATTATTAGTGGCGACGATGACCCTCCAACGAGGCTCGATCAAAGCGAAGTAATAATTCTGTATTTAATCATGGTTATTACTTAGGTATAAAATTGATATTTATATACTTCTCCGAAGTCCCTGTCAATTTTATATTGGTCTAGTGGGAGCCGACTATTATTTTTTAATTAAAGATTTGTAACTGTTCTTGTTTGTAACCTGCTTGAATGTGATTTAAATGATGACCCTCCCACGAGTCTCATTTAAATCTGTTTTGAGATGTTGGCTGATGCATGTTCATATTTTTTAAGATTTTAATATAAACATGTGATCGAATTATGTGATTTAGTTTTGTGTTGATCCGGACATTGACACAAGATGTATGTTTATTTCAGTTCATTATGTCGTAACCTTTTAATCCACTGCTCAATATACTGAAAGAAAACCAACTCATCGGAGAAAACTTTGTTGATTGGAAATGAAAAATTATAATTGTCCTAACTGCACAAGAGCACAAGTGGATTCTTGACATACCAAAAATTCGGATGAGCCAACTGACGAGTCGAAAGTGTGGGGCTCGTCAGATCACCATGTGAGAGATGTTGTCGTTGAAAATGGTGGATTTACAACCCCGTAGTAAGGATTACGTACTCAAAATTAATGGCCCATCTGAACAAACTTGAGGATCTGGGTGCAGATTATGATCTGGACCCGATCAATTTGTTACTCCACTCTCTGCCCAAAAGTTTTTGAGCACTTTGGCTTCGCTAGCTGATTTGTTGCAAGCTTTGGTCACGGCAGAGACGTTGATGAGGCACAAAAACTCAAGCCTTGACGGCAAGTTGTCCATCTTCATCTTCTAGGTCAAGGGAAGGCAAGAAGAAGAAGAGGACCAAAAACCATAAGCAATCAAACTCAATTGTCGCCAAGGACAATGGTAAGATGAGGGATGCTAGTAGTGTCAATGAAATCTAGAGGGCAAGTGCTTCAACTGCGGTAAAGGACAATGGAGGTTGTCTTGTTCCAATCCCAAAAGGAATGGAAAGAAAGGTAATTCTCACACACTAGTTGTTGAAACCTGATTGGCATCGTACACTTCTCATTCGTGGGTAGTTGATACGGAATCCATTGATCATGTTTGCTTCACGACAACTTAGTGGGAGTGAAATCCTCATCACGTTAGGCGATGCTACGAGAGTGGCAGGTGAAGCAGTGGGAGACGTGCACCTGTCTTTTGGAGACAAGAAGTTAATTTTAAGAGATGTTCTTTATGTTCCTGTTTTTCGGAAAAACCTTATTTCTATTTCTAAGTTATTTATCGATGGATATTTTGTTTGTTTTAATAAAGATGTTATTGTTTTTCGTAACAATGTGATTATCTGTCGTGGAACTTTACGGAACAATCTCGTTATTATTAACTGTGCACATCACTCACAAAATGCATCCTATAACACATCTACTATTTCTTGTAAACAAAAATGCTCAGCTGATGTGAACGAGACACTTCTTTGGCAACTAAGATTAGGTCATATTAACCCGAAAAGGATTCAAAGGTTGGTGAAAGATGGTTCTTTGGGGTCTCTCCAAATTGAGCCATTTCCGACTTGCGAATCGTGCTTGGAAGGTAAAATGACCAAGAGGGCATTTGGAGCCAAGGGGCTTAGAGCTAAAAAAGTGTTAGAAATAGTTCACACCGATGTGTGTGGTCCAATGCAAATCAAAGCTAGAGGTGGCTACGAGTATTTCGTTACTTTCCTAATGAAGCATAAATCTGAGACCTTTGATAAATTCAAAGAATTTAAGGCTCAAGCAAAGAATCATAAGGGAAAAGGTATCAAGTTTCTACGATCTAATCGTGGAGGCGAATACATCAGCGATGAATTTCTGAACTACCTATCGGAAGTGGGGATTGCATCCCAGTTCACTGCACCCGGTACCCCTCAACAAAACGGGGTTGCAGAACGAAGGAATAGAACACTTTTAGAAATGGTAAGGTCAATGATGAGTTATGCGGATTTACCAAAATCGTTCTGGGGTTACGCATTAGAAACAGCGGCTTATATTTTGAACCTAGTGCCATCCAAATCGGTACCTAAAACCCCGAGAGAATTGTGGACGGGGCGCAAGCCCAGTTATGGACACATCAGGATCTGGGGGTGTCCGGCATACGTGGTAGACAAGGACGCCGGTAAATTGGATGCACGTTCGAAATTAAAGATGTTCATAGGATACCCCGAAGGAACTAAAGGATGCATGTTCTATGGTCCCGAAGATCAAAAGGTGGTAATCAGTACTCACTTTAGATTTTTGGAAGAAGACTACATGAACAGTCGAAAGCCTAGAAGTGAAATTACCTTAGAAGAACTTAGGGGGCCAACTTCATTGACAACTGTACAAAATGATATACCAAACGTCACGCCTACACAACCGGAACCTCATCGTAGTGGGAGGGTTATCAAACAACCCGAGAGATTCTTGGGGATCGAAGAGTCTTCGGACTTGATCTCCGTGGAAGAATCAGATCCATGGTCCTACAACGAGGCGATCCAAGATAAAGATGCTCAATCTTGGAAAACATAAATGGAAGCCGTGTTGGTCCCGGTGTAAACGAGTCTTACACGTGTATGGGGGGGAATACACGTGTTCAGTGATTTTAAAACTTTTTTCGCATCGAGGTCACTTGGGTCGATAATCCTCAAGATTAGGTTCGAGAAGCAACATCGATCGCTCGAGTCAAAGTCTCATCGAGACAAGATTCCCCGAAGCTTTTCTTTCAGATACCTCGAGATAATCCCAACCCAGAATCTCGAAGTGTCAGAGATCCCGAGTTGCTTGGATCGATAACTAGCTTATCAATCCTCATAAGAGAGTTCGGGCTTTGATAACTATCTGTTCTAGCTACTTTCGATCGTCTTGAATGGTTGTGTCTTTAGATTATACTCGTTTTAAGCTTTGCTGAAAGACCTTCCCTTTATGAAATAGTGATTAGGCTGTGATTCACTTATGCAACTTCAGTGGATTGATTCCAACTGAATATCAGTGAAAAATATGCTTTCAAAATCAAGTCAATGCAGCAGTTAAGCACAGATAAGGAAAGCAATAAAGAACACAACAGTTATAGTGGTTCAGAGACTCAAGCTCCTACATCCACTCTCTCTGACTCTTCAGAGAAATTCACTATCAACTTCTGAGCTTTCTGACTACCTCGTAGTTTACTTACTCAACTCGGCCCTGAGTTTTCTGACTACTCCACGTAGTTTACTTACTCAACCCGACCTTGAGTTTTCTGACTACCTCCGTAGTTTACTTACTCAATCACACACAAGCTTTCAGACTACCCCTGTAGCTTACTAACTTCTCCTCTAGAGTTTTCTGACTACTCCGCGTAGTTTACTAACTCTTTACAACTCTACTCACCAACAAAACACACTCCAACTACCTTCTCAAGGGTTTGGGGTTTTCTTGGTTGGTTTCAACTAGATGAGATATCCTTTACAATGAAGCACAATGCAAAGGGTTATGATATCTCGACTAAGCTTTGATAAATCTTATCAAGCTAGGCTTAGTAAAGTGAGCTCTCTTCAATATAGAAGCACTTGGGAAATTCAAGGTATTTCGAAAGTGCTTTAACTTTTTTTTGCAAGAATAGGTTTGAGCTCTTGAGTTATGATAAATTTCCGTAACCTTACAAAGTAGAGGTCACCAAGATTTATAGGCATACACCAAGGTCACTCTTGAAAACCATCCGTTGGAGAGATAAATTGAGTTCCTCTTATGGTGTGTGAGAAACGGCTATATTTAGGGTTTGAAACTCCCTAACATGTTTTAGGCAATAGCCTTTCATGTAAATTTGTCTTCACTTTTTGCATCTGGAACTTTCGTTACATCGACATCTTTTTTTCGACTTTGTCCTTTATCGATGTCAAGATGGTACGATGTCGTCTTCCTCTTTTTGACTTTTGTCTTCGCCAAAGGTAGACACCTTCAACGGCTCTTTTGGTTACAAACTCGAGTTTGATATAACCTTAACAACACTTCGACTTAGTTCCTTTTATGCGCATTTGAATGTCTTGGCAATATCTAACTTTCTAAGGCATCGATTTTTTCTCGATATTGCATCCTTCGAGATAGATATATTCAATTGCCTCGGAACATTCGGTTCATCTCGAGCATTCAAGACATTCTTTTGAGTCTTGATAATTCTTGTGCTTTCGATATTCTTGATCTTGATTTCTCGATCTTGATCTTGCGTCTTCTGAGTCTTCTGAGTCTTCAGGGTCTTCTGAGTCTTTAGGTTTATCTTGGACCGATATCTTCGAGTCTTCATCTTTGAGTCTTGATTCTCGGTTTCATCTTGAAACTTCGGTTTCTTCAGAACATACCTTGAGTTCTTCGTAGAGTCTTGAACCCTCATGAACTATATCTCACGACTATACATTTTGCGTATAACATCTTGAATACTCTAAAACCTAATCGACTCAATTATCAAGATCATTCTGAACATGTCATACTCAGGGGTTTTGGGATCTTAATCAAAATCATATAATCTTTTATTAAATTCATCTCCCAACAATTTCCCCCTTTTTGATGATGCCAAAACCTATCTTGTTTACAAACAAAATAATCTATACTCAGGTTTCAGTTTATTCTATTACAAGATTGGTTCCTGAACAGAGAATCTCCCAACAACTTCTTTAAGAAGGGAATCTCTTTAAATAAATAATCTCCCAACAATTTAAATCATTCAACAGATTTCTTCAGTAATGAATCTTTCTTAAATAGATCATTACCAAATACTTAAGCAATTTCTTCCATATCATCATACAATCAGTTCAGAGACATTCATTCAGCATATCAAAATAAAGACATGTAAATAAGATAATGAGATATTATCTTTTGAGCAAAATGATAAATCTTCATTGATGATAAGTATACCATTACATATTACAATGAGATTTTTATCAACAAAATCAAAAAGACAAAATTTAAAGATTACAGAATCTTCTGAGTTCTTCAGTCTTCAGTCTTCAGATTCGGCTCTTCAGTTTGCTTCATTTTCCACTTCATCAGCTGGCACCACCAGGTTGAACATTCCGAAAAATCTTTTCTTCAGCTCATTCCTCTCCTTGATGATGTCCTGACTTTGTTCCTCGTTAATCCTAAACCGACCAAAGATATCTTGAGCAATTTCTTGTGTAATGGCCTTCTCATTTACCAAGCCATTACCAAGTCTTGGAGGAGAATATGAATATGGACCAGGGGCTTCTATCTGTACTCCACCTTCATCCGCAAGGTTAATCCAGCCTTGGAGATACTTTGGATAGAAGGTTAGAAGATATTCAATGAAGGCTTCGCTTACGATCCGAGCCTTCCCTCTCCATTCCCCGAGAACATCGTAGTTGAACCGAAGGTTCTCTTCACTTCTTCCCACATGTCGCTGAGTTTAATGGGCATCCATTTATCAACGCGGGGGCCACTTTCAGCGCTTTTCGATGTTCCTTTCCTCTTTGCTCGCAAACTTCCTGAAGTCACTCCTTCGCTTCTGCTCTTCGTCTATCTTCTTTCTGATCACAGACGCTCCTGAGACCGAAGCAGCAGCTTTCTTAGCTTGTTCTTTTTGGAGTGTCTTCAGAGCATCTCTGGTGTTGAAGACTTTCTTCCGAGGTTGAGACTTCATTTTCTTCAAGATCTTCATCATCCGTAATCGACTTTCTCGGATTGGCTTAGAAGCCTTTAGACGCTTGCTTCTGAGTTGAACAACGCCCAAGGCTTTCCTCTTCATAGGCGATTCGGCACCACCGCTTGTTCCAACCTTAGTTCTAAAGACTCGGTTTCTCTCTTGCAACCTCAAGCATGGTTTGCTCGAAAACTCGAGTGTAGATGGGCTTCTCCACTTGAGCGAATTTCAATTTATCAAGAGCTTCAACTTCTTTTTAAGGCTTTGGCTAGATTGTACATTTCAAATTCTTTCGAGGCCTTCTTCTCCAAAGTACGTGCCATGAACTTCCCGAGGTCTTCACCTTCCTTTTCCCCCTTCCCCAGCACCGTAATTTGGAAGAAATCCGGAGAGAGTCGCGGTCCATGTGATAACGCTTTTTGCTCACACAAATGGATCTCTCCTCGCTAACTTATCTTGCTCATCTTCCATTCTCTTGATGTGGTTCTTAGCCACGAAAAGTTCTTCGATATGTGAGCAACCGCCGGAGAGTGCATCTTTCAAATCTCTGTCATCTTGGTCATGAAACCTTGAGCTCATTTCCTCAACAAAGCAGATCTCGATCAAGACCTCATTTTTCTCTGCTAGTTTCACCTCTAGAAATTCAAATGATTTACGGTGCTTTTGTTTCATTTCAAAGACTTAACTCTGCGTTGACTCCTCCAAATTTTTCATTCAAATTTTTTTCCATGGAGGTCATCCGAGTGGTCGAGTGTTTTTTATCCGCACCGATTACTCAAGAATGGCTAAGTCCTTCCATTGTCTTCGAGCTTGATTGGCCAACATTTCTTCTATCTCGAGCAATTTTGATCGCCATTGGCTCAATCTTCTCAAGTTTCTCCATTACGGAGTGAGATCAATCTCAGAACTTTCTGCACCTTCATCTTTGTTTGATCATCCCGAGCTTGACTTCAACTTTGAGCTCCGGTCTCCATTTGAGCCTCGGTCATTTTATCGACAATTGAATTAAAGATAGTACTTTTCAAGAACTTTGGCATAATTGTCAATAGTGCCAAAAGATACCGAAGAGTTTTAGCTTCGATCGAGGTTGATCGACAATGAAGTCTCTTTCCATTTGAGATCGATCCTCGGCATCTCCCCGTTGGTCCCCATCTCCATCTTTGGATTTGTCTCATTGCTCGGGCACCAACTTCGATTGTTTTCTTCTCGGCTAAACTTCCCATCTAAACCACCATCAAAATCGGAATTTTTCATCCCGAGCTTTATCCGTCCCGAACCCCGAGAAGTTGGTCGGGGAAGAAATTTGTCTCCTCATTCCACCTCTTCCCCTCTGAATCTGACAATGTCAAGCATCTCGGGAAGAGTCGATTGAGGATATATACTTGTCGTCCTTAATCAAGAAAACATCTTGCAGATCGGGGGTATGAGCCGAGCTCGGGGTAGCGGTCAAGGATGAACCGTTCCCCCTTGCTCCTCCACTCGCCTTCTTGACCTCGCCCTTCTTCCATCTCGGGCTCTACGGTTCAATAGAAGCTTACGCTAAGGGATCTAGCGAAGAGATCACTCTGAGCTCATCAAGAATATTTTGCTCCTAATCCTCCATTAGTGTCTCAAGTTTGTGCATTCAGTCCCTCGGTTTGCATCTGAGTGGGTTAAAGGCCCGGTAGCATATCCTCGGTTTAGTCCGAGTTGGCTCGTCGATCGAGCCCGCACATCTTCAAATCGACTACGAGTTGGCTCTTCCGTCTGAGCCTCGCACATCCGAGGTAGGCATCTCGAGGTCTGAGCTCCTTTAAAAATTTCCCCGAGAAATTTTATCTCGAACCGAGTGATGTCTCGATCACCTCGAGAAGACACACTCCCTCGATCGATCCTGTGTCTGGAGATAACCCGAGCCAACACTTGTAATGGCGAACTCGAGGCGGTTTTGCCTTGAGTTGTATCTCCTCGGAATCATCAAGCTACCTTTGTCGGTGAGAACCACCAATCTTCTGCGTTTTGGAGCAAGATTCTTCTGCTTTCATCATTTTTGCTCCTTGCTCCATTTTTGCCCCAATGTAACCTTCCCCCGGTTTGTTGGGTCTCTTTCTCGGCAAATGCGAAGGTGATTCTACCTTCCTTTCTCTCTTCCCCTCGATAACTTTGTTTCCTTGCAAAGACCTGGGTTTAAGGAGAATTTTGGATTTAGGAAATGGGGTCGAATTGGCGAAGATATCCTCCTCCTCTTCGCACATCTCCAAAATGTAAGCAATTTTGGTGGCATGGTGGATCTTGCCTTTGATTGAGATCGCCTCTGCCAATCTTCCTCAAAACTTTGTCCGCTTTCACTCACCGTCTGGATCAGAATTTCAGCCGGTTGAAATCTGTGATGGGTGAAGCTTCTATCGCCGCCATCAATCTGAAGTTTTAGGTACTTATCCGCTCAAAACTCCCCAAGAAGACTCATGATGCACTTGCTCACAATATCCATCAACACACGATATTGTGGCTTCAGTGCCTTTTATGCAATTGTCGCCTCAAACTTAACAGATTCTCGGCAATCCTATCTAAGTACTCTGCTCTCTTCCCCGACATATACATCGTAGATCCTCTCCTCTATCCACGAGCTCAAAAACATCATTCAGATTTTTTGAACAATATACGATCCTTTCAAAATCGACGATTTGGATGACCGCTCTAAGTGTGATACAGTTAACTTAGAATGCATACAGCCCTCTTCATCTATCTTTAAATTACAGATGAATTCGATTACCTCTTTTGCAAACTCCTGGTCTGGTCGTTTGGCCATGACTAGTTGGGTGAGTTTTGGCAATCGAATCATATCGCAGAGCCTCCTCTTCTGGCTTTGAGTTGGTTGTGCTTTCAAGTGAGACAACGAACTCGTACCACGGCTTGTTGGTTATGGCTAATTTCTCGAACAAGGTTGGAGCCATTTTAGAGTTTGATTGAAGAAGAGAAACTTTAAGGTTTGGAGATTTTCTGGGCAAAGGGGATTTTTAATTGCAGAGGGTTTGGAGACGAAGGGTTTGATAAGATTTTGGCTTGAATGGCTTAAAGGGGTATATATAGCCTTGAGATCGTGGGGAATCGTGTTGGTTAGGTGAGTAACAACGGTTGAGATTAATCTCCGATTAATCGGGTATACGAACCGACGATCTCCGAAAAGTAAGCCGCCAAAACATCCTCATTAGTCATTAATGTAGCAGAGTATTAAATGACTGTTGACCTTCTTCAGAATTTAAAATGATCCCGCCCAAAAACATTCCTCAGGTGTTTTATATTTATTGCGAATGATTACTGAGTTTTACTTGAGCAATAAATGAGTCGCATGAGTCTTTACTTCTTCAGACTAATTTCCCTCTATCAGTCTTACTAAGTACTGTCTTTGATAAAATGTCAAGATAATATCGAGTAATCTTGAATGGGTTCAAATATTATTGAAGTCTTGACCTTCAAAGAACTGAAGTTTCATGAGACTCGATTCAAGATTTCCATTTTATCCCCGAGTTTCTCAAGAGAATTTCGAGAAAACTTCATGCATCCGAAAAATCTTCAATTTTTAGATTTACTCTATACACCGGTTCTAACATCCCTAATTCAACCGAAAGTTCCCAAATCTTGATTCACCCAAAGGTTTAGTCAAGATATCGGCTCTTTTACTATCGTGTGAATTTTCTCCATCCTTATGTCCTTTTTCTCGACATGATCTCTCTCGATGAAGTGATGTCCGATATCCACATGCTTGCATCCGGTGTGCAATAACGGATTTTGTGAAATAGCAATGGCACTATTGTTGTCACAAAATATTGGTACTTCATTAGGCTTCAACTTTATAATCCCTTAATTGTTGTCCGAGCGAAAGAATCTGAGTACGCAGCCTTCCTCGAGCCATGTATTCAAATTTAAAGAGTCTTGGTTGCTACCGAGGTCCATTTTTTGAAAACCAAGATATCGACTTGCTTCCTAGAAATTGACAAGTTCTGTAGTGGACTTCACAATTCTACAACCTCCATAGTCGACATCTCGAGTAACCCGGTTAATTCAAGGTTATCATCACCGATACCATAATCCTCATTCATTTGTGCCCTTAAGATATCTTAGTATCTTCCGGGCACCTCCATGTGACTAGTCTTAGGATTAGCTTGGTATCTTGCACATATCCCAACAAAGAAATGTTATATCCGCCTACTTGTCAGAGATATAGAGCAATGATCCAATGATTCCTCTATAATCGGTATGATTCACCGATTTGCCTTCAATCGGATCCATCTTGTAGTTAGTATTCATAGGAATTTAACCTGCATTGCAATTTTGTACACCATATTTGGCAATCAGATCTCTGGTGTATTTTGCCTGGTTGATGAATATTCCTTCCTTTGATTGTTTCACTTGAAGACCTAGAAAGAAATTCATCTCTCCCATCATTGACATCTCAAACTTGCCTTTCATCAGTGTTGAAAACTTTTCACACAGCTGATGGTTTGGAGATCCAAAAATGATGTCATCAACATATATCTGAACTAGTAAGATCTCTTCCCCATCCTCTATCCTGAACAGAGTTCTATCAACAGTCCCTTTGACAAAACCATGGTCAGTAAGAAACTGAGAAAGAGTATCATACCATGCTCTGGGTGCTTGCTTGAGACCATACAAAGCTTTTCTGAGCCTGTAAACTTGGTCATTCTGTTTGAATCCAGGAGGTTGTTCTACATAAACCTCTTCTTTAAGCACACCGTTCAGAAATGCACTTTTCACATCCATTTGATAGACTGTGAACTTCATGTGGGCAGCATATGCAAGAAACAATCTGATGGCTTCTAGTCTTGCAACAGGTGCAAAGGTTTCATCATAATCCAAGCCTTCTTCTTGGGAATAACCTTGTGCAACTAGCCTTGCCTTGTTTCTCACAATGTTGTTGTTTTCATCTCTTTTGTTTTTGAAAACCCACTTGGTTCCAATGACATTGTGCCTTTCAGGTCTATCTACCAGCTCCCATACTTCATTCCTTGAGAATTGATTCAGCTCATCTTGCATAGCAGTAATCCAATAAGAATCTTGTAGAGCTTCACCAATCTCAGCAGGTTCTTTCTCTGAAAGGAAGCAGCAGAATAGTGCACTCTCACCATGGAACCTTCTTGTCTTAACACCTTCAGTTAGATCACCCACTATCTGATTTGTAGGATGACTATCTAACCATTTCCTTCTTGATGTTCCCCCTTCAATGGTATCCTCAACATTTGAAATGTTAGGTTCAGTTAAATCAGCAAACTCAGGGAACAACACAACAGGAAAAAGAGAATCATCTTCCTCAGGGGAGATTCTATTCAGAACATTGTCAGATACATTTGTTCCCCTTTGGTTGATAGATTCAGAAATTGCCTCAGCTGTGACCACATCTTCATTGGCATCACATACCTGAGTCTGAACTGGTGTCTGTTCAGATTGGTCACCTTTGGAGTGTTGGTTTTCCTGAGGCTCACCATCCTGAATTCCATTCTGAACTTCCTTATCTGAGTCTGAGTCACTCCAATCATAGAATGTGACTGACTTCTTCTTTTCAGGTTCAGTGGATGATTTGTCTTTTACTTTCAGGGCTTAATCTGGTGATCCTCTTAGTTAGTTCATCTCCGCATCATGTTCTGTTTCTTCTTAACACAAATAGATTCATCAAAAAACAACATGAGGTGTTTCCTCCACAATAAGAGTCCTACAGTTTGTAAACTCGAAAGCTTTTTATGACTTCGAATATCCTAAGAATATTCCTTCATCGCCTTTTACTATCAAAAAGTTTTCAACTTCTTTACCATTATTGTGTATGAAACACTTGCAACCAAACACACGAAAAAAAAAGAAACAAGAGGCTTCCTTTTCATTCCAAAGCTCATAGGGTGTTTTGCCTTGACTCTTGGTCAAGATGGATCTGTTTCCGAGAGTAGCATGCGGTGTTGATGCACTTGACCCAAAAAATCTTTTAGGAATGTCAACCAATTTATCATAGTCCTTGCAGAACTTCTTTCAGAGTCATGTTCCTCCTTTCAGCAACACCATTCTGTTGAGGGGTCCTTGCAGCTGATGTTTCATGTGAAATTCCATTCTCTGCACAATAATCAGATATGATATGATTTATGAATTCAGTTCCTTTGTCAGATCTGATTTTGACCACACTCAGATTTTTCTCAATATCGAGAGCCTTTTCAAGAACTCGCAAACTTTTATCTCGAGTCTCTTTCTTCTTGAAAAGAATATGACCCAAGTATATCTCGAGTAGTCATCAACTACTACCAATGTGTATTTCCCCGCCATTAGTGCTTACAGTGTTATAGGACCAAAAAGATCCATATGTAGTAACTGAAGTATTCTTTCAGTAGAAACCTCAACTTTACTTTTAAATGATGCTCTTATCTGTTTTCCTTTCCTGGCACGCATCACAAATATGTTCTTAATGAACACTTCGTTAGGCAACCCTCTCACAAGAGCTAATCTTGCAAGCTTGTTCAGGGTTTTGAAATTTAGGTGATTCATTCTTTTATGCCATAACCAATTGGTATCTGTGGAACTTTTAGCAACTAAACATGTATCTTTAGGAGCAGAACTCCAATCAGCAAGATACACATTCCCTTTTCTTGTACCAGTCAGTAAAACTTTCTGTGATGTATCATTTTTCACAAAACATAAGTTCTTAGAGAACTCAACATTGAAACCCTTATCACAGAATTGGCTAATTGAAAGCAAATTATGCTTCAATCCAGATACATATGAAACACCATGGATATGAACTGAGTCGATTTCCAAAGTTCCATATCCTTCAGTCTGTCCCTTGGAATTATCTCCAAAAGTGATCTGTGGGCCTCTTTGTTCAACATAGTCACTGAGTGTCTTCTTGTATCCTGTCATATGTCTTGAACATCCACTGTCAAGATACCAAATGTCAGGAGCTTTTTCATCTCTGCTCATCAGTGCCATGTGATCATTAGTCAGTTTAGTGCCCTTGTTTTCCTCCCCGAAAAATGAGATCAATTCTTAGGTACCCAATTTGTGTAGGGTCCTACAAGGTTAGATGTACCTTTCGAATCCAAATCACCGACAACTCTAATCACTTTAGAGTGGCTAATTTATCTTCCATAAACATCAACATACACATCTACTACTCTGGGTGCCTTAGCAGCTTTCTGTGTATGTGTGCTAGCTTTAGCATGAACATGGGCTTTTGAATTCTTCTTTGGTTCAGGCCTTTTGTTCAGATGCTTGGGCTTTTGTGCAGCTGGTCTAAATCTTTGTTGACTCGGGTTCAGATAACCTTTACCTTTAGGCAAGTGAGGTTCGGTTATGCATCTTTGAAATCTGGATCTTTCAAAGGTCTTGAGGACTTGGTCTCTTCGATTGAGAATGTCTCTCGCTGAGTGTTTCTCATCCGAGGATTCCTCCGATGGTTCAGGTGGAGCCTTTTCAGATTTTGCATTCTTAGCCCGAGGCTTTGAAGTACTTGCTCGAATCTTCCAATCGATCGCTTTCGGGTTTTCTAGCCTTTACCGAGGTTTGGGCTTTCCCCCGATCATTCGGTTTTACTTGAAACCATAGGTCCTTTTCCTTGTCTACAACCTTGGGCATTACTTCAGCTTGAAGTGTAGGTGCCACTGGTTTTACAAAGATAGTCTTTTTGCTACATGATGCAGCATTCAGATGACCTTGTGAGGTTCCCCCTGGAGTGTATCCCAATCCAGTTTTTATAGTGGCAGATCTCTGGTAACTCTGAATTTCATCTATCACATTAGATGCTTTATTCAATAGAGTTAACTTCTTCTGTGCACTATCCTCACAGTTCTGTAGAGTTTTATGCTTCTCGAGAGAGGTCATTGAACTCGCTTCGATTAGTCAATCTCTTCAAAGGATTTCTCTAGCTTTTTCGCTTAGGGACATGA
This sequence comes from Stenogyne calaminthoides, assembly GCA_037126765.1. Lineage (NCBI taxonomy): Eukaryota > Viridiplantae > Streptophyta > Magnoliopsida > Lamiales > Lamiaceae > Stenogyne > Stenogyne calaminthoides. Next base: position 21,140,374 of record JBBCBC010000032.1, read on the forward strand.
TCAACTTCTCTTTCTCTGAGAGTTGTACTTTCGAACATCCAATTCATCAAGAGGGTCCCATTAATTGAGAAGTGATCTCGCCATAGAGTCTTTCCATTTTAGATTTTCAAAGATTCATTCCTTATTCTGCTCTTGAGTTTTATTTAGCAGTCCTCCTCAATGGCCATCAGATAGATGTCATCACTTTCACTGTCTGAGAATATCTCATCTGAAGAGCTAGATCCCCGCCGAGAGTGTTCTTCTTCTCGCAATCATGGCCTTTTTTTGCTTGAGAACTTCTCGGTCTCTTTTTAGCTTGTCTTTCTTCTTCTCTCCTTAGCACTCAACTCGACAATCACAATCGAAGTGACCTTTCTTCCGCAATTATAAAGATCTGTTGGCATCATCATCCCGATCATTTTCTTCTTTGGACTTAGAGTCCTTCTTTCGGATGAAGATCCTTCACTTTTCAGTCCTTCTTCTTCTCAAATTGATCCGTCCTCGGGTTTCTTCCGGTACACATGGTTCCCCAGAATAGCTTTTTATTTTCCAAATCTACTATTAAGTCTGTCAAACCTCCTTGCCATCAGTGCTAGCTTTTCCTCAAGCTCATCCTGATGTTTAGCATGGGGGTTCTCAGACTCTCTAGTTTTATAGGTTTTATCTTTGGCTTTTAAAGCCACATTCTTACTCGATGAAGAATCATCTTTGTTTTGTCGACCTTTTTGGATTTCTTATCAATTACAAATTCATAGGCTTTTCAAATTCCGAAAGACTTGTTGGTATGGCATTGAACTAATGTTCTTGGTGTTTTCGATCACCACTGCATGAATATCCCATTTCTTAGAAGACCTCTAAGAATTTTCAATGCCACTTCTCTTTGTGGATATTTCTTTCCCAGTGCGTTTAGATCATTCATGATGCTAGTGAATCTGACTTCCAATTTGTCAATTGATTCACCATCATCCATTTCAAAAAACTCAAAACTTTCCAATTGCCACGAAAAGTTTGTTTTCTTTTTATATGATCTGTGGCTCGCACATAACAATACCATCAGATCCCATATCTCTTTTAGCAAGATTAAAGGAGAGATCATTCCCATCACACCATCATCAATTGTAGTGTATAGTGTGTCTTTTGCAATGTAGTCTAGATTGACTAACTTTCTCTCCTCAGGAGTTAGTTGGTCATCAGACTTAGAAAATTCTCGCTTTCTAGGATCAATTCTCTCCTCTTTCTCAGAATTCGATTCACCACAAGAAATTTGAATGGTCCTTGAGAAACCACTTCCACATACACTCATGTTTGGAATACGATGAGCCTCGCATTCTCGGCCTCCATAGATCATAGTTCTCTATCGAGAACATGGGAAGTTTTTAGAAGACATTTTCTCGATCTTTTGAAAAGAAAAATTTCAAAGAAATAAGATCGGGCCAGATAGACCACAAGTATTTTTGAAAATAAAACTTTGGTCAACACAAAGAAAGTGGTCAAGTTGAACCACCGCTCGATACCACTTGTTGGTCCCGTGTAAACGAGTCTTACACGTGTATGGGGGAATACACGTGTTCAGTTGATTTTAAAACTTTTTTTTTTTTCAGATCGAGGTCACTGGGTCGATAATCCTCAAGATTAGGTTCTCGAGAAGCACAGACGCTCTGAGTCAAAGTCTATCGAGACAGTGATCCCGAAATGCTTTCAGATACCTCGAGATAATCCCAACCGAATCCTCGAGTGTCGAGATCCCGAGTTGCTTGGATCGATAACTAGCTTGTCAATCCTCGTAAGAGAGTTCATTTGATAACTATCTGTTCTAGCTACTCACCGTCTTGAATGGTTGGCCTTTAGATTATACTCGTTTTAAGCTTTCTTTGAAAGACCTTCCCTTTATGAAATAGTGATTAGGCTGTGATTCACTTATGCAACTTCAAAGGATTGATTCCAACCAATATCGATGAAAAATATGCTTTCAAAATCAAGTCAATGCAAAGAAGCTAAGCACGATAAGGAAAAGCAATAAAGAATACAAAGAAGATTATAGTGGTTCGTAGACTCAAGCTCCTACATCCACTCTCTCGACTCTTCGAGAGAAATTCACTATCAACTTATGAGCTTTTCGACTACCTCGTAGTTTACTTACTCAACTTCCCCGAAGTTTTCGACTACTCCACGAGTTTACTTACTCAACCCGACCTTGAGTTTTCTCGACTACCTCCGTAGTTTACTTACTCAATCACACAAAAGCTTTTCGACTACCCATGTAGCTTACTAACTTCTCCTCTAGAGTTTTTAAATTTACTCCGCCGTAGTTTACTAACTCTTTACAACTCTACTCACCAACAAAACACACTCCAACTACCTTCTCAAGGGTTTGGGGTTTCTTGGTTGGTTTCAACTAGGATGAGATATCCTTTACAATGAAGCACAATGCAAAGGGTTAGGATATCTCGACTAAGCTTTTGATAAATCTTATCAAGCTAGGCTTAGTAAAGTGAGCTCTCTTCAATATAGAAGCACTTGGGAAATTCAAGGTATTTCGAGTGCTTTAACTTTTTTGCAAGAATAGGTTTGAGCTCTTGAGTTATGATAAAATTTCCGTAACCTTACAAAGTAGAGGGTCACCAAGATTTATAGGCATACACCAAGGTCACTTTGAAAACTATCCGTTGGAGAGATGGCTTCGTGAGTTCCTCTTATGGTGTGTGAGAAACGGCTATATTTAGGGTTTGAAACTCCCTAACATGTCTTAGTAATACCCTTTGTATGTAGCCGGTCTTCACTTTTTGCAGAATTGAACTTTCGTGACATCCGACATCTTTTTCAATGTTTATCCTTTGCCGATGTCGATGATGGCATGATGTCGCCTTCCCTTTTTTGCTTTTTGTCTTCGCTAAAGGTAGACACCTTCAATCTCTCTTTTGGTTACAAACTCGAGTTTGATATAACCTTAACAACACTTCGACTTAGTTCCTTTTATGCGCATTTGAATGTCTTGCAATATCTAACTTTCTAAGGCATCGATTTTTCTCGATATTGCATCCTTCGATAGATATATTCAAAGGCCTCGAACATTCGTGTTCATCTTGAGCATTCATGCATTACCGAGTCTTCGCGAATTACTGTGTGGCTTTCAAGATTCTTGATCTTCGATTTCTCGTCTTGATCTTCGTCTTACGAGTCTTCTGAGTCTTCAGGGTCTTCTGAGTCTTTAGGTTTATAATTGGCCGATATCTCGAGTCTTCATCTTTAGTCTTCGCCTCGGATTTCATCTCAAACTTGATTTCTTGAAACATACCGAAGTTCTTCGTAGTCTTCGAACCTATCCTCAACTATATCTCACGACTATACATTTTGCGATAACATCCCGAATACTCTAAAACCTAATCCTCGACTCAATTATCAAGATCATTCTGAACATGTCATACTCAGGGGTTTTGGGATCTTAATCAAAATCATATAATCTTTTATTAAATTCATCTCCCAACAAGCCGAGATGGGTTCAATGGATCACAACAAAGTGTGGGAGCTAGTCGAACCACTTGATAGGGTAAAACTCATCGAATGCAAGTGGGTATACAAGAGAAAAAGGAGACCGCATTTTAGGGTTGAAACCTTCAAAGCAAGACTTGTGACGAAAAGGGTACACTCGTAAAAAGAAGGGATCGATTATGAGGAAACCTTTTTTGCCACAAGAGCCATGCTCAAGTCCATCCAGATTCTTTTTGTCGATTGTTTACAAGATCAAGATTTTGAGATCTGGCAAATGGACGTCAAGACAGCTTTCCTAAATGAAAATCTTGACGAAGAAATCTATATGCAACAACCCGAAGGCTTCATTGAAAAAGGCCAAGAGCATCTAGTTTGCAAGCTCAGGAAGTCCATTTATGGACTCAAGCAAGCATCCCGAGCTTGGAATCAGTATTTTGATCAAGTTATAAAATCCTACGGATTCGATCAAAACGAATTTGAAAGTTGTGTCTATAAAAAGCGTGACAGAACTGCATTGGTATTTTTGGTACTATACGTGGACAATATTCTGCTCATCGAAAACGATGTAAAGGTGTTATCGACGTAACTACGGCTTTCAAAAAAAGCTTCGATATGAAGGACTTAGGGCAAGCTGGTCACATCCTAGGTATCAAGATCACTCGAGATCGCAGGAAATGAATGATCGGGCTTTCGCAAGACTCATACATAGACACTATTTTGAAGCGCTTCAGCATGCAGGATTCCAAGAAAGGCTTTGTGCCCTACAGACACTGAATCCATCTATCCAAAGAAATGTGTCCCAAGACACAGAAAGAGATAGATGACATGAAGGGCATCCCTTATGCTTCGGATGTGGGAAGCCTCATGTATGCAATGCCAGTGGTAATGAAGACCCGATATCCGCTTTGCCGTAGGCATGGTGGCAAGATATCAAAGTAACCCCGAAAAGAGCATTGATCGCAAAGAAAGAACATTTTGAAGTACCGAAAAGGACACGGACGTAATGTTGGTTACAAGTCGACAATTTGATCCCCATTTGTTATACGATTTTGATTTCCAATCGACATTGACTCCGCAAAGTCTACCTCGGGTAGTGTGTTCAAAGATGAGGGAGGAGCCATGACATAAAGAAGTGAAGCGTAAATGCATCGGGCGATTCTACCATGGAAGCCGAGTACGCACGCCGCTTCAAAAAGCGAAGGAAGTGGTTTGGCTCAAGAACTTCCTGGTGGACTTGGACGTGGTCCCGAATTTGCCCAGCAAAACCACAGACTATTGTGATAACGCCGGAGCAGTTGCAAATTCAAGGGAACCGAGAGCCCACAAAGCCAGCAAACACATTGAATGAAAATATCATCTCATACGAGAAATCGTTAAGAGAAGAGACATTGAGGTGGCTAAGATTGCATCGGAAGACAACCTAGCAAATCCATTCACAAAGGGTCCTGGGCCAGAGTATATTCGAGAAACATGTGGAAGGAATGGGTGTCAAGGACGCCGCTAACTGGCTTTGAGTATAAGTGGGAGAAATATTATTAGGTTCGTGTAGGGTGACATTAGATGTCACATAGAACACGAGACATGTTGTAGTATACTTAAAAGCGCACTTTGAGTATAAGTGGGAGATTGTTGGGGTTATAATTTAAAAAGTATGCTTTTACTTTGTATAACCAAACCAAGTTTCTTATTTAATTATCAAATAAGTTATTTAATCACCAAGCATTAAATATGAATGAATGTTATATATGTTTATTGCAAACCCGCTCAATAAGACAAGACGATTACGCTTGTAGTTAATTTGGTGATACCCGATCATCAAGATCAAACTAATGTTTTCGTAATTAAGTACAAATTCACAACCCAGATGGAAATGAACGAACCATCATGAACGGTTGAAGTGTGGAGACCCAGATTGGTCCGAAAGGACTAAGGATCACACTAAGCGCATTTAGGTGCTACTGAATGAGGACCTGGTGAGGAGGAAAAATTCTTCGGCATCAATATACAAGAATTAGACCTCGGTGGTGCGTTGTTTCTTAATCTCAGTCCTTAAATAGATCATGTGAAATTAATAACTATTGCTTTTGACTTATGATGGGAAGAGAGTCAATGCGATTTGATACCTTATATCTTGGGCAATATTATTAATTACATGACGATTCTTTGACATTTAATACGGAGAATCGCAAAGCAGCGTCTTTGCTTGATTTGTCCCCTTGGTGGGCTCATATCCTTTATTATGCCAAATCTTGCAAGTGAAAATTTATTTCCCAAGCATGGATAATAATGTTGTCTTTGTTTTTTACTACAAGGACAAAGATATTAATTAATATAAAGCTTGTTCAAAATGGCTTAATTAATTAATGGACTAAGATAATCTTAAACGCGAAATAATGACCGGGAGCCATGTTATATATGAAATCGTAATATGGGTTAAGATGAATAGTTCAATATTAATTTTATAGTGGAGTAAATTAATATTAATGGACTTGAATAATATTTGGCCAAAAATATTATAGTTTCATAGTCCATTGAAGGTCCAATCTTAATTCTCCTAAAGGCCCCCCCAAATAGCCCAAAATAAAGTTCAATTAATGAGAGAGAGAAGAAAATATTCTTGTTATATTTCCATGATGTATTTTTCGAAAACTTTGTATATTAAAGGAAGAAAAGATTGTCTTGATTTTCTTGTAGATGTTTTATGGAAAGAGATAATTATTGTAGGAATACATAATTATCCCATAAATTCAAGAAGTCAAATCTTGACTCCTATAATAGTGTAATTTTTGAAAATAATGGGTAGAAGAGGGGAAGAGAATTTTATGGAAAATTTAATTAAGGAGAAAAGAATATAGAAGATATATTCAAGATTTCTTGGGGACCAAGAAAAGATTTTCTTCCTTATTTTCTTGACCTAAAATTTCGAACCCCTGCTCCCTATTTATAGGGGATGAGCTCTTCATTCCCAAGTGCAATTTCATGTGTTGGAAATATTAGAAATCCACAAAGGTGGTAGCAAAATATTTAATTTCTCTCTCATTAAAATCGTTCGTTGAAATCTTCCCACCCGATAAATGTCGTGGACTTTGGGGATATATTTGGGAAGGCTCTTGGGTTGATTCATCTGTTTGATTCTTCAAGAGGTTAGTAATTCCGTAACTCCTAGTTCCGCATGTTTAGGATTTACGTGAATTATGTGTACGCATGTTATTTATTATTATGTTGAATTGATTTAGGATTAATTCATGTTAGTAATTAGTTGTTTAATTTAAATATGTATTTAAATAATCACCTCGAATAGATCCGGGCACCCCGATTTTCCCAACAAAGTCTCGATATACATAGGCAACATGAGAAAATGGGTCCCTTCAAAACGCTCAAGCATCTGAAGTATCTCTTTGATTCTGAATCTCGTTTTGAGTTTCGTGAAGTGATAAGAGATCTTTTCAGATGTCGGTTAGCTAAAGAAGGGGAGATTTTACCTCTTGTGCTAGTGATGATAGGCCTAATTGAGAAACTTGGTAATTTAGGCATTGAGCTGAAAGACCAATATTTTCATTTATGTTATCGTCCAGCCGCTTCCGGATTCATATTTAGCTTCATTGTGAACTACAATATGAATAAGACGGATGCGACCATGCCTAAAATTCACAACATGCTCAAGACTTTTGAGTTCACTATCACTGAGATGGTGTTCAAAGGAAGGAGCGGGTAAACAAGGATGTGTGTCTCTACTGTAAGTAGAAGAGGGCACCGGAAGAAGGATTGCAAGGTTTTGGTTGCTGAAAAGAAGACACTAGGTGCTTCTAGCACTAGAACATGTATGTTTGTTATTAAGATAAACATGTCCACTAATAGCGCTAACTGCTTGGTATTGGATACCTGATGTGGCTCTCACATTTGCACTAATGTGAAAGAGCTCATATGTCATAGGACAGATAGGGCGGGTGAAGTCGTCTTACACGTGGGAACGGAGCAAGAGTTGCTCTTGAACGTGTGAGGACTTATGTGTTAGACTTACCCTTTGGTTTTAGATTAGAACTTAATGATAATCATCTAGTTCTTTCTATTACTCGCAACATGTATTTGTTGCATTATGGATATGATGTTCTTAATATACAAAATAAAGGCTCAAACTTAGCAATCACGAAAACCCGACTTACTTATGGCATTGTAGAACTTGATCATGTAAATGAGATGAGAATTGCAAGGTTAAGAAAGTTAGACTACTTAACCCCATTTGACAGTGAGTCTTATGGAGATTGTGAATCTTATCTCATGGGCAAGATGATCAATGAACTCTTTTGTGGGAAAGAGGTGCATGCCAAAGAAGTTCTATAGTTGATCTACAACGATGTTTGTGGACCATTGCCCACTCTAGCTAGGGGTCATTTTGGCTACTTCATCACTTCTACTAATGATTTCTCGAGATACAGATACGTGTATCTTATATAACACAAGTCCGGATCTTTTGAGAAATTTAAAGAGTTTAAGGTTGAAGTAGAGAAGCAACTTGGTAAGAGTATTAAGACTCTTCGATCGGATCGAGGAGGTGAATACCTCAGCCATGAATTCATTAATTACTTGAAGTTACATGGAATCCAGTCACAATGGACTCCTCCCGGAACACCTCAGATGAATGGTGTGTCTGAAAGGATAAACCGAACCCTGTTAGACATTCCTCTCTTCCGACATTCCTATGGGGATACGCGTTACAAACCTCAATTTACATTCTGGATAGGATTCCATCTAGATCGGTTGAGCATACACCATATGAACCATGGTGTGGCAAGAAGCCAACTCTTGCACATATCAAACACGAGGTTGCCCCGTGATTGTGAAAAGGATGCCTACCGACAAGTTGGAATCCAAAGGTGAAAAGGGTTACTTTGTGGGATATCCTAAGAAAACTAAATGATATTATTTCTATCTACCTGAGAAACAATCTGTGATTGTTCCTAGGCAGACCAAGTTCCTCGAAGAAGACTATGTCTTTAAGGAACAAGGTCGTAAGCTGATAGAACTTGAAGAATTTCAAGAACCACAAATTAACAAAGAGACTGATATCTTGTCAAAGCAACATTGACAAGGAATCAGTGGGAGCATTCAGCAACTTTCACGGTGGGAGTCTTTCACTAGGTGATCGTCTTTCAGCCAGTGGGAGCGTAATTGGAGTATGCTTGCTAGTGCAAGAACCTCCAAGTGGGCTGAATGAGAACAACATGGTTCAAACTCCCGCCCAAGAGGCATATGAAAGTGTAACTCTTGAGGACTCTCCGGACATTGATGAAATCGATGCACCACAAAATTTTCATGATCAGAATTTACAGCCTGCACAACCACAACTCCGTAAGTCAATTAGGAATCGAATCCACCCATTAGATACTAAGCACCTCTTGGAGGAACTAGATAATGTGGACATACCGGATAAGGACGATCTCAATACTTATTCTAAAGCAATATCAGATATTGATTCAGGGAAGTGGCATGAAGACATGAAATCCGAGATGGACTCGATGTACACCAATCAAGTCTAGGACTTGGTTGAGTTGCTTAAAAGGGTTGGGACCCATATGTTGCAAATGGCTCTTCAAGTGAGAGACCAATGCAAATGGCAAAGTACAAAACCTACAAAGAAAGGTTGGTGGTAAGGGTTATAGTCAATGCGAGGCATTAACTATGATGAGACCTTCTCACCAGGCCAGTAAGATCAAGTCCATTCGAATTTTATTTATGATAAGAAGACACCAACATGATTATGAGATTTGACGATAGATGTCAAAATAACTTTCCTCAATGGAAACATTGATAAGGAAGTGTTTATGACTCAACGGAAGGTTTTTATATCTAAGTCAAATTCTAATCTAGTATGCAAGCTAAAGAGATCCATCTACGGATTGAAAGCAAACTTCTAGGAGTTGGAATATCAAATTTGATGAAGCTATCAAGTCTATTGACTTCATCGAATTTCGAAGATCCTTGTGTTTATTGTAAACACAAGGAGAAGAATATTATTTTCATAATCGTATGTCAATGACACATTGATTTTGAGAAACAATATCTCGCTTAATGCAAATCCGCTGAAGATTAGTTATTGAAGACCTTCATGGTGAAGGATCTTTGTGAAGCTCAAGCACATCTTATGGATCAAGATCCAAAGGATAGATCCAAGAGGATGTTGAGGTCGCCACAAATCCACCTATGTAGACAAGGTGTTGAAGTGTTTTATGATAGAAAACTCTAAGAGAGAGTCTCTACAGCAAATCATGGGATAAAGTTCGTCAAAAGAAGGATTGTCCTTCCGCTGAAGTTGATATCAAGCACATGAAATATGTCCCATAAGCATATGCAATCGGGTCAATCATGTATGTCATGATTTGCACTAGGCCAAACGCGGGCTACACGCTTATCAACATCACCGATAGATACTTTGTTGTACCATGGAATAATCCTACTTTCGGTAAGGAGATCCGTGGAGCCGACTTCAACTTTACTTGGGAGGTTGTTGAACGACTTCCCCAGGACTAAATAAGGTCGCACGGCGACTTGGAAGAAGTGAGAAGATCACATTCGGCCTTGAGAAAAGCCAAAAGTCGGAAGCGACCTCAAGCGGCTATAATTAGCAAAGATATGGATAACCGAAAGCACGGATATCGCGGGTAAGTAAAGCGAAGTGTATCCAGTGCGTAAATCACGGATCGAAGTGAAACCCTAGATCGGGCGGTAGAAGCTTGGCAAGCCCGCCAGAGAAGCCCACGGGAAGTAAACCCTAGTTTCGGTCTATAAATACAACATGTAACGCTCCTTGTAAGGGGACGAAAATTCTAGCATTCTAGGCAGAAAATATAATAAAACACTCCTGGCTTGGGCGCCCCCAAACGTAGTCTTATTCGAAAGACGAACTGGGTAACCAAATCTGAAGCGTATTCGTATTTATTTGCTATTTGTTTGATCCCATTCGTACTATCACGTTGTCCTAGATACAAAATCTAGGTCACAACAGATACCAACAGAATCCGGGTGAGTCTCACTGGATTGTTGTCAAGACCATTGTGAAGTATCTTAGACGAACTAAAGAATGTTTCCTTGTCTATAATGGACAGTCAGTAGTGACTGGTTATGCTGACGCAAGTTTCCAATCCTACTATGATGATTACAAATCACAGTCAAGTTATGTTTCACTCTCAATAATGAGGCGGTCAGTTGGAATAGTTCCAAGCAAAAGGACCACAGATTCAACAATCGAAGTTGAGTACATTGCTGTATCAGAAGCCTCAAGGAGGCTGTCTGGATTTTATAGTTCTTAAGAGAACTAGGGGTAGTTCTGAGTGTCAGTTGTCTAATAAAATTTTATTGAGACAACGCTGGTGCGATTGCGCAAGAAAAGGAACCGAGATCAACAAGCATAAATGAACATGTATCCAGACTTATCATTTGATCCGAGAGATCATAAGGATAGGAGAAATAGAATTGAAATGTATTCCCACATATTTAATTTGGCAGACCCTTTCACCAAAACACTGAGTGTTCATGTACACACTAGACATTTGATGGTCTATGGGTTAGACATGTAGGTGACTGACTCTAGTCCAAGTGGGAGATTGTTAGTGTTAGTGTCCTAGAGACAATCTATTGTAAGGGCATAATACTCGATGATATTTAGTTTGATTTAATATTATAGTTCATTTAATATTAATGTATGGCAATACACTTGTTTGAATATTATGTTTGATTGTTTGCATTTATTCATACAAGTGTTCTCATTAGTCATTGCTGTCATTGAGGTTGTGAGAACTCGGATGACTTAAGCATGATTCTCAAATAGCCCCGATCAAGGATCATCAAGAATGGAATATTGATGATGCAATGGAGATTGGTGAGTGATCTGCATCATACTCTTAGAGAGTGTAGTAAGATCTCACTTACTACGAGATACTAGGTATCTCATGATGGATGCACAAATACCTTAGAGGGTATTGGTATACTCATCCGAGAAACCGTTTGATGTATTTTCACTATATGTGTCTACGGGTGTCTCGATTAGTGGGAGTGATGCGATACTCCTTTGACTTGAGGTCAATACGCACGACATGTGTGGAGTGATGAACTTTGACCATGACCGACGCTTGCACCCGTCTATGGGTAGATATGGCTTGGATTGGGTTCATCACGAAGTGCATATGCGTGGTAGTTGAGCCAAGAATAGGATTCATTCCTCAATGTGGATTTAGAGAGAATACTCATCTTCTCATCATAATTGGATCTAAGTCATCGGCCGATGCACGTCAACTTAGACTTTGTGGATAAGTGTGACATACATGATCAATTAGTGATTAGAGATAAAGTGATTAAGTTATTTGAATAGACACTTCATCATGTTCAAGACTTAATCGGGTATTCGCGAATGAAAGGAGGAAATCGCAATAGCCCATGTTTCAGTTATAGGTAGTTGCACATTTCCTCGCAACGTACCTCATATATTGAGAATGATTGATTTATTATCTAGGGTTCAATTAAGACCGTTAGTTTGACTAATCGCTCGATATATGAGGACCTATGGGTCACACAAAAAGTAATGGTTGTTTACTAATTATAGTTGGTTGATTAAATGTTAAATTGGATTTAATATTTAATTTATGGAGAATTAATTAATAATGGATTAATTTGGAATTAATTATTATTACTATTTAATTAAATTAGATTTAATTAAATAGAATTCCCAATAATAATATATGGAATATTATTATTATAGGATTTGATATACATGGAATTAAAAATCTGTAGATATTTTATATATGGGTAATAAATATAAGTGATCTATTTTATTAGGATTTTTCCCAATAAATATTAGCTTAAGATTTAAGTTGGTTCTCTCTTATATATATGAGCTCTTGGATATTCATAATACGTGAGTTCATATTTTCTCCATAAAATATGTAAGTTAGAATTTTCCTAGCAAATTCTTCTCGGAGATTCAACGCTGGCAGATCTGTGCAGATTAGTAAACGACTGTTACGTGGATACCATAGTTGAGGAATCTGTGTACGAATTGATGTAAGAATTCTGATTACGTTTACTCGTATTTAATTATGCAATTAATTGTTCGTTGTTGGTGAACTGTTTATTTCCGATGTGCATGTATTATGTGTTTACGTGCCTCTAAATTCCAACAGATTTTCCTTGGCTTGATCTTGAAGAAATGTCGTCTTGAATTTCTCCCACTCGCTAAATCTCAAAAAAAATTGCCTCGGTTACCCACGCCAAGTAGCTCGCGCGGGAATGCACGCGCCAAGATCCGTCGGCCACTTGGTCGAGCGACCACGCCCGTGTGCCAAAACGCAGTGCGCGTCGCCCTGGATTTCTCGGTAGCCTCGGCAAAGATAAATGGGTCCTCCGTCTGCGCGACCACCGGTCTTGTTTTTCCGCAGTCGCGTCCGTGCGTCGAGCCTTTACCACTTGGCGTCATCGCGCGCCCGTGCGCTGGCGGCGTGTAGGTCGAACGGATTTTGTGAGGGCGTAAGTCTGAGGGGAGTGGTGAATAGACCACAAAACTTTTATTAATGGATCGGTGTGAATCTGATTTTCGATCGAGTGATGAATGTGTTAGTTTGGGTGATGTTCAATCTTCTTGAGTGCTGAGGCGGTCATCGCTGATATCTGTCGGTTTAACCGAGAGTCGCGGAAGCTTGTAAATACCCGTGAAAAACCGGTTTATCAATTGATTCTTAAGTCGGTTTTTCAACCAAATGACTAAGGTGTCAACCCTAATGGTCGGTTGCTTAGTGCGGTGAATAGCTTAACTTAGAATCATTATGCTCTTTTTAAACTCGGTTGTGTGAATAGTGTAAAAGCAATAAAGAAATCAAGTAAATGCACACAAGACTTTTATAGTGGTTCGAATTTAAAACCCGCCTTTTACATCCACTCTTCCCTTAACACAGGGGCACCTTAACCAAACATAACCGATCTGGACTTAGTTTACTCAACACTCTTTTAAACTCAGTTGTGTGAATAGTGTAAAGCAATAAAGAAATCAAGTAAATGCACACAAGACTTTTATAGTGGTTCAGACGAAACCCGTCTTACATCCACTCTTCCCTTAACACAGGGGCACCTTAACCAAACATAACCGATCTGGACTTAGTTTACCATGTTAGTCCAACACTCAACAGATGTTTATCGAGTTCACACTCAACCGAACCAGAAATCAGAAAACTAGAATCCCTAGTCTGAAATCTTGAGGTAACAAACTTAACCTAACTTGAGTTTGGGTAAAGAATGTTTGAGGGTTGCAACTGGAAATCTATCCTGGTGTTTTAGGTAGCCAAATGCTAGTGGATAGGATTTCTTGCTAAGACCAATGGGATGAACACTCTAAGAATAATCTTCAAATATGGTGTTCTTCCAGCGGAAATTCTGAAGGCTTTTTTGCTTTTGAGAATTTTATGCTAATGTTGTTGTTCCGCTTTGCTCAATTGTTCATGTGAGAATAGTTGGTCTCTTGTCCTCTCTCTTTCTTCACTTGACGAGCAATCCCATTTTATAGACCTCGAAATCAAAGAGCCGTTGGAGAGCAATTTGAATTTCGGGCTATATTAGGTAGGTTGTAGAATATGATTGTGGACGTGTCTCGAAATCGGCGCCGTAGGGGCATGATTAGCGTCGTTTATGTCCGCAGCGATTGAATCCCATAATGTCGCCTTTTTTGTGCACGTGTCACTTTCTCCTTGGCTTCACGAGGCGGCACTTCAGTAATTTGTCCGTTAGACGATTGATATTCCTTTTGTAGAAAATTCGTCTTGTCTGGTGTATCATTTTGATTGACGCCAGGTGTGAGCTGACTTGATCAAATAAGTGATCAGTCTACCTTGTTGAGTCTTCTGATGCAGATTATCTTAGCTCAATATGCGCACTCTACCGATTGTAGGTCTTCGTGTCTTCCGGTAGTCTTCGATCTTGGTGACTCGAGCCTCGATGTCTTCAAATATCTTCTTCAGTCTTCGAGTTTGTTACATCCGAGTCTTCGTGTTTATCCGAGTCTTCGTTCATCCGAGTCTTTGTTCACCGATCTTCTCGACTTCTTGTCTTCCTCGATTTGTTCTTAGTCTTCTGATCATCTGACCTTATCTGGGTCATCTGACACTTCGACCTGACCTATACATATTGAGTTCCCCTCAATATGTGACCTATCTTTTAAATCACTATCTATACATTTCAAATTGGTCATCTTAATCTGATTCTAAAACATCACCGCTAACAAACCGACCGGTACTATTACAACCTCCTTTTGAACTTCCATCAAAACTAAAATACTGAATTTCCCAACAATTTCCCCCTTTTGATGGAACCAAAACACTTAATCGTAAAAAACAGATACCACGAATAGAAATGCAGATAATGAAATCAAGACATACCTTAGAAGACAATGAGATGTTGTCTTAGAATCGAGAGAGATGTAATATTTCATTCGATATAGGTGTGTGCATTAGAAATACATGAAAAGCGCATCTATCATCCGATTTCATGTTGTCTTCCTCTCGTGTGTACTTGAACATTTACATGTAGTTTTTGGGGATGCCAAACATCTTGTACATCCTTTTGCATCGCCTTGTCCAGATCTTCTTCTCTATGGATCCCTCCTTTTTCAAAGAAATCCATAGTAGGCATTCTTGAATTTTACAAAGATCTAGCTTTTTGTCCGGACCCAAAGGTGGAAGGAGTAGTTCAAGGGTGGAGCTTCGCATCGCTGACATGATCTTTCCTTCTTTCATCACCGTCCTGTAGAAGTCCGATACATCGTTTCTAACCAGGCCCTAATTCATCATCATTTTTAGTCTGATCTTGATGAATCGGAATCTTCTCCAGGATGTATACGTCACATAACCATTCTCCTCTGATCTGATCCCATTCTGGAAGAAGATCTAGCCGTGCACAGAGGATGTCTTTAACAGTCTTTGGAAGGGCATTCTTCTCCCAAGCAATCTCCTCTGCACCTTCGTTCTTCCTCTTCCTTCGGATGTAAGCGATGTTCAGTCCCTTAGCCTCTGCTAACTTCTTCTTCTTGATGGCGGCCTCTCTTATTCTCTCGCCTTGTTTACTCTTGAATTTGTTCAGGAGTCATCTGGCTTTTGGTAGAGAATAGTTGGCCTTGTCTCCGATCTTCCGCAGCTTGCTTTTCATCATCTTGCCTTTTTTCCTTTCTTTTCTCCTCGATTCTGCTTTCGGTTTCATCTTGTTCGTCTTCACTAATTTCTTAGCGAAGTTCAAGGCTCTTGCCCGATCATCGATTTCATTCTTTTACGATTTAACGAAGAGAAGTCTTCAATCTTATCGACTCGCAATAACCTCTCGAAAGAGCAATTTTTGCTCAAATGATCTCTTTACTATGTTGTCCAATCGCTTTTTTTCACTTCAAAGAATGAGATCAAGAGATGGAGTGGTCGGCAAGTCGACATGAAGTGTTTCGGGTAGAGATGCAATTGTTACCAACCGTGGTTCTGTTTTTTTTTTTTCTTTTTATTCTCATGTCCTTCCCCTTTTTGGTTTCATCAAAGAGGTTGGACATCTTGGCGTTCGAGCATTGAATTGCCGTGAGATCTCCTCTCCGAGTTCCTCGACAACAAGAGGGTGATCCGAATCGATGCGTATGCTGGTGTTTCAAGAAGCGTCCGAGAGCAACTTCGATGTCCCCTGTTTTGCTCGCTCCGTTGGTTACAGAGTGTTTCCAACCCATATCCATGTGGTTGTCGGTTTTTCCAAATATGCCCGCACATTCTCCAAAAGTACCGTGTCCGATTGAGCATATTTGTCTCGAACTTTTGAGTTTGTTAAATCGAGATTGAGCTTCTCAACAAGGGTTAACTAGTTGCATTACTTCGTAAAGGATGGCATTATGCATCCCAACCGTGGTGACTTCATTTCTCTCACAACTAGTTTTGCTTTTTCTTCTTCAAATCGCTTCATCGATCTGCTTTGAGTGTTATTCGAATTTGTCTTCAATAGCGGCCTTGATCCCATCCTGAATCTTCTTAGTCTAAAGATCTAGGGTATCAGAGCTCATCGTAGCAGTCTGGTCAGATGTTGAAGCCTTGCCAAGTCGGGTCTCATCTGCAGCACCCATTCTTGGTTCATCGGCATCTCCCTCATGATCTGTAGGAGGTTGAACAGCTTCTCCCTATTATCGCTAATTTTAACCTTTCGTGAATCAACCATCCGACATCATCATCGATGCCAATTCAACAAAGACTTTCAATCCCAAAGATTGTTTAAGCATTTCAACTCCAAGTCTACAAAGAAATCTGATCCCAGAGTTGTCATGAGAATCAGAAATTCTTCAATGCTTTTCAGTTTGATATCCTTCCAGAACACAATTTCTTCTATTTGTTGTTGGATGCCAGGATGTTGATCCAATTCAGGGCATAGATCCAGCAGATACTCCTTGATTTGTTGCTTCATTATCCTTATGATGGGGCTTTCTGGAGCAGGTGAAGCAAGCACGGTTCTGGTGTTGAAGGGATTATGAGAGATGGACACTCGCTTGTCGGATCTCTCAGGTTCTTGTGACTTGATTGGAGATTGGGATATTTGTGGTTCAGTTCATTTTCAACGTGTTGAGGGGTGTTCCGGTTTCCTAATGTGTTCATTGATTGGTGGTTTGGGAGATCTTGGTGATCTGATAGGTGAGGGTGAGGGTGAGAAGGTTTTGTGGGGAGAGGGTGGTGGTGATGATTTTTGAGGAGAGGGTGATGGTGATTTGGAAGTGGGCGTTGGCGATCTTCCTCTCTGAAAGATCTTGGTGAGAGGCAGAGAATCGATGGTGATTCTTCCTCGATAGCTCCACTTCCCCCCTCCGATGATTTCTCTCCTTCCGCAAGCGATCATCCGCTCTTCCTTACTTCTCGATAGTGGGCTCAGAGCGGATCACTATCTCTTCTTCCGATCCTACTTCAGATCGATCCTTCGCTCGCTTAACTTGTCAAGTGAGAACTTGGAGCGATTTCGAGAGAGATGTGACTCTCTTTCCGACGCTTTTCACGAAAGCATCCGGTTTCTTGGCCGATCCTTCCTCTTCATCCTCTTCTCAGAACGGTCTTTTCCCTCGCACTTCGCATTTACGATGCAAATTTTTATCTTTTCCCTTTCTTTTCTCCCTTTGGTTTGGGCACATAAGAGTTGGATCTTCATCGATTGTCTGTGTAGGACTCATCCTTGCCCAATACGGCCTTGTGCTTTGCTTGATATATCTTCTCCCATTCTCATTCCATTCATAATTCCGGGCGTACTATCCGATGTAATGATAGAGATTTTGTGTATGAAGGAGCACTTGGAAGATAAGCACACTTCATTGCTTCCGGCGGGTCACCAACTTCCCGGAGTCTTTCCTCGAACGTGCTTTTAACCATACCCAACCAATCGATATTTGAAGCCTTCTTGATTATTGCAAATGACACCGATCTTATACTTAAGTGACAAAGATCAAGATCAGAAGTTGAGCACATGATCACCTTCCGAATGATCTCAAGGAGAAGGCGATATTTTCTCTTCGAGAGGAGGCTTTGACGCTCATCGTGTTCTCCTTGTTTGCGTGTCTCAACAAATTGCTTCAAGAAATTCCTTTTCTCCTACATCACCGTGTAGGTCTCGATTGATGCTTCCTCGAGTTAGGTCAAATATCCTCTCGAGATCGCTATTCGACACTCGAACTTTCGACCGCCAACGGAAGAAATCAGTCAAGATCATTGTCTTCATCCCTCTCAGAGATTATATAAAAACCTGTGGCTTCATGGGTGTGGACGATGTTCTAATGTGTAGAGCAATATTGTTCCAAATTTCACACGCCGCAAGCACTCCATAATTTCCAAAGGATTCAGATCCGAGGTGATGGTGAAAACTACATACTTCTCATCAATGATGTCTTTCTTCATCGATGCAAAGTTGCGTAAACTTTTCCCTTGGCCCGGCCGTGGAACAAGATATGTCATTTCAGACGATATGCAAATTGATATTTAGTTTGAGTAAGATGTTTCAATAAATTCACCAAACCAAAGAATTTTAGCATCAATTTAGCAAGTAAGCGTTTAGATCTAATAAAAATTACGTAAACCATAGCATCACAACTTGTAAACCTAGGTACCATAGAGAAATTGAAATCGTGCAATATTTAAACAAGAAATTAAATTTGGAATTGATTCAATGATTTAGAAATCGGAAGAGTATAATCAATTGATTTCAAAAGTAATTCTCTCAAGATTTTGAAAGTTTTGATCTTTTAAGAACTTTGAGAAGACGGCAAGTGGAAAGAAGTTTTAACCCGAGAAAGATTTGGATTTTATAGTATCAAGGGAAAGCCTTTTTTGCACAACTTTTCCAAAGTACTCAAGTATCCGTATTTTTGAGATCGGTGGGTTACAGATTAGTCAAAAAAGTATTTTGATCACACGGTTGAGAAAAAGTAGTCTTCTAACCGTATTTTGGACTTGAAATTTTGCAATAAAACGCATTAAATACACATTCCCAAGTCCGCATTAAAAGTTTTGCGAGAAATGCGCCATAAAGTGAAAAACAGAGTAAAAATCAATTTATTTAAATAACGATATAAGGTATTCATAAAGGGATAAATAAGAAAACGATCGGATCGATTGATATTGTAATCAACCGCTACTTTATTGATCCGATCCGTACTTGTTGACCTTATCGATGGTAAATTTTAAGCATTTCCCAACAATATCTCACCATCCGATCGATTCTTGTGTGAAGCACTTCGCATTTATCCGATCCACTTATCCGATACTTTTATCCGATACACTTCATCCTTCAATCTTCTTCAAATCATCCCGCATTTATTATGCATAAAGTTGCTTCCCGCCAAAACATTTACTTCAGAGTCAAAAAGTCGCCGATTCCCCAAATCATGATTTGACATTCCGTAATAATAGATGATAGATACGATCTGTGATTACTCACACCGTCAACTCATCCAACCATTACCGCGTTTCTTTACGTTGTCAATGCAAATTTCTCTTAAGGTCTTCGAGAAGATAAATTTGCATTTATACCCCTAATTTTCTTCTATAAATTAGCTTTTTGTGTTAGGCAAACAACACAACATAAACCATTCATCTTCTTTAAGATATACTTCATGATATTCCGATGAGTTCCTTATTTCCCAGAAAACTTCCGTGGGAACCTTTAACCCTTTTCCAATGAATTCAAATTTCTCAAATCAACCCCCGTGTCTTCCTTCACACCGCCAAACATTATCTAAGATTTCACATATACGATCAATGCAAAGCTTTTTACCACCATGGAGGCGGATTCTGCTAAGGCAAATGAGAATGCACTTCCTAACCAGATGCACCTTTGTGCGCTTATCGAGATGACGCAATTAGCATCAACAGACTCACCAAAAAACAAAACGTGAGTTTGGTATACGATCTTGATCGATAACGGAACCGATCTTCGATATCAAGAAGATTTTGCATCGACACACTAAGTGTCCGTTTGGTCCTTGTGACCAAACTTGTGGCTGCCAGGGATTTTATTCCCCAACAACGGAAGATGTGGTCCCATTTAATTTGGAGCCCGTCTGATCTCACGCCCGAGGGCTCCTCGGCTTGACATCCTTCAAAGCCTCTCTAGCTCCTCAATTTATTTTTTGAGATTGGCTCAGATTCTAGAAGCCTCTCGACGCCCTTCTAGGATCGAGGGAAAATGAGAGCATCAAACCTTGAACTCTCTCTCTAAGCTTCCCCGCCATCTCATCCATTTAGGGCTTATGGTTTATGTAAGACCTCCTGGGTTTTCTTGTACTTGTAGCTTGTAATACCACTTGAAGGTAGCTTTGTAGGTAGCTTATGATATCACTTGTAACTTGTAACTCGCACCTCCACCTCCTTATCAATGAAAAATTTTGTTATTCCATTGTTGTGTAACCGCTTCTAGAATCTTATCAGATCTCGTATATTTTTTCTTGACTTGCTTGTTGATCGCATCTTTAAATCGATTTATAAAGTAATCTTCCAATCGGGAATTTCCCTTAACAATGTGTCTTGAATCCATTCCGAGATGTCCAATGACTTCGACGGCCACTTATCCGAAATCCTTCGACCGCTTTTATCCAACTTGTAAAAAGGTCTCATCGTAATCAATCGTCCGATCAGTTGAGATTCCTAACTCAAATCGATCCATCTTAATTTAGTCTTTTAACATAATCTTGTTCTCGAGATCACCCACCAATTATTTCGTGCACTTTCTCCGAGATCCGTAATATCTAGCTCCATGCATAATTCTCTCAAATCGATCTCAGCCCACGGCTTGGTTAGAATATCGACTTTCGCTTGTAGAGCTTCCTCATCGTAGCTGGTTCCTTCAAAAGACGTATAACAACAAAGATATGGCACTTTCACCAACTGATGTCTAGTTTTGACTCTATCGATGGGTCTCCGATAATCGATCCGGTTGGATGACCGGGTAATCCAGTCCTTCTTTTCCGATGCACAAAATCCTATTTGGAGAACATCATCCATCTCTCGATAGTAGTTCATTACTAGTGATTGGGAGCAAAGGAATTATGATCCACTTGATAAGAACATGTCTCACCGATGTTGGACTCATCATGTGTTGATGTCCGCTCAGAGGAACTTCAGAGTTCCCCAACCGATGGTTCGGGCTTGATATCGCCTCGGCCAGACGCCTTCTTCATCGATAACCAGCGCACCTTTAGGTCTAATTGACCGCTGAATCACCAAGATCAAGTTCGATGTACACCGCTACATGTTCGTTTCTTTTTTTCTCCTTGATACTTAGTCGATCCATTTTCTCAGACGTAGCGGTTGATCCGGCACGGCTTGTTCTGAGGCAGCTTTCTCTTGTTCAGAAGATGTCTCATCAAAGACCACATGGGGTGTTTCTTCCACAACCAGGGTTCGTTTGTTGTAAACCCTGAAAGCCTTGCTGGATGAGGAATATCCTAAGAATATACCCTCATCTGACTTGGCCTCAAAAGTCTTCAACTGACTTTTCCCATTGTTGTGTATGAAACACTTGCACTCCAAAAACACGGAAGTATGAAACACGAGGTTTTCTGCCCTTCCATAGTTCATAAGGTGTTTTGAAGTGAGTCTTAGTCAGAGAACATATGTTCTGAGTATGGCATGCAGTATTGATTGCTTCTGCCCAGAAACGGCTTGGTGTCACATGTTCAGCTAACATAGTGCGGCGAAAGCAAATTTTCCTTGAGAGTTCTATTTCTCCGCTCGCTACTCCATTTTGTTGTATGCTTTTGCACCGACGCCTCATGATGTATACCAAACTCAAAAGGCAAAAATCAAGAATAAAAGAATTCAGAATTTCAGACTTTATTTGATCTCGATTTTTTACTATGTCGACACCTTTTTCATTTTGTAGCTTCTTGAGCAAATTTCTGTATCTTTGTCGTTGTCTCGCTTCTTCTTGTATAAGATACAACCCAAGTAAACTTGGAATAATCATCCACGACATACTAGAGTGTATTTAAATCCCACCGAGATCGACCGTGTAATCGGGTCCGAATAGATCCATATGGAGCAAGCTTTCGCGTTTTTCATCGATGTTTGTCCGTATTCCTTGAATGAGGCTTTGACTTTGTTTTCCCTTCTAACATGCGGCAAATGTCCGATCTTTTTAAAGAATACCTCATTCGGAAGTCCCTCAACCAAAGGCACTCCTAGCTATCTTGTTAAGAGTCTTAAAGTTCGATGACTCATTCTTTTGTGCCGAGCCAACCGCTACTTTTTTGGAACTCTTAACAATTAAGCATGCATTTCTTGGGCAACTGCTCCAATCATTGTGTGATCGTGGTCTTTCCTTGAACCAGCTTAGCGTGATTTGTTGAGTAGCTCGATTCCTTATCGCATACTTTGTCGCCGAGAACTCAACGCTTTGAATCCGTTGTCGCAGAATTGTGATACTTGATAGTAGATTGTGCTTTAATCCTTCGACATACGAGACTCAAATACTTGTACATCATCATTCTCTAAGTTACAATCCTTTGGTAAAACCAAAGTTATCATCACCAAAGAGTACACGTGGGCCTTCTTGTTCTTTGTAGGAGCTAAGGAGATGTTTGCTTCCAGTCATGTGCCTTGAGCATCCACTATCGATGTACCAGATAGTTGCTTGTACACCTCCTTTGTTGG
This sequence comes from Stenogyne calaminthoides, assembly GCA_037126765.1. Classification (NCBI taxonomy): domain Eukaryota; kingdom Viridiplantae; phylum Streptophyta; class Magnoliopsida; order Lamiales; family Lamiaceae; genus Stenogyne; species Stenogyne calaminthoides. Next base: position 21,163,017 of record JBBCBC010000032.1, read on the forward strand.
CCCCCACGCCAACCCCGCAATCGAATCGGGCTTTTTAGGTACCCCTTTGGAATTGGGTCCCGGGGTTAGTGGTGGATTTAGGGATCCACACAAACAGAGCACTTATATGATAATCAGATAGATTAGATGGTCTGATTTGTCTCCCATACATATCAACATAATCATACGTCTCTTTATATGCTTTCTGATTAGTATGATTATTTGTGTGAGCCTTGGGTGACTTAAAAGACTTGGGATTTTTCTTTACATTTTGTCTTCTTTTAATCCAGTGTGGCTCAGGTGCAGTAGCCCTTGGTCTCTGGTTATAAGGGTAGGTACGACTGCTACCATCGAAAGATTCATATCTTCTTGGCATAAATGGTCTTTTGCAGCTTTACCTATAGCTTGCTTATTAGGCACCGTGACCTTGATTGGGTCTCGATTAGATTTCCTTTTACAGTTGTCTCTCTTGATACCTAATCACCGAACGTCGAGTTGAAGTTTCTTCGTAAGAACCGGATTCTTCTTTGATTCCTACCGATGCTTAATCGGTTAGGGTCCATTTATGTTTTCCGACAGGCACTTGCCTTTACTTGCTCAACAGGTCTTTTTTCCCTTATCGATACATGTTTAACTTTTTGTGTATCTTTGTTTGAGACTCATTTGATTACACCCTTCGAAGTGAATCAAACGGGGCTTTTGAGGATGTAGAAGGGTTCTCATACCCAATTCCTTCTTGTTAGTCGGCGTCAAAAATAGGTGTTCATATCTTGAATCGGTTTTTGATGACTTCGTGAAAACCTCTATTTTCTTGGCGCAAACTATCCTCGAGATTTTAGACTCTCATGTAGTCGGAATAGCTCATCAAATTTAGCTTGAAGGATTTTGAAATCATCGACATGTTATTTGTTGATTGCTAGTGATCTTTGATCCGCTTCTCCCGATCATAAGATTTAACTTTCGAACGTTAAGTTCCTCGATTTACCTTCTCGAAAGGTTTTCAATGATTTCGATTCGAGAGTTTTATCGACAGTTTTTCTTTAACAAGTCGATTATTTCGATCCTTAGCTTGTCATTTTTTACTTTCCACTATTGTATAAGTGTCACTTTGCATCGAGAGATCATCAAGCAATTGCTCGAGTAGAGCTACAAGTCAATCTCTCAAAGGTGTCTTAATAATAGCGGTGGAAATTGAAAAAGCGAAGGTTTGAGGTTACCTCAGATTGGTCTTCCTCCCGCCATCAGCGATTTCATCACATCCAAGAGAATATCGATCTTCATGTTCGAGAAAATCAACAAAGATCGCTATCGAGATGTAAGTCTTCTATAGATGAGTAGCCAAGAATCCTCGTAAGCGATAGGAATCATCAATTCCGGATGTGTCAACAACCACCATGGCTTATGGTTCTCGACGCGTTGCTCTCTTATGTTCCGTTTTCTTCTCTTTCTCTCGGGAGTCGTCGAGGCGTCGGTCTTTGTAGTGGACGGTTTCTCGCATTGAAGCATGATCCACGATCCACTTTTAACTTCCTCTTCCAGTGAGTCACTCCGCTTGCAGGATCCGCCGTGACTTCCTTTTCGATGGTAATCAACTCCTTTGCCGATCTGTTATCTCTTCTCTCATTTGGACCGATCATTTCTTTTATTTTTCTTCAGGATCTCTTCGATCATCCGATCCGACCTTTCTAGTGATCTATCAATTGGCCTCCTTTTTTTACATTGTCTTGATAGTCTTCAGAGAATCTGTGATACTTACCAAGTTGAGTATTTGATCTTTCAAGTTTCCGGTAAGCGAGCGATCCGCTTACGCTTGACTCATTATGTTTCCAACAGTTCAAAGGGCCTTTGATCTGGCTGCTTGGTTGCTTTTGAATGCAATTGATTTAGATGTTGAGGTTGAGGCTTCAAAGAGTGTCTCGTCATTCATCTTTCTTGCCCTCTTTCGATTAAATCAAACTCATGGGCTTTAAGGCTTAGGAACAAGCTACTTGGCTTCATCTTGGAAATGTCTTGGCAATCCTTGATTACCGTGACTTTCATGTCTCATTTCTTGGTGAGAGATCTCAAGATCTTGTAATTTATGTCTTTGTCCGACATCTCTTTCCAAGTTCTCGTAGCTTATTTATCGACATGGTGATCCTCCCATCGAGCTCTCGTTGATGGTCTCGTTGGGCAAGATTTTGAGCTTTTCGAACTTCACCATTCAAATTTTGTAGTCGGTCTTTTTGATCCGATCATTTCCTTCGCACATCTCAAAGAATAGTATCCCACATTTGTTTCGCAGCTTTGAGATACTTTATCTTCTCCTTGGTGACTTTATCCATCGCCTTTCATGATTATATGCTCGGGCGATTATATCTAGAGTATACAACTTTCTTTCTTCTCGCATCCATCGTATCGGGCTTTTTCGCATAAGACTTCCAAGTGCATGATCTCGGATCTCCTCCAACCGCCGGGTTGTCGGATATATGATGATGGGTCATCGCTCAATGACTTCCATCATTCTACCGATTATCGATCCCGATGATCGCATATGTATATAGTCCAATCTGCATACTCATCAATTGAAAACTTAGGCAAATCATGATACATACCGCAGGTATTATCCATGCCGAAAGTGATTTTGAAAATGAATGAGTTTTGAAAATGGTTTTTCAAGATCCGCTCAAATGACCACAAAGATTCTTCCTCAAGAATCAATAATACTCAAAGCCGCTGGTCCAGAAAACCACCGCTTCCGATACCACTTTGTAGGTCCCGAACGGTTTTTGTGAGGGCGTAAGTCTAGAGGGGAGGGTGAATAGACTTCGAAAACTTTTTTCGTCTGGATCGTGTGTGAATACATATTTCCGATCAGAGTGCTTAGTGAGTCGATTTGATCGACGTTCAATCTTACCGAGTGCCTAGGCGGTCGGTTTGATATCCGCCGGTTTAACCGAGAGTGCGAAGCTTGTAAATACCCGTGTGAAAAACCGGTTTTATCAATTCAGATTCTTAAGTCGGGTTTCAACCAACCGGATGAAAGGTGTCAACTTTGACGATCGGTTTGCTTGGTGCATTGAGCTTAACTTAGAATATGTATGCAATTTTAAACTAAGTTGTGTGAATAGTGTAAAGTAATAAAGAAAGCAAGTAAATGCACACAAGACTTTTTATAGTGGTTCGATGAAACCCGCCTTACATCCACTCTTCCCTTAACACAGGACACCTTAACCGAACTTAACCGATTAACCGACTTAGTTTACCATGTTAGTCCAACACTCAACAGATGTTTATCGAGTTCACACTCAACCGAACCAAAAAATCGTAAAAAACTAGAATCCCTAGTCCGAAATTTAAGGGTAATAAACTTAACCTAACTTGAGTTTGGGTAAAGAATGTTTGAGGGTTCCAACCGAAATCTATCCCGGTGTTTTAGGTAGCCAAATGCTAGTGGATAGATTTCTTTCTAAGACCAATGGGATGAACACTCTAAGAATAATCTTCAAATATGGTGTTCTTCCAGCGGAAATTTCAAGGCTTTTTTTTGCTTCTTGAGAATTTGCGTTAATGTTGTTGTTCCGCTTTTGCTCAATTGTTCATGTAAGAATAGTTGGTCTCTTGTCCTCTCTTTTCTTCACTTGACGAGCAATCCCATTTTATAGACCTCAAAATCAAAGAGCCGTTGGAGAGCAATTTGAATTTCGGGCTATATTAGGTAGGTTGTAGGATATGATTGTGACGTGCTCCGATTATCGGTGTGGCCATAGGCATGATTAGCATCGTTTATGTTTGCAGTGTCGAATCCCGTAATGTCAACTCTTTTTGTGCACGTGTCGTTTCTCCTTGAGCCAGCCAGGAGGCACTTCAAAGAATTTGTCTGTTAGACGATTGATATTCCTTTTGTAGAAGATTCGCCTTGTCTGGTGTATCATTTTGATTGACGCCAGGTGTGAGCTGACTTGATCAAATAACTGATCAGTCTACCTTGTTGAGTCTTCTGATGCAGATTGTCTTAGCTCAATATGCGGAACTTCTACCATTGTAGGTCTTCGTGTCTTCGGTAGTCTTCGATCTTCAAGTGACTCGAGCCTCGATGTCTTCAATCATACCGAGTCTTCGTGTTTGTTCTCGAAGTCTTCAGTTTATCCGAGTCTTCGGGTTCATCCGAGTCTTCATGTCTTCGCCTTCACCGATCTTCATCTTCTTGTCTTCTAATTTGTTCTTAGTCTTGATCATCGACCTTATCTGGGTCATCCGATGTTTTCGACTCGACCTATACATATTGAGTTCCCCCTCAATATGTGACCTATCTTTTACATCAGCTATCTATACATTTCAGCTGGTCATCTTAATCTGATTCTAAGTCATCAGTCAGCTAACAGATCTGACTGGTCTTATTACAACCTGTTTTGGAACTTCCATCAAAACTAAAATACAGAATTTCCCAACACGACGCTAGCATCGCGAGCATGCCTCCCTTTGTACATTTCGCGCAATGCACGTCGCCCGCGTTTGGTTCTGGGTCTGTCTCAACTTCTCGTTTCCGTCTTGGTCTTCGATCATGTTATAATTTATTTAACGAGAAAATAAATACACCTTAAATCTAGACTAGTCTATTACATTGAACAGATCAAATAGCCTAATCTACTCGTGGATTTTCTCACGAGAAAAACAAATTCAAACGAGTCGAATTAAAACCATTCATAAGCATGAAAAATAAACACATTAAATACCATAACAATTGGAGACCTGCAAAACAGACTAACAATTCTACTATCCAATTTTCAATTTAATAGTGAACATAATTTAAATAACAATTTAAAATTCAGAGCTCGAAATCGAGGCTCTGATACCAGTTGTAGAAAAAATTAGGGGTGCCCGGATCTATTCGAGATGAATTTAAATAAATATTTAAATTAATCAATTAATTACTAACATGAATTAATCCTAAATCAATTTAACATAATAATTAATAAGCAAATAAACAAATAAACAACATGTGTACACATAATCCACGTAAATCCTAAGCATGAGGAATCTATGAGTTACGAGATTACATACATCTTGTAGAGACAACCGTTGGGACGTTGGATCAACCCAAAGAGCCTTCCCAAATATATCCCAAGTCCACGAACGTAATCCGGTGGGAGGATTCGCACGAAAGATTTTAACAAAGGAGAAATATAAATTATTTTGTCACCACCTTTGTTGATTTCTAATATTTCCAACACATGGAATTGCACTTGGGAATGAAAAATTCATCCCCTATTTATAGGACTAAGGGGGGCGATTTTTTCAATGAAAAAATAAGGAAGAAAATTTTTTTCTTGATCTCCAAGAAATCTTGAATATATCTCATATATTCTTTTCTCCATAATTAAATTTTTCCATAAAAATCTAATTCCCCTTTTGTCCTATTTTTCGAAAATCTACAAGGAAAAAGAAACAAGATTTTATTTCTTGAATTTATGGGATAATTATGTACTACAAGAATACTTATCTTTTTCCATAAAAATCTCTTCAAGAAAATCAAGAAAATCTTTCTTCTTCTTTCCTACAATATTTTCAAAATTTTTTAGGAAATATTAGGCAAGAATATTTTCTTCTTCTTTTCATTAATTGGACTTAATTTTGGGCTATTTAAGGGGCCTTTAGGAGAATTAAGATTGGACCTCCAATGGGCTATGAAACTTTAATATTAAGCCAAAATATTATTTAAGCCCATTAATATTAATTTATTCCACTATAAAATTAATATTGAACTATCCATCTTAACTCATATTACGACTTCACTATAATATGGCTCGCGGTCACTATCTACCGTGTTTAAGATTATATTAGTCCACTAATTAATTAAGCCACTGAACAAGCTTTATATTAATTAATATATTTGTCCTTGGAGTAAAGACGGCTCAACGTTGTTATCCATACCGAAAATAAATTTTCACTTGCAAGATTTGGTATGATAAAAATTCTAAGCCCACCAAGGGGACAAATCAAGCAAGTCATACTTTCACACTATTCTCCATATTGAATCTTAGCAATCGTCATGTAACTAATAATATTGTCCAAGATATAAGGTATCGAATCGCATTGGCTCTCTTCCCATCATAAGTCAAAGCAATAGTTATTAATTTCACACGATCCTATTTAAGGGACGGGGATTAAGAAATAACGAACCACTGAGGTCTAATTCTTGTATATTCAGTACCGAAAAATTTATCCTCCTGTAGGTCCTATTCAGTGCATCATAATGCACTAGTGTAATCTCTTGGTCAAGACAAGCCAATCTGAGCCTTACACTTCAACCTTTTATGATAGTTTGTTCATTTCCATCTGGGGTGTGAATTTGTACTTAATCACGAGGAACTGTTAATTTTATCTTATGTGATCTGGTATTACCAAATTAACAACAACGCAATACGTACTTACTTATCGAACAGGTTTGCAACAAATATATATAACATTCATTCATATTTAATGCAACAGTGATTAATAATTTATTTCAGTAAATAAATAAGAAATTCAGTTCGGTTATACAATGTAAAAAAATATACTTTTCAGTATAACCCCAACATTAAGAGAACTAGGGGTAGTTCCAAGTGCTAGTTGTCTAATAAAGTTGTATTAAGACAACGTTGGTGTGAACGCACAAGCAAAGGAATCGAGATCAGCAAACAGAAACAAGCATGTACCTAGACTTATCATTTGATCTGAGAGATCATAAGGATATGAGAAGTGGAATTAAAATGTATTCCCACATATTTAATTTGGAAGATAATTTCACCAAAACACTGAGTGTTCATGTACACACTAGACATTTGATGGTCTAGGGGTTAGACATGTAGGTGATTGACTCTAGTCCAAGTGAGAGATTGTTAGTGTTAGTGTCCTAGAGACAATCTATCGTAAGGATATAATAATAGATGATATTTAGTTTGACTTAATATTATAGTTCATTTAATAATAATGTATGGCAATACACTTGTTTGCATATTATGTTTGATTGTTTGCATTTATTCATACAAGTGTTCCCATGAGTCATTGATGTCATTGAGGTTGTGAGAACTTAGATGACTTAAGCATGATTCTCAAATAGCTCCGATCAAGGATCATCAAGAATGGGATATTCGGTCCAACGGTCATATTGCGGTTTCACGGCCGGTTCCGAACCGTGAACCGCCGGTTTCTGCCTACCGTTGGACCGAATATAGGTTGAACCGCCGAACCCGGCGTGTTCCGAACCGCGGAACCGCTTCCCGCCTTTTTTTTTTTTTTTTTTAATCAATGGTTGAGATTGAGTCAAATGTTACCGTTTTTTGATCTAATGGTCGAGATTTAAATGAAAGTTACCGTTTTTTTTGTTTTTTTTTTTTTATTTTCTCAAACTCTATAAATACCCCTCATTTGTATTCATTTTCTTGCACCAACTTGATCCAAATTGATCATCTCTCTAATTCTCTTGTTCTAAGTTCTAAGTTCTAACTTTATAAATTATAAGCTTCATTATAGTTCATAATTCATACTTCATATATTATCTATATTGATATATTTTATTATTTTATACATTATAGTATATAGTTTATATTATTATTATATACACTTTACTTTACTTTATATCTTATATTACATAAAATAAAATGTCAAGAAGAGGAGAATCATCATCTTCTAGAGGAGGAAAAGGAAAGAGTCCGATGACTTCCATTTTTTTTCCACCTCCTCCTCCTCCTCTTGAACAATTCAATATTCCATGGAGTGTGGAGGAAATAGAAGCGAGTCTTGGTCCCGGTTATCATGGATCCCACTTTTTTCAAATGAAGAATTTCAACAACCTCGTGGTAGTACTCAAGAAAGTACTCATGGTCATGGTCCTCATGGTCATAGAAACGAAGAAAATGTGGAGGAGGAGGAGGAGGCCATTCCACCTCAAAGCGGAGAAAAGAAAATGTAGAGTTTCTTGCATCCTAAATATTCACCATTCACTTCAAAAAAAGTGGCAACCGATGAGGTAAATATATTTAAAGTTCATTGTAACTATTGCACTAGGGTTTATCATTTTGAGAAAGGTGGTGGATATGGAACATTTAAAAAACACTTGTTGGTAAAACATAAAGAAGTCTTGGGAATGACTACATCTCAAACGCAACTCACGTGGATTCACGGCTTCTTCTTCAAAGGTGGTGAAGTAAGTAATCCTACTAGTTTATTTAGATATAATGTTAAAGTTGCTAGAAGAGAATTAGCTAAACTTATTTGTTCTAAACATCTTCCTTTTCGTTTTGCAAATGATCTTCGTTTTGAAAAATGGGTTACTACGGCTTATAATCCTTCGGCCAAAAAAATTTCACGATCTTCTATTACTCGTGAAATTGATAAAATGGCTAAAGAAATAAGAGATGAAATGACTATCATGTTTTCTAGATTAACTCAAAAATTTCTATATGTTAGGATATTTGGAGGATCATTTTCAAGAGCATAATTATATGGGCATTACTTGTCATTGGATTGATGATACGTGGACAATTCAAAAACGTTTAATTGCATATAGAGAGTTTGATACTGAGCATACGGCCGCAAATATTGCTCTAAAAATTCGTACGGTTTTGCAAGAGTACAACATTCTTACAAAAATATTTTCAATTTCATTTGATAATGCAAGTGCTAATACGGCTAGTTTAGATGAACTTATTGTAATTTGTCAACCATCAATTGGTGGTAGATTTTTTTTCATGTAAGATGTTTTTGTCATATTTTAAATTTGTGTGTTCAAGACGGTTTATCTTTCTTTAAAAACGCATGTTGCTCCTATTAAACATGCACTTGGTTATTTGGTTAGACATCAAAAAGTTTTAAAAAAGATGGAAAAGTTTTTTGTGCAGTTAATAAACTTACTCCTAAAAAGTTTTCACTTGATGTTGCTACTAGATGGAACTCAACTTATAAAATGTTAAGTGCATCTTATGAGCATAGAAATGCATTATGTAATTTTTTTGCACAAGAACAATGTGGTATTACTTTATTTCCTAGTCAATGGGATTCATGTGCTACTTATGTGAGATGTTGCAAGTTTTTAATGAAGCTACTACACAATTATCCCAAGACGTATTATCCTACTTCTATTCTTGCTTTAGATCAATGTGTTAGAGTTGCAATTACTCTAGATTGTAGTGATCCAAATGAAATATTATATAATGTTATTAGTTCAATGAAAGTCAAATTGATGAAATATTTTTTATATATTCCCGATGTGTTTATAATTGCTAAAATACTTGATCCTAGAGTAAGAATAGATGGAGTGCAAGAATTAATTTCTATATATTATGATGCTTTATTTCCTATTACAGATGATAACACCCCTTCTCCTATTGTGGTTGTCCAAAAATCTAAACAAGTTCTTATGGATGTTTTTAGAGAATATAAAATTCAATTTGGTCCTACTAGTGGTGATTCTACTAGTGTTCATGGGTGCTACTAGTACTACTAGTAGTGGACGTGGTGGTACTCAATCCCTTGGTCGTGGTCTTTTTGGTAAATTTTCCTTTTAGATAATTTTTTCTAAAGAACGATATCAACAACGTCTTGACCAAGAAATCAAATGTTTTCTTAGAAATTGAAAAATTTTCTAAATACACCTTCTTTTTGAGTATCAACCGAGAATTAGAAAATTTTTGATATTTTAAAGTGGTGGTCGAGGAGATTAGATGCTTATCCGTGTTGAGTATGATTGCAAAAGAGGTATATGCATGTCCCGCTCTCAACCGTAGAGTCGCCAAACGAGCATTTAGCTTGGGTGGACATATCTTGAATGAAAGGCGTTCAAGATTGACAGTTGAGCACTTGGAAAACCAATGTTTACTTGATGATTGGGTGAAAGCGAAGATCGAACACAAAATGAAGCTCTTAGCGCGGATTCTAGCGAAGATAGTGTGATCGACGACACAACCGAAACCGAAAGTGAAGCTTAAATCTTCTTAAGATTTAAGTCTTGAGGTAAGAAACAAGGTAAGAGAACTACGTGGGCTTTGATTCTAATCGGATACGTAGGCAACATAATTTTAAGTTTCTAACTTAGAATTTTCTAAGTTTAAAATTTAAAATTATGCCCAAGCCCTTTTTTTTTTTTATCCTCTTTTCATTATTTGTAATTTTTTAATTGTAATTATAAGTTGTACACTTGTATTTGTAGCATTAGCAATTTAGTTACTTGTAAGTTGTAACTTTTAAGTTGTAAATTGTAAATTGTAATTTTTGTAATGTATTAAATTATTGTTTAATGTTTAAATTGTAAATTACTTGTAAATTGTATGTTTAGCATGTTTAGCATTAAGTTGTAATTTACCACATTAGCAATTTAGCATGTTTATTGTTTAAATTGTAAATTACTTGTAAATTGTAACTTTTAAGTTGTAAGTTGTAAATTTTTTGAGTTGTTTGTTATTTGTTTGTAATTTTGTATGTTTAATAACATAAGATTTTGCTTCATCTTCTTTAAATTTACTTCAATTTATTTTTTTTATTTGTATTTTGATAAAATAAAAAATAAAAAAAATAAAAAAAACGGTTCGGAACCGTTGGAACCGGCTGGAACCAGAACCGTTGGAACCGGAACCGGGAACCACCGGAACCGGAACCGTGTAACAATTTTTGTCGGTTCGGTTCCAGTTTCACCTTTTTGGAACCGGGAACCGCCGGTTCGGAACCGGAACCGCCGGTTCGAACCGGATGGGCAAGTCTACTCTCCTCCCTACGTTTCTTCTTCCCCAATCCATATTCATATTCATCCATTTACACTCCAATATTACATTTCCAGAAAATCATACAAAAATATATATTTACATGTATTTGTAGTATTGTTCACTGCAACATACATATAATTTCATAAGCTTGTTGCAAAGTTCAATCATAGGTTGTTGGATAAACAACCATAATAACATAGACTTGTTAATAAAAACTACACCTCGAATTAATGTTGTGGATGCAAAAATCGAATGAAATAACTTTAATCCTTTAATGTCGTGGATGCAAAAGATGCAATGAAATAACTTTAATCTTTGTTTAGAAAAAGCTCTGGAGTTCTGAAAAGTATGAAAAATATTTTTCTGTGTGTTTTGATTTCGCAAAAAGAAACTTCTATTTATTGGGAAGATGATATATTTCCTAGTGGATTTAGGATTTGAATATTTCATGAAAATCTTGAAATTTGATTCTTATACGTAAGGACAAAAATTTAAAGATACTTTTTTATAAAATCTAATTTAATAATTAAATAAATAAGAATATTAATAATAACAATTAAAATAAAAGTGGAGACCACAGCCGAATTTGTATAAAATTTTGGATGGTGACTGTCTTTTTTTTTCCTTTATGTGGAATAAAAAGGGTTTATGAATTTTTATATGGAAAGACATGGTAAAGCTTGGACGTTTATGGCATTAAAGTTTTTATTTTAGAAAACACGTACTGTAGTAATGAAAAGAAATTGATGATTCTTTTTTGAGATGAAGATTTGTTGGGTTTATACTGACAAGTATGTGTTGAATGCTACTTATGTATATAAGTTGATTTTTGCACTTATTTATGATAATAATCTTTTTATCACTGTTGCTTTAAATATCATGAATGTTACATATTTATTGCATAACCGTTCAGTACTTTACATTATAGATAATATGGTGTGTAGAAAATCACAGAAGATCACATTATCTATATAAGTATAATTGATTCACAACTTAGATGGAATTGAACAATCCATTGTTAAAAGTTGATGTGTAATGCATGGATTGATTTGTCTTGATCAATAGGTTACACTAGTACATAAAGATTTGCTGAATTGGACCTAAAGTGAGGAAATTCTTCTAGACTGACTTAAGGAAGAAGAATTAGACTCAGTGATTGTAATTTCTTAATCTATGTCACTTAAATGGGATTGAATGTAGTTAATATTTATTGCTTTGATTTATTATGGGTAGCGAGTCAATGATATTCAATATTTTGTATTTTGGGCAATATTATTAACTACATGACATATCGTCAAGATTTAATACAGAGAATCATATACTTGGAACTTGTTTGATTTTGTCCCCTTGGTGGGCTCACAAGGTTTATCATATCAAACATGTACAGTGGATTAAATTCTGGTATGATAATAATGGGTGAGATGTCCTTACTCCAAGGAAATAAAAGATATTAATAATTAAAGCATTCAGTAGCTTAAATTAATTATTGGACAATGAATCTTAAACACGAAAAATAATAATCGGGTGTCATATTTCGTAATATGGGTTAGGATGGATATTGCAATATTAATTATATAGTGGAATGAATTAATATTAATGGGTTGAAAAATATTGGGGCTCATTATTGGTTTTCAGACCCATTGGGAGGTCCAATCTTAATTCTCCTAAAGGCCGCTCAATATAAGTCCATTAACAAAAGGTGATTAAAATAAATGAATTAATATTAATAGGTTGAAAAATATTGGGGCTCAATATTGGTTTTAAAACCCATTGGGAGGTCCAATTCTAATTCTCTTAAAGGCCCTCAAGTAGCCCAATATAAGTCCATTAACAAAAGGTGGTTAAAATAAAAGAATTAATTGTTGAAAGAAGATATATATATTTTGGGAAAATATAATTTTGGAAATTATATTTATATATATATATGTGCAATTTTCGAATTATTTCAAGATTAATGAAAAGAATTCTTGAAAAGATATTATAGAAGGAAGATAAAGTTTCTTGGAGAACAATCTTCTCATAATTTCAAGAATCTTTGACTTTGGTTTCTTGATGAATTTTTCAAAAATTATAAATAAGGAAGGAAGAGAATCTTTTGGAAAAAGATAAATATGGAAGATATGTGGAGAAGATATAATTATCTCTTGGAGAATAAAATATTTCACATCCATATCCTTTTTTAGTCAAATTTTCATCCAGCCCTATGGTTATAAATAAGGGGTTGATTTTTCGTCAGCCCCAGAAGATGATTCCAATAACACATAAATTAATTTTTCGGAAAAATATCAGCGTCGACAAAAATATCAAATATTTTTGAAACGTCAAGAATTTGTGTTTTTTCAAAAATTTCAGTTGTGTGCAACAAGAAACTAATTTTTTTTCTTTGAGTGTTAGAGAGTTTGAAGGATCACCCACCGGATCATAAAGCTTGGAGTTTAGGAATACTTGAGAAAGCTTTTTGGTTGAATCATATCACTTTGTGCCTCTTCTCAAAGGTGTCTCTCCGATCAAAGGTAAACGAGTAATCTCTTAGTTCTGCATGGGATTTACTATTTTACCGTTATTCAAATTATGTGAATTGCATGATTTAATTGTTTAAATCATAGAATTAGATTTATGTTAATTCGTATTTAATTTACGTCTCGAATAGATCCTAGCATGCCAAAAAATAATTTCCCCAACAAGATTAAATTCAAATATATTGTAAATTTCGTAAAGGTATGAGAAGAAGTTGGAGGAAATTTTGGAATTATGATAAAAATATATTTTGCAAATATTGAAGGATAAATTTGAATTTTATAATTATTGAAAAAAATTCTTATTGTGGCCGTTTTTGGTAGAAAGAGCTATTCATGAATTTTAATTTCATTTGGCGCTGACTGGACTGATACACCAATTAAAATTAAAACAACAACTTTAAATATTTTCACATATTAATTAATACTTATACATATTATATATACACACATTACATATAATATAACAAGAAAGTGACAGGAGCATACTGGCGCAATAGTAGTGCCCGCATTATACCGTGCATATATCTTGTTAGCATCTTTTCGATTGTATCCATTTAAGAAATTTTTTTACATACAAAAATGCATCTCTCCCCCTCATATTCATTCTGCTGTGAAAATCCCTACAGTATCATCTCTCTCTCTCAATACAAAAAAAAAATTCATTCGGTATAAAAAATGAACTGGTGTTTGTGTTATTTCTGTGTATTTAGATTTTTTTCATGAACGCATATTCTACCAATTTCTTTTGATGGTTTCTAATTGCCCTTTGTTTCCTTTTTTTTCTTTTCTTTTCTGGCATGGGGCTGAGCACCTTCAGACCTAATGTCGTAAAGTTTTCTTTGTTATATCTCTTAAAATTATGAGTCTTAATTGTAGTTACCAGCATTGTTCCTCTATTTATTTACCCATTATAACTTCTGAATTTTTTTTTTATATTTTCAAATTACACTTATAGGAGGAACTAGGATGTTGGAAGAAAAAAATTATTTTCTTTGAACTCGAGTATTGGCAACATCTACATGTTAGACATGTTCTTGATGTCATGCACATTGAGAAAAATGTGTGTGAGAGCCTTATCGGTATCTTGCTAGACATTCCAGGAAAAACAAAGGATGGAGTACCAGCGAAATGAGACCTTGAAGATATGAATATTAGGCTCGATTTGGCCCCAAAGATTGAGAAAAAGAAAACATATTTACCCCCAGCTCCTTACACTCTGAGTAAGGAAGAGAAAAGGAAAGTTTGTTCCTCTTTATTTGGAATGAAGTTGTCTACTGGTTACTCATCTAATATTCGTAATCTAGTCTCAATGAAAGATTTGAAGTTTGTTGGTCTTAACTCACACTACTACCACACTTTAAAGCAACAATTACTTCCAGTAGCTATTCGTGGTGTCTTGCCCGATAATGTTAGAAATATTATCACTCGATTGTGTTTCTTCTTCAATGTGTTATGTAGCAAAATGATAGATGTCTCAAAGTTAGATGAATTGCAAAAGGAAGTTGTGACGACATTGTACTTGTTAGAAAAGTATTTCCCTCCATCATTCTTTGATATCATGATTCATTTGACTGTACATCTTGTGCGCGAGGTCAAGTTGTGTGGACCAGTTTGGTATAGATGGATGTACCCCTTTGAAAGGTACATGAGAGTCTTGAAGAGTTATGTGCGATGTCGCACTCGACCTGAATGATGCATGGATGAAGCTTATATTGTTGAAGAGGCTGTGGAGTTTTGCTCGGACTACCTTTCAGATGTGCAAACAATTGGGATTCCTTCGAGTCATCAACATGCGGAACTTACTAGGCCTTTATCAAATCCTCGAGCCTGTCACATCAAATGTGTGGAGTTAATGCAAGCACATCATCATGTGTTGACAAATGATGCAGAGATCGATCCTCATGTCAAGTAATACATCGAAACTAAGTATTATGTTAATTTTAATTTAATTAATTAGAGTCTAATTTATCTAACATTTATATAGTGAACACTTGGTGCATGTGATATCGGAACATGGTTTAAAAGGCAAGACTAAAAAATGGCTACATGAGCAACACAATAAATTGTTTATTAGCTGGTTTCGTAAGCGTGTAAGTTTCCAAAATTTTAACATTTAGATTAGCTATTACACTTTAATCTATTGTTGAAATAATAATACATTGTAAATTGTAGATTGGACATGAAATAAACTACTCTAGTAAAGAAATATCACAAAAGATGAAGGTCTTTGGTCGTGGGACCTAATGTGAATGTGTGCAAGTATGAGAGTTATATGGTTGATGGTGTGACTTATCATACCAAATAACTTGATGATTCACGAGTTACACAAAATTCGGGAGTAAGCATGGTTGCAAACATAATGCAATTATCTAGTGCAAAGGACAAAAATTATGGAGTGATTGATGAAATGTGGGAGTTAGATTACGACCAATTTTGAATTCCAATTTTAAAGTGCATTTGGGTCGACAACAGAAATGGTATTAGAGTAGATGATCATGGATTCACTTTGGTAAAACTTGGAAAAATTGGATTCAAAGATGATTCGTTTATTTTGGCTAGTTTAGCCAAACAAGTTTTTTACATTGAGGATCCTAAAGATCTTGCATGGTCGGTTGTTCTTGCAACTCCCACGAGGGAGTACTTTGAACACATAAGAAGTAGTGCATTGGAAGAACCTACAATACACCATCAATCTTTTATTAAAGGTTTGCCTTCAATTGATCCTAATACAACGGATGAAAATGAACCACCATGTGTTCGTGAAGATTGTGATGGAGTTTGGGTTGACAATGTAAAGGCATAAGAAAATTGGTACCTATATGGTGTTTTTGTTGTGATCATTTATTTCAGTTGCATTCTCTAAATGATTAAACAATCATGCACTCATATTTTCTTTTATCATTTTATTTATATTTTAATTGTATTTGATTGTGTTAAACAGGTTTGCTGGAGGGATGAGACATTCGTGGAATTTTGGGGTTGAAGAATGGGAAGGTAAATAATCCTACGAAAAAAAAAATGAGATAGGTGATGATGATGCTAATGTGTGGGGTGAGAAAGTAGCATCCAATTCTAAGACAAAAGAATCAATGAATGTGGGGGATGAGAAACTAGCATCCAATGCTAAGAGAAGGGTATCTATGAATGTGGGGAATGAGAAAATAGCATCCAATGCTAAGAGAATGGTATCTATGAATGTGGGGGATGAGAAAGTAGCATCCAATGCTAAGAGAAGAAAATCTATTAGTGTAGGGGATGAGGGGGGTGTGGAAACAGTACCATCCAAAACTAAGGGTACTAAATCTCTAAACCGGAGAGGGCCTACAAGGATGAATAATCTTCATAAGCTACGACAAATAGGAAAGAGGATAAAAGTTGATTTCAATAGATTGGGACAGTCAATTGGGCCTGGTAATACTACGATGCATAGTTACATTGGTGTACTTGCATGACAGGTTGTTAATATCACATATATGGATTGGAAGACAGTTCTAGATGATGTCAAGGACCAAATATGAGATTCTATCAATGTAAGTAATTGTATATGTAGCTGTTTTACATTTAATGCAGCTAGTTTATTTGTTTTTTCAATTACTTGTTTCTTGTAGCTGTCATTTGTTGTGCCTGAAAAATATGAGAAATGATGTCTTTCATCAGCCAATGATAAGTGGCGGGCTTATAAGATAATGCTGGCTAATAAATGGGTTTTTGGAAGAATGGGTGACCCTGATATAACCACACCACCTGATTTAGAAGATTTGAAAATTAAATATGAAGATTGGAGCAAATTTGTTGGTAGTCGTATGTCTGATGATTTGAGGTAAAATTATTTGCAAATCTTTTAATATAACCATAAATACATGCATATTAATTCAATGTTTAATTGTATTCTTATAGAAATCAAGATAAGCCCATCAGAGGTTACGCAAAAAGGTCAAATACTAGCATCGCATCTCTCGTAAAGGCTATGCAAATTTAGCTGAGGAAAATGTAAGTGATTATCGTTACATAGAATTTCAATAAATAATCAGAATAAATTTGTGTCATACTAACCTTCACTTTTCAATTTGCTTCATACTAGAAATTGATTTTATCTGGTGATGGTGATGTCGATAGATCGAAGCTTTGGATGTGTGCTCGTAAATCCAAAAGTGGAGAGTATGAAGGAGAAGAACTGCTTGAAACAGTGACAAAGATTGTAAGTAATGATTTTTATACTAAAGTTGATGTATTGGATGACTCTTTGTAGTATATTAGATCTTTTTTTTTTTTTTTTTTTTTTGAGTTATCAATTAGTTTGATGAACAATAATATGGAGCTGCTGTTTTTTGAGTTTTCAATTAATATTTTCCTTTAATGGGGAATTATTTTAGTTACTTTTTTTGTTTCTTCCTTTTATATGAAGAATTTATAGAACAGAAGAAGATTGGGATACAAGAATCATCACAAGACATACTTTCTTCAGCACTCAATTACAAGTGAACACGGTGAACGCTGTGAGGAATAAGAGCTTTAATCACTCCATCAACATTCTTGATCATTTCTAAGAAGCCTTGAATAAGGATGACTAAATTGGAGAATACACTTGCACGTGTGGAGAAACTGGAAGAATATGTCTACAATGGAAATGGACGTAGCAGGAGGGGAACTGAAGAGAAGGGAAGTTGTTCAGCAAAGATCAAACATCAAAAATGTGATGATGATGATCAAAAGAGTATCTCAAATGAGGATAATAATGTTGTTCACATTGAAGATGATGAGGACATGAAGGTATGGGTTAATTATAATAGTATTAAAAATATTTATATGTATGTTAGATCATTAATATGATTGATTTTGTGGATATAATTTTGTTAAGGGAAAGTTGTGGCATTGAGTTTAACTCCAAGGCTAGATGTTATAGTGGCATTTGGGACATTCATACTAGAAAATGGACCAAACGGCGTAATTGATGGTGAGAAATGTCTCAAAAACTTTGTGTGTGAAGTCATTGATCAAGTAATAGATGATAAAGCCAAACTACTGATTCCCACGTACGAAGCACTTGGTCAAATTGTGAGTAAGATTTATATTTTGTATTACAATTTTGTTCAACAAGGTATGTATTTTATATGCTAAAATGCGTTGTAATTTTTAGAGGTGTGGAAAAAAAAGATAAATGTTGAAGTTCAAAAGTCAGCATTGGATATAAGTAGTGTGCCAAAACAGTTATACGTTAGCTACCGTTATTCAAAATTTGCTATACCTTCTAAAGGGGTCATAAAAATCAAGTTGAATGTTGATGTATTTGGCCACGAGTGCACATTGCATGTTAACTTTGAAGACATTGATCCATTTGCTTGGTTGTAGCCAATCCCTGTCAATTGTATTGTTGTTTATATCTGGTAATTTATGTTTGAGTAGTTTGTTAAGTTTCTAAAAGTTAACGTTATTTTATCTGCTATATATAATATTTTTTTCCATTGTAGGTATCTATAACTTAATTTCTTGAAGCCTGATAAGATCAAGAAATCCATATTTATGAATCCATGGGATTCATCACATGTGATGTCACGGAGTGCAGACAAAAAAAAATTGGATAAGCACAATGAGAAAAGGTCATGTGAGCTCGCAAAAAGGTTAGTTAGTGCAACTATCAATCAACTAGTAGTAGTGTCGTGCAATATCGGGTGAGTAGTATGATTTACAAATTCTTTTCAATGTATTTTACTCTAAAAGTGATGAATATAATTATATGTTTTATTATGTCTTTGTACATAATGAGCATTGGATTTTAACGATTATCAACTCACACAAGGAAGAGATTTGTTTGATTGATCCTCTATTTTCTCGCATTGATCCTAAATGGAAAAATGTTGTTGACATGTAAGTCTATTCTTTTTCATATTAATGTATAAGTTAGTTATCAATCAGTTGTTCATGGTGATTTTTTTGTGAATTGTCATGTTTATCTAGTTAATCTACTGTTGTAGGGCTTTTAGAATCTTTAGTTCGGAGTCTCGAGTAAGAGAGTGAAGAAAAATATTGCATGAAATATAATCAAGGTACATAAATTTACATTTATTCTGAGTATTCTCATAAATATGAATTAGTTTTTATTTTTTATTTTAATCTAACCTAGGCACCTAAACAACCTGATGGAAAACAATGTAGTTTGTATGTACACGCTACATGAAATAGATAGTCGAATCTCATGGAGATGTGAACAAAGATTCGATGCAATTTGTGGTAAGAATAGTTTGTGTTGATTATGTGGTGTATTCTTAATTGATGTGGTCACTTATTTATATTTTTTGTTAGTATTTTCACATTTCTCACAAAAATATTTACTCGAAAAATAAATTGATGAAATACTCTGGAATGGGCTAATGTCTATCAAATTACATTGTTGATCATGAGAGGTGGTCGGAGATGAAAGGTAACATTTTTTTTTTTTAACAAGTTCATGTTTTGAAGTTAGATTTACATTTTTATTACTTATTTTCAACAATGTATGAATTGATTACTCAATTGTACGAAAGACTATTGGTTCTTAGTATTTGCTTCATTCAAGAAATATGTGTATTATATTCATATTTTGAAACAATAGAAAACATAAAACAACAGTCCAAAATAGTATTAACAACGGAAAAAATCGTTGTCATAGACAATTTTAACAACTTATAAAGTTAACTAGAGTAAAACCGTTGTAATAAACACCTACGACAACGGGTCACTATGAGTTAACACAATCTGTAAAAACTGTAATAAAAGCACCTATGACAATAGGTAACTATGAGTTAACACAACGGGTAAATGTTGTTGTAATAAACACATACGACAATCGGTTTACTATGAAGTTAACACAACGGGTAAAAACTCGCTTGTAATAACCACCCTCACGACAACGGATTACGATGAGTTAACACAACGGATACAAGCCGCTGTAATAAACACCTACGACAAATGGGGATTACCCGTTGAACCTACAACAACACCAACATCCACAACGGGGGGAAAAATAGCTACGACAATGGGGATTACCCGTTGTCGTGTCCGATTTGGCATAGTGTGGCGTTTTAAAAATAATAATCTCTCCGGCCCACGAAAATCTATGTTTACTTTCTTGGGCACAATTATTAAGAAAAAAGTAGATAAAATAAAGGTATTATGGAGTATTGTAGGGTCCACTTATAAATAAAGTGATTGTTTGTGAAGAAAGATAAATGACAATGGAAGTAATTAAGTGATGGTTTGAGGATAAATATAAAGTGTATATTTTCATAAAAGGAGAAAAATAGATTTGGTGAATGACAAACAAATAAGGTAAGTGGAAATAGATTTGGTGGACGGAGATAGTAATAACTAATCGAAATTTTTGGGGTGTTACACTCCCCACCGAAATAAAGCGGATTTTCATTTTTTTTTAATTCGTTTTAAATTTTAATTCAATTAAAAATTTGAAAACAAGACCATAATGTAAATCGATTCATGGACCATTTTAGAAAAAAAAAACTTAAGACTCGGGCTTTGGTATGACATAGGAATAATAATGGATATCATTGAGGATTAATCACTAAGAGTTATTGATTGCATTATTATTGTTGATTAAACACGTAACAATGGGTATCATGTGAGGTGGGTTGAGTGAGGGTAATCAATTATTTACTTTTATTCCCATTATTTGTGCATCAAAAGTTCACAAGAACATCAATAAGTGATTTATTACTATCTTTCATTACCCCCAACCAAATTTCATTCCCTTAGGCTATGTTTGTTTTGGGACTCACACTTTTTATGAACTTGGGACTTTCAAGGTTTCGCCTCATACAGTTTGATATTTAGAGTCTGATTTTTAAATCTCACATTCAATCCACACCTACAAATACCTATAAAACCTATTATTACTATTTCAAATACATCACATTTTATTACTCTTCTCAATATATTGTAATAATACAACATCAATCACTATTAAACATTGATTTGACATAAAGTTAAATCTCACATTACTCAAATCCCAAAACAAATACATGCATTTACTATTCATCAATAATTTTAAAACATTAGCTTGCTCCGCACACTTAAATCTCAAAATAAATGCAGCCTTAGAGAATTGAAACCCTAACATACTAATCCGCCGCGACAGCCGCCCTCCTATATCGCTGTATCGCCACCGTCCCCCTGCATCGACGCCTCACCCTCTGCTGTCGTCCTGCGCGGCTGCACCCCCCTCCGCCGCCAGCCGACTTCGCCACCCAATGTAATAATTTATATCATTAATATATGCTCATATGCTAGTGTTGGAATTTTTATTTTTTTTTTAAATAAAAATCGGAGGAATTCTGCACCCTTGTGTGTAATAAAAAAAGCCCAAGTCAACTTATGGTAAATTGGTAATAAATGAACAAACATAAGAGAAGAAAAGGAGGGCCCGGCCCATTCATCCAGAGGCGTGGGTCGCGCAGAAAAGGGGAAAAGGGTCAATATTCTACTCCTGTTTTTCTTCCTCCGGTTTTAACAATTTCTACTAAGATTCGCCTTTCTTTTCACTTGGAACATTCTGAAACACGCTAACCGCAGAAAGTGCTGGAAACCCTCTTCTTCTCTTTATAGTCTGTTGGCGGCAAGAGAGAGAGAGAGAGATGGAGAGAGCTAAAAAGAGAGTGTTGCTTTTCTACTGTGTGGAAGCTGAGGATTTGGCGCGTAAGGTTGCTGCTCAATCGGACCTCATTCAACTCCAATCCATTAACTGGAGGTACGCTCAATTTCTGTGACCTATTTTTTTTTTTTTTTTTTTTTGTATTTAGGAAGTTTTTGTGTTTGATTTGTGTGGAAATAAAGGTCGATTGTGTGTTTTGGACCTTTAGTATGGTGTTGCGCATTTGCCTCGTTTATGGAGTTGAGGAAAATCTGTGGGCTTGCTCATGTGGGTGTATACTTGTGCTCTTCCTTTTAGTAAGATTTGTGAATTGCTCAGAGATATAAGAAACTGAATGACAGGGTCGCAATCGTTGTATTCATTAGCTCTTGCCTTGTTAGTTCTTAGAAAGTGAACCATGCTAGTAAGAGTTGTTTTGAATGCCACCACGGTTGTTGATAGCTTAATTTAACTTCATCAATTCTGAAGCCTGAATATGAATTTAGAATGTGTGATAAATCAATCAGAATGAAGGGTAGTTGTACACTCCAAAAGAGTTTGTTTCATTGTTTGTATTTCATGTGATATATTTGTTGACTATGCTTATTTTATAAGTGATTTCAAATTTAATCGAAGACAGTGTTAGCTTATTCGTTTTTGTGTGCTAGTATTATGATTGTTATTGCTCAAGGCATTGTTTAGTTTATATGTTTGATCATATACAGGAGTTTTAATGATGGCTTTCCGAATCTCTTCATAAAAAATGCACATGATATTCGAAGCCAGCATGTTGCCTTTTTAGCATCTTTCAGCTCTACTGCGGTCATTTTCAACAGCTTTTCGTCATTTATGCACTTCCGATGCTCTTTCGGCGCCTCATTTACGTTAGTATTACCTTTCTTTCCTACTGGTACCTTTGAACGAATCGAAGAGGAAGGTGATATTGCAACTGCATTTACCTTGGCTAGAATGCTATCTAATACTCCTATCTCAAGGGGCGGCCCCACCAGTTTGGTCATCTATGATATACATGCACTGCAGGTTTTTTCTCAAATTTCAGAAGCTTCTCTTTTATTTTCTTCTTGTTTCTGTCTGCTTTTAAGTACATGGCTCTTTTCTTTCTTAAAGTGTTTAAATATTGTATGAATATTCATCCACTAGTCAAAATTTCATTGTCTTACAATGATGACTTGGAGTTTAAGCTCTGCTCTGGCTTTCTTTTTAACTTAACAGGAATAGCTCAAATTTTTTATCAAAGTTCCAGCTTTTGCTCATATTATGAGTAATGTCTTCCTTTCATTCTATATGGATCTAAAGCTTATTAGATAAGACTGCAACCGATTCTTTTTTATTTGTTTTGCTATAGAGAAGCTAATGTATTAGACACGAGAGTATTATTATAGCAATTATACTTCTGATTGGAGATGTGAAGGTACAAATGGTTGACTTGTGGAGTACTTATTATATGTCTTTGGCATTCTTTAACTTTTTCTTTAAAAAATCATTATTCCTATTGGTTCCTTTGCACTGTATCAAATTTATGATAAGCATAGTTGTCAATATATTAACTAATTGAGTATTTTTAAAGAGATAAAGAACCTAGTCCTAAAAATAGTAAGTTTACATAATAATCTCAAATGTGTTTTTCAAATGAAAAGTCTCATTCAGTAAACTGAGTAGGGTTTTGCCTTTTTAGAGGATGAGGTATTCTGTCACTTGTGAATGAAGTTCATGAATTATGCAGTTCCTAGGCTTGGTCATAGAGCTAAAGTTGTTCTTATCATTTGCTGTTGAAATAGGGAAACAATGGGTCTTGTTAACCCCTCTCCTTCATTGTAAATTGCTTTTCAATTTTCGTGATATCAATTTTAAGAAAAAGATTCATAATAAAACCATTTTTCTCATATCTCTAGATGGGGTAAGAGATGAACTTTATTTCCCACTGCTTGTTTTTTGCAGGAGAGGTTTTATTTCAGTGATACTATTATGCCTGTGTTTGAGACTGGGATCCCACTTTTGAAGCAACGGCTTCAGCAGCTTCCAAAATCAGATGTTGTAAGTACTTCATATCTATGGAAGATATCATTATTTCTTTTTCAAGGGCCTAATGATTTCATGACGATCAGGGTAAGATTTTATTCGATCAACTACATTCAGATGATTTCTAACTTATAAAATCTCCACAGATAGTTGTTGCATTTCCAGATGATGGAGCTTGGAAAAGATTCCACAAGTCGCTGGATCATTTTCCCATGGTTTGTCTATATTAATACATTAATCTTATTTTTAATCTATTGATCGTCTTGATTTAACATTTGGGCATTTTGGTGACAGGTGATCTGCAACAAGGTTCGTGAAGGGGACAAAAGAATAGTGAGGGTAAAGGAGGGTGATCCTAAAGGTTGCCACGTTGTCATTGTGGATGACTTGGTTCAATCTGGTGGCACCTTAATCGAATGCCAGGTTTTCCTTCTTACCTTCTTCACAATATTTTATTAATTGATTGTGGATTTTATGATAGGTTTTTAGCTAAAATTAGTTATCTGTTCAATTTGGGGTTTGTCAGAAAGTTTTGGCAGCTCATGGTGCTGCAAAGGTGAGTACATACGTCACACACGGTGTGTTTCCTAAGGGATCTTGGGAGCGTTTTGTACACAAGAAAGATGGTAGGTTTGATTTGGTTTGCGTAAATTCTACTGATTGATTAAAAAATGTGTTGTGTTGTATTCTAATGGTCGTTCGTTCATATTTGTGCAGAAGATTCAGCAGGGAACGCGTTCTCCCACTTTTGGATCACAGATTCATGCCCCCTTACTGTGAAAGCCATCACGGGGAAAGCTCCGTTTGAAGTGTTGAGTCTTGCTGGATCTATTGCCGATGCCCTCCAAATCTGAGTCCTCGTGTACGATTGCTAAGTTGTGGTATTGCACAAATTTATTCTGGATTTAAGATGTGGCATCGTCTGTCCAATCCATAAACTAACTGCAGAATTTGTTCTGGATTTAGAATCCTTTTAAGGTTGATTGTATGCATGATTCCAAATTGAACCAAGGGAACTTGGACTTAAATTTAAACAATTTTGTGGCCTTGTGAAATCATGTGTCATGTTTATTTATACACAAATACATTTGTATTTTTACACCCAATACGCTTTACCCAGTATTGCACGGATCAAGATACCATACAGCTGTTAATTTCTAGTAGCTGAAAAGCAACAAAATGTATTCTCGAAAGTTATTACTTTATTTTTCAAAATTCAAGGTGCAAACATCAAAAATTCAAAATAGAAGCTGAAATTATACAATCCATCTGAAATTTTATACATTCAAATGGAGTTTGGCAATTAATGATCGACATTATCGGGTTGTTGAAATTCAGTTTTTTTAGTATTTAGAAGTTCTGTTAGTTCATCCTTGTATACTAACAGCCTCCTAATCATCTCATCCTTCTCCTTCAGTTCATTTATGTGGATATCCACACATGACTGATGCGCCTCAATCTCCTCATTCATCCTCGTATGGAATTAGACTTCCCTCATGTGCAGTTTCTTTTCAATGCATCAATCTCATTGTCCTTTTCTGACACGACTCGCATAAGTTCATCATTAGTTTTTCTGATAGCATTATGCGATGACTCGCAGATTGCATTGGTCGAGGTTGTCCGTTCACATATTTTCGAGGGCGATGGCTTGGAGGCACATTCTCCTTCTTTTATCAGCCCCGTCTCCGAGATCCGCAATATAGTTGATACCACCCTTACTATAAGAGCCGCCCTCGTTGTCTTCTGCACTGTCATATGTTGTTTTAACCACGTGGTACGACACACCGGTAATGGTTTGAATCGCGTCAGTAGATGGTGTTTTTTCACGTTTATCATGCTCATCCTGCCAAAATTGATGTATTTCTGCAAACTTGTCTTTCTCTCTCGGTGTAGCATCCAACTTTTTTAAACACACCTAATAGAAAAAAGAAAAATGATGATTTTGATCAATAAATGAATAATTCAATTAATGTGTTCGCATTTTATGTAAATGGTTCTTCAAATTCTGAAACTTACAAATTTTTTGTCGATATTTGCAACATGAACACGCTCAAGGAGACTATTAAGATCACTAAGATCCCACCTCATAAATCTTGGGAAGCCAACAGCAGATACTGGTGTCACCAAATTGGTATGTTCAAGAAACCAAAACTGCAAAACAAAATAAATATGGCCAAAAAAAAAAAACAGATTACACACAAACTGCATTGTATCAATTAATAATCAAAATAATAATTCTATATAAAAAAATAGTGTATAAAGCGTAACATCTTACTGGTAGCAACATTGTACATCCCCCGCATTTCAGATTCTTTGTTGAACAGACCTGGCCCATCAGCATTTCAACAATCATTTTGGGCCAATCATATTGGACTATTTCATCGAACTTCTCCAAGTATACAGTTAAATGCAACGACATAGCTGCATTCTGGTTTGGTGCAAGCACGGACGCCAACAAATAGCAGTGTGTCAGTCGTGCGACATCAAGCACACTCGAACCTACTGTCTTTGGTATTTCTCTTTTCAAAGCATCATAAATTATACTCTTCGACAGCACAAGCTGCCCCGTCTCCCGATCAATCTCATCACCAAAACAACGCCTAACCCATGGAGGAACATCATAAGAGGATAACTTCAACGGAATGTCTTTGGCACCACCGCTAATACCAAAAATAAGCTGTACATCCCTTTTAGTGAGATCAACCGCCTTCCTACCTATTAAAAATTTGTTCAAGCGTTCATCAAAACACATGATAATCTCCTTTATATCTCTCTCATTCTTACTACACCTCTTCATGATTCTTACGGTATTACACCCAAAGATGGCGTCAAACATCAGCCAGAACGGAGTCTTATTAATAGCAGCAATGTGTTCAGCGGTATACTCCAGATCATTCAACTCCTTTACGCAAGTCCGCAAGTTACTTCGATAACACGTTCGGCTCTTCTCTCCATTACCAACTGTTTTCAATTAATAAATGCAGATTATATCTATTAGCACAACAAATTATTTTCAATATATGCAAAAATATATGAAAAAATAAGTCAAGCTCAATTTAGAAATGGGCTAACTAATGTCGATTGCTAGTCCCTTCTTCAGCCTATAAACTCTTGCACCTTTTCTATCTCCATAATCAGAAGATGAATCTTCCACATGCGTTCTCCTCATTGTTTTGCGTTTAATCTTATATACAAAGTCCGAATCCGATCCTATGGGAAAAAAAAAAAACCACAATATAAATACCAGAGCTATGTGTATAAGTCAAGTTACTATTAAGATTGGTCATCATCCAAAATATACTTGCCTGTATCTGATGATCCATGGTTATCGGAAGCTCGTTTCTTTCCTGCAAGATAAAGCATCAAATACTCAGCACAATAAAGAATAATACGTGTTTTGTAAATTAGTTAAGTAAATATGATAACCTTTATCTTGCCCCCATTTTTTGCAAATTTCAATACTCCTGCTCTCGACACAAACCTTGTTTCTTTTCGATCTTCTTATGCCATACATTTTGTGCTCTTTAAAAGGTAAAGGAACAAATAATGATGTTAAACATAATTTTTCAATCATAAATGTAATGAAGTTATGCACGTATGTTAGCATTTACACTTCACTTTGTAAACAAATATTGAATATATCTTGATTTTATTAAATAACAATAAGTAATTGTGCATAACAATATCACAAAATGCATTATAGAATTCACATCCTCATATTAAAAAACTCATTCCATATACCTACACTTTTTGTAATTATCACCATGCATTGTGCATACAAATATCAAAATGGAGGGAAGAGACTACAAGTTTGTCAATTTTACAGTACACAATTAGCTATTACTCTACTGCTATTTAAAAAACCAAAAATTGAAAACAACTATTTTCCAGAAAACAAATAGCTAGTTTCCAGAAAACAAGTTTGCCAATTTCCAGAAAACCATTGAAATAATATTACCTACAGTTAATGAAAACAAATAGCAGCTCCACCTATAATTAATTAGTATCAGATCATCAAAAAATTAGATAATAAAATTTGCTAACAAAACCACAAAAAATGCATTACAGCTTTGACATTTTCATATTAAAACTAAACATTGCATATTCCTATATTCATATCTTTACACATTTTCATGACTACCAACTTTAGAACAGGATGACATATGAATATAGAGAAGGTGAAAGTTGAAACACCATTTCTCACACCATTCTCATGATTTACAAACAAATATTACAAACTTTTCTAAAAGCAACATGTGAATTGTTTGGGGGCCCAATTGATGGAATTAAATGATGATTTGTCTCAAAAAAAAATTGAATTTGTCTATATGTTTTATTAACATCTGCATTTTTTTAACCAAATATTGCATATATTCATATAAACATGTAATTGTGCATACCAAGTACAAAAAAAAATGCATTACAGTCTACAATTTTGTCCATTATCCAGATGAGAGAAACAGGGGTGTCAAATTACAATACTGGCTACTACTTAGCTCTAAGCACCTCAAATTAGCATAGCTATTGTTTTTTTATGGTTTCAAATACCAATATAATATTCATATACTTAGTTCAAATCTAAGTTTTGGCAGTATATATAGCTAATTTTTTATCAGTAAATCATATTTATTTACAAGTATCAGTAAATCAGCAGCTAGTCCAAGCAACTAACAGACCAAAATCAGATTAAATCATAAAATCCCAAGTATCTACAAATAAAATCAGTAGCTAGTCCATGCAACTACCAGATCAAAATCAGATTAAATAAAATCCCAAGTATCTACAAATAATTGTTCCTAACCCTAATTATACAAACTCAAAAAAAAAACGAAAATATATATTTTTTGGCCATACTTTCTAGAATACTGCCAACAGAATAAGGGGGAGGAGGCAAATTAGATAGAAGATGGTAGAGCGATTTTCAGTGAAATGCCATGAATACCAGATTTTCCATTTTTAAAAAAAATAGAGTGATGCAGAAGGTTCTGGACTTACTCAAATCATTCATTCGCTTCTGAACGATCTAAATTGCATTCCCCTAATATTTCCACGGCTTCAACCAACGAACGCAAATATTGATTCTTTTGGCTGAATTTTTTTACGGAGGTTGGAGGTGAAAAGAGTGAGGGGATAAAAGAGGAGAGATGTGACAGGAGGAAACATATGGAGTGGAGTGGAGTGGAGTGGAGGTGGTTTACAAAAGCATCGAAAATTGTGAAAGTTAATTTGCACCCTCAATTTTTTATAACAAAAAGCAAAAACCTGGCAAATTGGGTCATAACCGTCAAAATAATTACACGATTCAGCTAAATAATTCCCGCGATTTTAAAATACACTATAAATGCTTCAAGTAAATAACTTACACGATTCTAAAATACTCTATAAATGTTTGAGTGTACATAAGACTCACCTCTTATTAAATTTCAGAATTCATTTTGCTTGCATGATTCCAAATTGGGGTTTAAACAGTTATATGGCCGACTGAAATCATGTGTAACGTATCTTTTATACACACAAAAACAATACATTCGTATTTTGTGTGAATGATACTTCATACTCAATA
The DNA here is from genome assembly GCA_037126765.1 of Stenogyne calaminthoides. Lineage (NCBI taxonomy): Eukaryota > Viridiplantae > Streptophyta > Magnoliopsida > Lamiales > Lamiaceae > Stenogyne > Stenogyne calaminthoides. The sequence continues at coordinate 21,192,456 of JBBCBC010000032.1, forward strand.
CACTTTACAGGGTATGGCACCGATCAAACTGTACCGTAAGTGTTAATTTCAACCAACTGAAAAACAACATACACGTATTTAGATTTAACTTGAATAAAATCTCATTTTAAAGGAAAATGAACAAGCAAACCCGGTTATTTTCATGCTACAGTTAGGCATTGCCCAGCAGTGCTTTAATACCATATTGTACGGTACAAAACATTAAGCATAGAAAAAATCCAAACGCCAACGGCAACATCTCAAACATCAAGACATTCTCATAGTAGTACAAATTAAAGATTGGGCAAAAGCACTCTACATTAAGGCAATATTTCCACAAATCCATTGGTACATGATTACAACACAAATTATCCAAGGTCTGTTTGTAGAGAACCAGCAACACGCTTTCGAACGTAACTTAGCTGTACATATTTGTTTTCCGACTCTTCGCCAGCTCTAAAAACTACTAAATAAAACGCAAAAAAGAAAAAAAGGGAAAGAACGAGCAAATGTAGTAGATATATTTATCTGCACTTGCTTCTTCACCTTGTTCCTCTCCCTCGACAAAAGGTAGGTTTCACGAGATAAACGAGCATCCTCAAAAGTGGACATGGCCAAGTAGAAAAGTCACGATGCGGGCAACACAGCTTCAGTATTATCATGAAACTTTAATATACGCAAAAACTATACAAATACTCTCCAACTGATACCTTATGAGAATATGCAACTTGTTATAGCTGCTCGTCTGAGTCGCTCTTTGGGCTGTCCAAAGAATCTCCTACATAAGATCCATCGGGCTGACAGATGAAGATGTTCAGATTGCCCGATGGGAATCCTGCCTGTTACCCAAAAATTTGTACCACATTACTAATTCCATCATCCATTATTAAATCACTAATAAGAGCAGAAAACACACAAATTTAAAAGAGCAAACATAACATACCAAATCACCGATTTCTTGGCCCTCAGATTGGAAGAGAATCGGTCTGCATCGTTTGTCTTCATTCATTAAACTAGAATTCTGAAAATGCGAGACGAGAGCAATCTTTCCCTGGATTCTTGCGTATGCCAAGGAAGCAACTTTCTCACTGTTGAACTTTTCCCATCTCTTCCCATTAAATGCCTTCGAAAATGTAAAATCACAAGTCAAATTTTAGAAACAAATTCCTTAACCATTGCTAATGAAGTATGAAGAAGATCATACCTCATAGAAGGAGACAATGTGCGAAGGAGAGACCATATTAATGAACGCGTACCCGACATTACATTTATTCTGATGTAAGAGAAACCAATATAAGTACGCCTTTTAATTCACTGAAAAACAGACTACACTTTGTCTTACCAAACAAGATATTACCTTGAAGTCTATTGGCAAATAGAGAAAATCGTATGTACCCTTGTGCGTTTCATCAATAGCTGCAAGCAGCATTTTCGAAGTGTACCTTTGGAAATGGATTACAAGACAGAATTCGAAAGCAATAAACAAATCTGAATAGAAAAACCCCCATAAAAGGGAAAGACATAGTCTTGTATGCAGTATGCACCAACTGCACCATGCAACTCAAGTACATTTTCAAATGGTATTAGGTTTTTTACTAATAGGTATTAGATAGTTAGTATTAGTTGTTTTCACTGAACAGTATTAGTTTCTTTCACTGAAAAGTATTAGTTGCATACAGTTGCACCATGCTACCGGTGTACAAGACATTTACTCTAGGGAAAAGTATAATGAGTTCTTACTTGTTCGGGATGTTTTTAATCATCAATGTAGTCCTAATATCTTCACCATTTCTGATTTTCTCCAAATCAAGTTGATATTGCCTTTTGTTATCCATTTGGCTTCCACTATCACCCCCTTCTTCGACCACGATCAATCGCTCCATCATTTCCGTCCCTCCCATGCCTCCAAATGAACCATTCCCAAAATATATAGGACCATTTCTCGATAAGGACATCATTCGTGCACTAGGAGAGCCACTTTCAGTGAAGTTCCCAGCAAAAGCAGCACCTAGGTTCATACCCCCAGGGCACCAATACTAACAGCCCGATTCCCGTTACTGTGACCAAAATTCATGACCCCAAACGTCGCCTTGTTTACATAGGATGATGAGTCAGGTGACTCGGGAAAAACCAAAATGCCGATCCATCTGAATAACAGACGGGCAGATCCAACATGATGATGATGATGCTAACCAAGAAACGAGCCATGCTGACTAGGATACGGGAAACCGATTCCCTGACCTCTAGAAGGAAGGGGATGGCCTTTAACGAGTGAATAGTGGGACTACCCCACAAAAAACTGAGGGCCTGAAAGTGTTCCAACGCCGATTGCTTGGAATCACTATACGATGAAGTGGGCCCTGGGCTTGAAATTATCTTAGGGTCTGGAACAGAAAAGGTTTGCTGATAGGCCCCTCCAGGTGTGGAGTTAGTGAATATCTGATTCATATGGCTAATTCGTGAAGGATCTTTACAGATGGGTGCAATCTTCATGGGACTTGTTAAATGAGAAGGAAGAATAGAAGCTAAACCAGGCAAGTGATTGCTTCCAACAGGACTGAGACCTCCTAAATTAGGGGGAATGATTATAATCATGCAAGTGATTATTTCCTACAGGGCTAAGCCCTCCTAAATTAGGGGCGAATGATTATAACCATTCAAGTGATTGTTTCCTACAGGGCTGAGCCCGCCTAAATTAGGGCTTAATGATTATAACCATGCAAGGAATTTTGCTCGAGTGGACTACCGAAATTTGGCCAGCTGCCTAGAAACATGCCACCTGTTTTAGTTTATAAACAGCACATTAATCATGATTAATCTTTAATAAGAGATTATAAACATGCCTGGAGGAGAGTTGCCTATAGGTGAACCAACTTGAAGACGGAGACCTCGAGTTCCGTCTAGCTCCTGTTCTTGACTCAGTTGCAGCATTAAGCTGTTGAGTGAAAGTGTATTAATGAATTCTTCAAATAAAGTAGCAATCAATAAATCTGATTATATTTAATTCATGGCATAATGCATCAAAGGATCCCTAAATTATGAATTTTTGTTTCGATAGGTCCTTAAAATATTTTTTTGTTTTAAAAATTCGAAAGTTTATTTCACGAGCTCCCTCGAGACGGAAATTTACGGAATTTTTCGGTTTATCTTAATTTTATTAATATCCAGATGTGTTTTGTGCAAGTCGCTTTTTACGCTTATATTTTCAAGCGAGTGGTAACTAAAAAGGCTTGCGAAATAATAATACTTGTATATAATTAAAATTAAATAAAGTTGTCATGTACATTATTTAACGGGACCATTAGAGTTAATAGAAAATTTCTGTCAATTTTCGTCTCCAGAAAGCTCGTGAAATAAAATGTTGATACGACTTTTTAAAATAAAAAATTATTTAGGGACCTATATAAACAAAAGTTGATAGTTTAGGGACCTTTTGATGCTTTATTTATTTATTTATTGCTTTTGGAATTTACCTGCGACGGGCCCCACCAGGGCGGCTTGGTTCTAGCTTTATGCGCTTCCCGTTTATGTCACTTCTATTTAGAGCCTTGAGAGCTGCCTCAGCAGCTCTAACATCATAAAACTCAATGAACTTGTGGTGTCGTTTATGAGGTGTTTCCCTTATCTACAGTTGATGCAAAATACACCAAATTTATTTCAGCCAACAGAAGCAACATTAAATAAATGATAATGATATAAAAATCCAACCTCTTTCACTTCCCCATAAGTTCCAAATATTTGGCGAAAGGTCATCATTGGATACAGAAGCATCCAAATTGAACACCACTAAAGTTCCCTGGTTGATATCCTTATCAGACGGATTATCCTGCATATTAGAGAAATTTGTAATTTCAAGAGGTCATTTATTAAGCAACAAAAATATGTCAAATCAGAGAGGCAGACCTTGGGAATTGAAAAATGAATATCTAGTTTTCTTCGCCTCAACGGGCTTATTTTTGTAATGCACGATTGCAGTTCGAAAGCAGCTCTGATGTCATAGTAAGATATCATCACAAATCCTCGAAGCTTACATGCAGCGTAAAGAGTTCTGATATCTCCAAATTGCTATCAAGAAAGGAAAGGTAAGAGTGAATATTAGTATTTTCATCGAAAATAGATAACTTTATAACTTATCTGGGGTGGAAAAAAAACCTTGTGGTAAAGTAACAGAAATAAGAGTAGCACTTGGGTGCATCACTTTCACCATGCAACTGGTGCACAACTAATAAAGTTCAACGAAAAGTTCAGTGAAAATAGCTAATACTGATCAACTAATACATGTTATTAAAACAACTAATACCATAATTACCATTTTAAATGCACTTGAGTTGTATGGTGAAACTGTTGCACAAAAGTAGTTGCCCAGAAATATATATCAAAAAGAACAGAAGTGATTAAGGTATCAAAAACATGTCACGTTGGATTGATAACCTTTTTTCAAAGTGTAGGGACATCAGATTCAGGCAAGTAAAATGTATGCACCAGTAAGTTATTTAACACAAACTACAATACCACTTCTTTCACAACCTAATACCCGTTTATTCAACTTTATGCAAAGAGATACATTGTTTGCTCTCAGATTACTTCCGTATACAAACTTGGTGTATCAGTATGTTTGATTAGGGATTTCGAGATCCAAATCTGGTTCTACTTTGGGATTTTATAATCTGCTTTTTTTAAAAACAAATACATTCACCTTTACTAGTACCATTTTTTCTCCAGCACACCCTCTCAATGACTCATCAATGCAAATAGGAACTTTTTTATTCCCACTCTTCTTTTATTAATCACTGTTTACACCTTTCCTTCTCACTTTAGAATTTTCAATAATGCATACTACACATTACGCAATCAATCGAATCGTTACAATTACAATCAAACAGTAATATAATAATACAACGTCACACACTTTTATACATTGATTTTGACATAAATCTCAAAACAAACACATACTATTACTCCCTCCGCGCCAAAATGATGGTTTCCTTTCATTTTTCACACAGACCAATAAAACTTTATTTATTGTGCTTGGAATTCCGGATTTACCTATAAAGTTCCTGATATACCCTTATTGATTAAATACAAAAACAACAATGTTTAATTCCAATGTACATTAAATAGGGCCATTTTAAATAATTTACACCCTTCCAAAAAGAATAGGACTATATTTTGGGACAAATAGAAAAGGAACAGAGGACCATCTTTTTGGGACGGAGGGAGTACTATTTCTCAGGATTTTGAAATCAACTAGATTTTGAAATCCAAATTTCAAAATCCACTAAATCTTAAATCAAACATACCCTTAAGCATTACAACAACGATAATCTCCACTAATGCAACCCCACCAAAGCAAGCAAACAACAAGAACTGAGAACTGAAATGTAGATGAAAGAATTTGAATAATGTTAAAAATTACCTCGAAGAGGGATTTAAGTTCAGAATCCTCCACATTACTGTTGATATTGCGAACAAATAATGTCCTTGAAGGGTGCTCACCATACGGGTGTTCACCACTAACAGCTCCAACACCGTTTGCAAAACCATAAACCGGAATGCCATTACCGCTAATATTATCAGACATATCTAGCCTCGATAAGCCATTGACTAGATTATCTTGAGTTTCGGATTCAATTTCCAACCCCCCTCCACTTCCAAAGAAATCATCATCCAAGTCCTCAAGCTGAGTTGGCAACCCGGTGAGATCAAAATCATCCATAAGACCAGCTAAAAGTGCGTCTTCATTACCCGGAAGAAAACTATCTTCGAGTGGGTCCTTTAACTCATCATGTAGGCGTAGTTTACTTAGGCTAGGAAAGCCATCATCAATTGACTGGCCACTTTGATCGAACTCATTAAAATTACCTTCAAATAAAGAAGCAATTTTAAGAGATCATTGTAAATTAAAGAAAAGCACAACGATTCTGTAAGGATTTCAATTACTAGTGCTCACTTTTCACATGTGAAAGGACAGGCAACGAAGTAGAAAACAAGCTAGTATCACTAGACGCATGATATGCGTCAGTTCTGCTGGGAAGTCTCCATGCAGCTTCTTCTTTCTTCAGAGTACTCATGAATGGGATTTTAGAAGGCCCTACAAAACAGGTACAAGATAATTCGATCACTCAGTATACGGACAAATATAGCTCCTCAAAATTCACATAAAAGTGTGGCTTCTAAACTAACCAGAAATGAAATTTTCCTGATGTTGCTCCATTCAAATCACTACCTGCAAAAATAGAGAGTCATATAAAGGAAAATGGTGAGGGGAATCAATAGTTAATAGTGTACTTATTTACATAAATAGGCCATTGAACAAAAATATGTTAAAAATCATAAAAATAGCAGGTAATAAACAAAAATCATAGCACACAAAAGAGAAATAAGATTCAACTTACCAAATAACAAAAGAGTCACCGACAATAACACCTATATAGAAAGTATATCCAATGAATGTTAACAAAAATAGCCACATAGATTATCTGATAGAACTAATCGGATCATGAGAATCAGAATTTGATGCAATTAAAAACATAATTAGGTTTATACACCATTTGGATTTGGTCAACCCATGCCCAAAATCCAAACTTTGATTAAGAGTACAACAAACCCATACAAAACCACTAAATTTCCAAATAAAACACAAAAAAAAAAAATCAATGGGACTCACTTAAATTTATGAACTTTTGCACACCACATGCAAAAACTAGACAAAATCCAAGAAAAAATCGCAACTTTACTGATGTAAACACTACAAAGATCGCAAATTTGCACTAAAACAATTTAATTACCAAACCCATCATCTTAAACTCAAGAAACATGAACAATCATACTGCACAATCAAAACCCACCTCGATTTCACAACGAAACAAAAGGACAAAATTACCAAAAACCAAGAGAGAGATTACCTCATGACAAAGATGACGAAGACTTGCAACTGCCAGAAAACAAAACAAAAAAGGGAACCCACAAAAAGAAATCTTGGGCTTGATGAAAAAAAGAGAGAGAGAGAAGTTGCGTGTGAAATGAATTCAGAAGCAACAAAAATAGGACCGAATAAATGAACGCAAAGTTCCGTAGAAGCAGAGGAATTGTTTTCTTCTACTCTTTCACTTCCTTCACTACCGCAGCAAATGTTTCAGAGAGAGAGAGAGAGAAGAAAATGTTATAGAGAGAGAAAGTGAACACTTTCAGGAGAGAGAGAGAATGGGGGAGGAGATGGGGGCCCCACAAAGCAAAATGGTCCAAGAGAACACGGTGAGAATGATTGGAGGGAAAGAGAGTGTATTGATTTTCACAATTAATGATGTTGAATTGAATAATAATTGATGAATATATTTTTTTTGCTTTTGTAATAAATATTTAATATTTAAAAAGCGCATTGTTTGAGGCACACAATCGTAAAATAGAGTGTAATTTATGATTTGAGTGTACTAAACACATTCCAAAATCCTCTAAACACACCCCATAATTTTTAAAATAAAAATAAATATAGATAAAATGACAAAGTTATCCTATATAAATATGGGATACTATTTTATCTTTCTTTTAAGTTTTATTTATTTTGATTTTAGTCCTCTAAGTTTTTTTCACTTTGAAATTGATTCTTTACTTTTTGTAAGTCTAGTTTTTTAAAATTATTATCGTGGAAAAATAATTTTTTTTAAAAATTAAAAAATAAATTAAAATATAAAAATAATAAAACAGTAACTATACCTTTAAAATGAACTAAATAAAAAAAATCAAATAAGCAAAAATTAAAAAAAAAACTGAAAAAAATTAAATTAAATTTTATAAAATATTATTAAATCTTCAAAATAAGTAAATTAAGAAAAAATCAAAAACCAATTAAAACTAAATAAAATATTAAAAAATAAAATAAATCTTCAAAATTAATTTAATTAAAATGGTTTTTTCAAATTTTAATTAGTTTTACTGATTTTTTTAATCTTAATTATTTTTAAAATTTATTTTTTTTAAATATTTTACGGATTTCATTAAATTTTTCAGTTTTTTTAATTGAAATATTTTTTAAAAAATTAATTTACTTTTTAATGTTTTTATTTTGTATTTAGTTTTTTTTTTTTTTTGAAAAAAAAATTCTAATTAAGTTTTTGAATTTATTTATGTTTGAAATGATTTAGTTGATTTTTTTGTAATATATTTCTGATTTTATATAAAATTTTAAGAATGTTTTCATAAAAAAATTAATGAATACAAAAGAATCAAATAATTTTTTTAGGAGAGAAATGTTCATGAGAAAAGGAAAGGTAGGAAAGTGTTATTTTTATATTTTTATTGAAGAAGGATATAATAGGAAAAAAAAATGGGGTGTGTTTAGTAATGCATATTAATTTTTAAATTTTATTGGGGTGTGCTTAACAAATGGGGTGTGTTTAGTGACACTCTTTGCGTATTGACGTTTTAATATTTTAAAAGGAGTGAGAGTTTATTGTGCTAAGTTGTATTATGTTTTTATCGTAGAGATTATCTCGTATGAATTTTTATTAATATTTAATTACCATTTTTCTCCAAACTTATTCACAGTGTGAAATTAATATCACTATTTTTGTAAACTAATATTAATAACATTTAATGTTATGATATAAGTTTATAAATGCAATAATATCAATTTATAAGTATAGTGATATTAATTCATAGATATAATGATATAAATTTTATATTATAAATAAATTTTCGTAATTACAAAAGATAGGGAAACTTTATTGCTTTTGTTTCTATTTTGGGTAAGCTCTGTTTTGGTGTGAGTCTACAACTATGGTAACAATAATTATAAAGATGAAAAAAGGTGTTCTTGATGTTCTGGTAATCCTATTATCATCCAAATATTAATTACCAAATTGTGTGACAGGCGTGCATATTATATATTTATATTTTGTGTAATCAAGTTTCCATTAATAAAAATAAATTTTAATGATTGGACTTCATAGGAAATAAATGAGGTAGTCGATTTAGGTTGACTTATGAGGGCAATAATTTTACATAGTCACATGGTGGATGAGATATACAATATTTAAGAGAGATTTGATAGAGGCTATGCTAATTGCAGGTGGATTAATAAATTTCTAGATTTCAAAGATTTCTATTTTAAAGAGGAAAAAGGAAGATAAATTTTATGTGAACTCGAGTTTACGGTGATTTATATTTCTTCAAATATAATATTTTGTATACGCACTGTCAATATTATGCATAGTTAATATCATTGTTATATTTATGTATTATCACTGTTTAAAATGACGAAGTGGAATAGATCTATGTCATGAGGTCATGGGTAGGGCCGAGGCTAAAATTCCAAAACCCCCTAAATCTTAACTTGTACAAATTAATTGACTGTGTTTCACAATTTCAAAGTTAAATAATAAGTAATGACAACTTAATATGAAATGAAGGCTTTGCAAAGATTTTATTATTTGTATACAATATGTTCATTCGTTTTACATTAATTACTTGTCACTCTTGAGGTTTATATAAAATTGAGAAACATAAAATTTTGATAATTTTTCTTCCAATGAAAATAAAAGAGAGGAGAGAGAAATTTGTGAAGAAAAATGTAATTTCCGTAATAAATTACAGTAAAAATCCCCTATAGGAATACTCTATATATGAATAAATTCTCTATAGTAATAAAAAATCACGGTCCCAACTCGGGACCAGTTATAATTAAGAATAAACTCCATATTGTAATAAGGCATATTTTTTTCCGGTCCCTTCTTAAGGATTTATACCTCCATATAAGAATAAATTGTATTATATATAAAAATTTATATATCATTACAATTAAAATGACCTAAAATATTTATCTACGATTAATCGTGACACATCTAAATTTCAGTGATTTGAATTTGTTTATCAATTTTGGGTGTCATTTGCTTGAAATAGAAAAGTGTATTAATTTCATGAAAAACATATATATATTGAACAAATATTTATACACATGTCAGCAATAACTATTTTTTAATTCTTAGATACATGCATAATACTTTATACATGTATTTTATATACTTTGAAAATACACTTTGAAAGTGTATGTATTTATTTTAGTTAAATTCAATATTATATATATGAATTTGCTAATAAATTTACATACATGTAGTTAGTAGTATAATATGTATTATATTAAATGTATTATTTATTTTTTAAAAATAATCATTTTATTAAGTAAAACTCTACTTAAGAATAAACCCCTATAAGTAATATTTTTTCTCATTCCATTAAACCAATATGATTGTATGGAGTTTTTACTGTAAAATTAATAGTGAGAATTAATCAAGATATAGCAAGAATGATAATTATTTCAAAATAAATTTTATTTTACTAGATTTTTTACCAAAAGTTGTGACTCGAATCATACACAAAATAGAATAAAGTATTTGCTCTTCCCACTAGGGCATTTCACAATATATCAACAATCTTACAATTATATATATACATATATATATATAATCGTGGGCCCTTAAAAGTTGATAAAATTTTCGGACCTTAGTCGAAACAACTCGTCCGATTCAAGAAAGGCATGACATTGATCATGGGTTCAAATCTCCATTTATTCAATAAAAAAATTTATTATTTAAAATAATATTTTTTTAAAAACAGATATAGTAATAGAGTTTACCGTAAAATAAGATTCACAAGATCTACTCAAAAGGAACTATATTGAGGAGAGCCGATGTGGAACATTGTCAAAGGACTCCAAGATATATTCTCATTACATAATCCACAATGTTTTCTTCTAATTATTTCACGATTAATTAAAATTTGTAAATATATACCTTCGGTACTTTCTCCATATGTATTTTTGCTCATATCGTTTAATCAAGTTATAAGAAAAAATGTAGCACCATCCAAAGGGAAAGTATTTAAACTTTTTTTTTATTTATAAATCTACATCGGGCAAATTTGAGTCACTCAGTGTAAGGGTGTATTTTGAAACACTTAAAACAGCTTCTAAAAGCATTTATTTTTAAAAATTATGAGAGGGAACTTTAAAAGTAAGTGTTTCTGAAAGCTATTTTAAATGTTTCATAATACGTCCTAAGTATTTTTTTTTAAAATTAAGCAACACTTATTTACATCAATTATGCAATTTTAATTGATGCCAAACCTCACTTTCAAAGTAAAATATGCTTTATTCTTTTTGTGAAACAAATAAAATAATATTAATAAACTAATATTTTTTAGTTAACGAGACAATTAAATTTATATACTGTTTAATATTAATAAACGTAATATTTTTTAATTTAATTTAATTTTCTTGTTAAAAAAAAAAGACAATTAAATTTATATACTGTATACACAAGTTTTGTCTTGTCATAGATCTTTTATTGTCTATTAAATAATGAAGTTTTATCTGGTTATTTAAAACATTGAGACAAAATCAAAAGTTTCCCCATCTTTATTAACCTTTGTTTATGCATAGTCCATTTTCACCATAATACTTAATTTTATTTGATTGTTGACACATTTGACTTAATTCAAGAACAAAATATATATATATATATATATATATATAATTTTTTTATTTATGGATGTTTTTTGTTTGGAAAAAAGACAGTTGGTTGTGAAAAAATTTCGTCTCATCTAAAAGTCTGAAATTAACACTCCATCAACACCCCTTTGACTTTCCATGAATTGAATCCGGATTCCTATCTGAGCTCGGCGCCCGATATCAAATAAAAAATTAAAATGCAATCTAAAAGTCCGAAGTTGTAGAGATGTACGAAATTAATTCGTTTATTTAATTTCCCTCAAAAGATTGATTTTATGAAATAGAAAATTATAAATTTTCTTTCAATTCTCGGCATTCTTTTGTTTTGCCTATTTTTTATGTCAGAAAATCGAATATATTTAGAATTAATATGGACAAAATTTTGTTTTTGAATTCGAGTTCACGATGAACATGATTTTTTAAGCATCACTATTATGTGTAAAAATTATCACTGTTATGCATAAAAAAATTTGATTGTTATGTACAAAAATTATCATTGATAAAAAATGCTTTATATTTTTAAATAGTAAATTTTTTTTGTGTATAACAGTGATAATTTTTACACGTAATGATAATTTTAAGTTCTCAATAGAACTTTGGCTCATCGGATTCGTTGAGTGTTACCCTTAATATGTCATAACTCATGTGTGCATCAATCACCCTGACACGTGAATTTTTATCTTAATATTAATTAAGAGGGAACCCAATTTTTAGTCAATTTTATTTTAAAAAGTTTTTTTTTATCAATAATTTTAATTTTATTATTTTCTAGTCAAGAGAATATTTTTTTTACCAACTATACACTCATCACTTTTTTTTTTTTTTAAAAAAACCGATTCTTAATGGTGATGCGAACTTAAATAAAATATAGTGCGTGGTGAATTAATGGTGACGAAACTTAATAAATAAATTGTGAATGCGGGTGAAAAAAAAATGGTGAATGCGAGGTGAATTAATGGTGATGCGACGCTTAAATAAAATGTGATGCGTGATGAATTAATGGTGAGACGAACTTCAATAAAATTGTAGATGCGAAAAAAAATGGTGATACGAGCTTAAGTAAAATGTGGTGCGAGATGAATTAATGGTAAGACGAGCTTAAATAAAATGTGATATCTGAGGTAAATTAATGGTGGCGAGACGCCGATAAGTATGTGATGCAGGGAAATTAATTATGATATACACCTTATTAAAGTGTTAGGTAAAGGTAAGAGTGTTGGATGAGATGAGAAAGAGATAAAGTTGTTCTCTTTTTTTTAGGATAAAAAAGATCACGATATTTTTTAAGAAGACATCTTTTTTTTCCTATTTTATTTAATTCTTTTATTTAATTAAATAGGGGTACAAGAGTTTAAATAAAAATTATCTTGGCTAGAAAAGAACAAATTGAAATTTAATAACAAAATACAATATTTACTTTTACATAGGGCTATTTATAACTCTACCCCTTGATATTAATAATACGTGATGAATTGTAAATTAACGCATTTACAACATGAATAAGTTAAAATAAACGGTAATCATTTGGGTACATCCAATCAAAATATTTTGTAGGTGTATTCGTTGACAATAAAAGTAGATAAGTATAAGGAGGGATTAATGTGCGAGATAAGTAGATAATGGATGATAATTTTAGGGTTAAGATTTTGGGTCGAATTTTGAGCTAAATACCGAGAGTGCCACTGGTTGGTGTGTCTGAACATGATTGGTGGATAGAGACAGGATTTGGAATAGAGAATGGGGAAAGTATTTTGTCTTTTTTAAAACTTAAAATAATAGGACTAAATACATAATAAATAATGTACAAGTGGTCGTGATTATTTTAATTTTTTTTAAAGGTAAATATGAAATATCATTAGACGAGCACAAGAGGTACTCGCAACCCAACGATACAAAATTTATAATGATTATTGAGAAAAATGTGGAAAAAGGGCAAAAGAGGGATTATAATAATTTGGAGGATCATAAATATCGCTTTCCACTTCCTTGATTACAGAATATGCATTTGATTTTCAATTATAAGATGCGTAAATATTGTTTTTCAGTTAGGTAATTTGGTATCAAGTTTTTGGTTCCTAAAGTTATATTTCTCCTCAATATTTTGATAGAACGAATGATGTGGCGTTGCTTTTTGATTTTTACAAGTTTTTTAGTAATGAAATTACAATAAAAAATGGACTACAATAGGCAAATCATGTGTAGATGTAACAAAAAAGTGTAAATAATGAAATTTGAACTAGTTACATATATTAAGTTGGTGATGAAATCGTAAGTTGAAATTTAAGAGTACAATGGATAATTAATCGCCAAGTCTCTGAATGCACTCAGATGTATCGTGCATTCATAGTACATTTTAAAATCATGTAACTTGTTATATTAAAAGACGTAAAGTAATTTTTTTATACTAAACCGTGCAATTTTTAATATGAAAAATAATAGAATACGATTAAGCGTAAATAAATTGATCTTTTCAATATAACAAGTTTCGATCCGAATCTTATGAGACTCACTCATAATTAATAACATACTTTTAATATTTAAAGGCATACATTACTCATGCAAGATAGTAAAGCGTTCAAATAAAGAGTGGTCTTCAGTGAACTGTGCACTTTACAGTGTAATAAATTTTATATTTCAAAAAATATAATATATAAATGCGGTCTTATTATCATCATCTGACTTAACCTCAAATAAAATATAAATTTTTATTAGAATTTAAACTCGGACATTATTTATTTTTCTTTTTGATAATATATAGTAATTAATTTTTTTTTCTATTTGAGATACATATAATTAGGGATGATAATGTGGGATCGGGATCTAGGGACGAGTTTGGTCTGTCCCATAGCCCTTGATCGCCATGAAATTTGTGGATCCTGGAACCGCCCCATCTCGTTTGTATATAAATTTATTTTAAAATACAAAATATGTATGTTTTAGTATTTAAAAATTTAAATTAGATCATGTACTTGTTTTAAATAACATTTAATACTTAAAAAACAACACTTCAAATATATGTACAAATAAATATACAATAATATGAATTATATTTAAAAATACATACTTATACATAAAAGAGTGGATCTCATGTGTACCCACCAACCGCAAGACTTTCATGGTCATTTTTTTTTGCTCAACTATACAAAATGTAAACGTGCAACTATTCCAAAATGAAGCATGCAATTACAAAATAGAAACGCGTAACTATTCCAAAGCGAAGCATGCAATTATGTTCCGATATTAATGTTGCATTTTTACGTAAATAAGTCGCACTTTTCAAAGATAACAAGTTGCACGCTTTTAAATACACTATAAAGTGCACGTGAACCCCGTGTATACAAGACCTAGCCTACATAAAAATATTAATATATGTGTGTGTCCGGAAGCGTGTTCACTTAAGCAGGACCTATGAAATTCACGACTCGTCCCCATACACGCCAGGTCCGCACCCACCCCGTCGAGGCAAGTTCATTGAGGATCCGGATTGAACCCGCCTCTCATTACCATCTCTACATATAATGTCATTTCGTTAAGTATATTTAGTTGTGATGCTTGTCTATTTTATTGAATCGAAAATTTTATTCTTGATTTTGAAAATGAGATATAATGGGTAATACACTTTTCTAGGGGCGGTAAATTTGAAAGGTGACAAAACAAAGATCAGAATTTTTTGAAATATAACAAGGGCGTAATTTTATAAAATAACAATTTAATGTCAAATTAGTGTCATTAAGACTAATTTGGCCAAAAATTGCTAATTTTTGAAGTTATAGTCCTTGTTTTGCTACCCAAAATTTTATGGTCCTTGTTTTTGCTTCCCCCAAAGTTTTGATCATAAAAATATATATATTTAATACTCTATAAATTTATCCAAATAAAAAATATTCATAAAGTTTAAAAATTAGCAAAATTTATATTTAAAAAGATTAGAAAATAATTTGAGAAAAATATTAAAATTAAGTATAAAATTTATCTTAGATTGACTTGATAATTACCAAAACAGTGTGAGACTTATTTAATCATTAATGGACAAATAAAAATTAATAAAATTTGTGAAAAGTTATCTATTTTTAAATAATGAAACAAGGCAAAAGTATTCGTAAAAATATTTAAAATCTATTAATAATGTGGCTCTCCATACAATGGTTTTATTGCTAAAACAAATAAATTTTCGCTCTATTTCTTCACATATATGTGTAAAATAAGCGAGAATATATTTTTTCAAAAATCATAACTTTGGGGAGTGGCAAAACAAGAATCGTAACTTTTTGGACTATCAAAATAGGGGATCATAACTTTGAAAAGTAGCAATTTCAGGTCAAATTAGACCAAATTACCCAATTTCGGGCTCAATTTAGGGTCATTTAAATTTAATTTGACTGAAATTGCTACTTTTAAAAAATTACGGTCCTTGTTTTATCGGCGAAAAAGTTCTGATAATCACCTCCCTAAAATTACGGTCTTTAAAAAAACATCGATATAAATGACATGTGACTAATGAGGTCTAATCAGGTTGAAGTTGAGTCATGCAACCAATTTAGCATGTACCACATCTAAAAATTAATAAAGTAAAATTTAGTGGTTCAACCTTAATAAAAGTTTCCACTAAAATAGCCTCAAATGTTAATATGCAAATGTTAAAATTACATTTTACATATACATATTTATAGTAAAAAATTAGAATTATTTAATTTTGGATTAATACTAAAAATTCTTTAATACTATTATCTTAACTTCTATATTAATTTCATAAGAAAGATAGTGTGAAACAGTTTTTACGGTGAAACCGACATGAGCTGTGACTTATATTACTAAAGTGTGTGACTTTTTACCGTAAAGTGTGTGAATTTTTACTTATAAAAAGATTCTTACGTAAAAAGTGAAGGATGTGACTTTATATTATAAAGAAAGAGTGTCAGAAGAATAACTTAAGTGTGTGACTTATATTATTAAAGAAAGTGAAACATATTACTAAAGTGTATGTCAGTAAAAAAAAAAATAGTTTCACGGTGAAACAAGTTTCACAAAGATCTCCAACTCGAGTTTTCATTACAAACTTCTTATTTTAAGCAATGTTTTCAAAAACGGGTTGAACAAGAACCGGCGGTACCCGGTTAAAAAGCACCTATATAACCGGATTTCAGGTTGAACCGGTCAAAACCCGGTTCAACCGGAAAAAAAAATGGTTTTTAAAAAAAAAAATAAAATTAATTATTCATTTATATTAAATATTTAAAATTTTAAATCTATATTCCTCTCACATTTTTTCTAACACTTTCACGTGGGATAAATGTATTTGTATGAGACAAAAATTTATAAAATATGATATGAAAAGTTATAAAATATATATTTAAGTTTTTTTGTAGGTGTATCTTATTTTGTTTTTTTAACTAAAAATAAGCAGTTGAAATCGGTTGAATCACGGTTGAGCCAATTGAGCCGACCGGCCGAGCCATTGGCCAGGTGGTGCAATCTCGATTCGATCACCTGCCTTGGGTTATAAAATATTGATTTTAAGTATTAAAAAATATATAGAATGAGCTTCAAAATGGCTCGGTGGTCCAACTTCGTTTTTTTCTAGACATATAAGTATGCCAAAAAAAAAAAGTCCAAATATATTTTTTATCAGAAAAAGAGGGTTCAAATATAAAACAAAGTTATTAAGGATACGAGATCCAGAGAAGACGTGGGTCTTGAATTTACAATAAACTCCTCAACAATAAACTTTCAACACTCATCAGGAAAAATCAAATTCATGAAAAAGCATTTGATTCTTGAAACTAAAGTCTGATGATCAATTTCAATACATCAATAATAAACAAATTTATATATGTCATAATCAGTAGGGATTTATTCGCACAAATTTTAATATCGATATGTGACATATGTCTAAATGACCAAATGAGTATTTTTTGTAAGATGGTGAATATTGAATCCTAACAATTGTTCTATATCTTTAATCATAACAAAATGATTAAGGTGTGTGTATATGAGAATGTCGAAAATATATAATTTAAATTACGAAAAATAGAATCCAAATGGATGACATGTTTTATGTTGCTTCTTTTTTATGGGTGAGATAAGGAGGTGGCCTTTTATTTTACACACTCCATTAATCTATATACTAATGCTATGTCTAGTATGCATTTATGTGCACAGTACATTTATAATGTATTTTAAAATCATGCAATTTTTTATATTGGAAGTACAATTTGTTTATACTAAATCGTGTAACTATTAATATGAAAAAATAATTATACGATTCATTGTAGATAGATTGTACTTTTCAGTTTAACAACTCTAACCACTATGGATGTACCGACGTACTAACTTACTTACACCAAATTATTCAATAAAAGTACAATAATAAATTATTTACTTGCACCAAATCATTCAATACAAGTACAGTAATAAATTATTTGAAATTCAATATTGAATGGTACTAACTACTAACATCTAACAATTAACTTTGTTCGAAAAAAAAAAAATCTATATTCATTGTCAAGGAATAAGTACAAAGAATTAATGTATACACAAGTGTAGCAATATTATGATAGAAATCACAATGATAGTAGTAATCCTTAGACTTGTTTGATTGGACCATTAACCCAACTTTTGTGTGAAATATCAGTTCTTATTGATAGCAATAGCTAACGGGGCCTATTCTGTATTTGGTTATTTGGATGAAAACGATATGGGTTGGGCTATTATCACCCTCAATTTAATCAAAATATAGACTCATTCAACATATTTTAAATATGTGAAATATTAGTGTAAATTGGAAAATGATTGAAAATTATGAATTTTTTCGAAAAAAGTTTTGCAAAGCTGAAAAAGGAAAACTCTCTATTACATCTATGTTATTATAAAAATAAACATGTGTTATTGTAACAATAAAAAACACATATTTATCATTTTTATTATACATATTTATATTTATAGTAACACATGTAAAATATTAAAAAATTATCTTATTATAAAGAGAATATTGTTTAACTGTATAAACAAAATGATACTTCTAAGTTTCATCTGATTCCCCCTCTATTTTTATTTGCTTCTTCCTCGGTCATGTGAAATATTTTACATGAGTATTGTAAAAAAAAAAAAAATTAAAAAAAGATAAAAGTATTTTACATTTGGTTTCATATCCTAAACATCCACTTATACACGTGGTTTTCAATTTTAAACGTGGTTTTCTTCTAACATTTTCATTTGATGTCTAGATTTTTTTTTTTAAATTATAGGTAAAACAGATTTAAAAGAAGAGACATAAATAAAATGTAAAAGCATTTTTAGGATGTAAGTTAAAGAAGAGATATATTTTAAAATTTGAATATATTTAAAAAAATTTATCAAAATTGATATTATTTATTTAGGGGAAATTGAGTTTTAAATAACCCCTCCCACACGACATTCTAATGTTTGTACCATCTGTTTAAAAAAAAAAAAGTGTACCATCTGTTTTTGTTATATATATATTTTTTAGACATGTTTCCAAATTTATTGTTATTGATGTTAATAAAGATATGATTTGAAAAAAAAATAAAAAATAACAATGTATAGTGACTCAGTAATCAATAGTATTTCATAATATCAAAATAATGTTCAAATACAATATTTTTTACTTATACTATGAGTAGTATCTCGCGAAATTTATTCTCAGTGTAAAATTTATATAACTATGTTTATAAATTAATATTATAACACTTATAAAGTAAAATTATAGGATTACATGCTATATATATTAATTTATTGAGGTACACTTGCATGAGACGGTCTCACGGACTCACGGTGAGACGGGTTATAAATTGAGCATTTACGCTTTAATATTTTGGGAGGGGTGGACATGAACGTGATTTGTGCTAAGTTGTACTCCGTCTCAAGCATGAGACGTCTTATATGAGTTTTTGTCTAAATTTTTTTTTGTCGGACAAATGGTGACTCTAACGCATGAACTATGTAGTAGTACTCTAACCACTTGAGTTATTCCACTTCGTCTTATATGTATATTAGTTTATAAGAGTAATAATATCAATTTATAATATAAGTAAATTTCAAAGAGTTTGTGTATTGTCAATGTAGCTTTCTGATATTGGGCCTTTCAATACTGGGCCCAACATGTAAAGCAAACAAAGTATGGGCCCTAACAGAAGAGGAGTCCATTTTGTTTGAATCACTCCACCGACAATCGCCGCTGCTTTCGAGTTTCTGATAATCGCCGCCGCGTCACTGCCGATGACGGGACACTCCTTTCGTCGTATAGTCGCCGTCACCGTTAATTAGGTAAGTTTTATCTCATGAGAGACCTGATTTGGTTTAATTTCGCGTAAACAGAGCATGTTTTAACTGGATATTACCTCATTTTCAATATTATTCCTCCTTTCAGTTAATCTGTGTCTAATAATCCATAGATTTCTAATTAAAATGATGTTATGGATATTTTTGTGTTTTCAGCTCCTGGTACAATTTTTTGTTTTGCACTTTCACACATGTCTTCGAATTTGCACAATGTGCAAATTCATTGTGCATGTTCGACTATATATGTAGTGCAATTGTACCCTAGAAAAATTGCCAAAAAAAAAATTATATGAGTAATAGTTTGGAAAATTTTATAATTTTTTCTTGTGTTTTCAGTGTTGATGATGGTCTGAGAGAGTGTGTGTATAATTAGTAGTGTTGATGGTATGATTAATGTAAAACATTTTTTTCATTTTTTTTTTCAACTTCTTTTAAGATTAATTTTTAAGTGTGATATGTTGTTCTAATTAATTAATAGGTTAGATGGTAGAATGCACTGAGAACAAGTAGTTTGTCGCGTACTTGTACACATTAAATTACTGGTATTGTTTCTACACTGTAATTTTTGGTCCTTTTTTATTCTATTTAAATTCTTTCTAAATAAATTTACGTGTGATTTGTTGTTCTAATTTATAGGATGAATGGTATTATGCAGCGGGAGGTCAATGTCTAAGTCCAGAAAGATCATTTAAATCATTATTGATATTTGGGGTAAGGAAATCTTGTCTCATATTGAGAACCTGTTTAGTTAATCCCTACTTTAGAAGAAATCTTGTCTAGAGTATGATCATAATCTTATATTTGAAAATGACCTAAAAAAGAATTTGCAAAGATGCCTTTTGTAGCAACACACAGTTTATCTGTGGTTTCATTTTTGAGTTTACCACCTTTTCGTTTATGTTCTTTTTCTTTCCTGGTGGAATATTTGTGATTAATAGTTTTTCACTTAAGAAATATCTCTATATTTTTAACAATGCACAACTGCTCTTCATTTATGTTGATCAATAATTTGATAAAACCTTTTTCTTTCATTAAGCCCCACCCACCTTTTTTTCTTCCGACAACACTCATTAATACTTTTCTTAATCTCAATGTGAGCAGTCTGAAATTTCTATTAGGACAAATTGCAATTCGAGGACGAATTTTTGGCTTTTACAGGGTAAGTATCGAACTTTCACATTGTTGCAAAAAGGAACCTTGACAAATTTGTGGGCAAAATTGGGGTATTTTCATGGTACAAAATTGAAAAGTAGCCCGAGCCCAGTTTAATATGTTGGGCCTCAATCCTTTAAACCAAACGTTGGACAATGGCTGATAACTATGCCAATCTCACTTAATCATTTAAAGCAAATGTCGTACCCTAAAATAAAAGACATGATGAGTCAAAACTGATTTGGGGATACATGGTGTAAATTTTTGAATGATTTTTTACTAAAATTTAACCTAGTTCGTGACTAATTTTAAATCTCCTGATTGTCAATATTTCTTTTTGAGTAAGTCTCCAGTAAAATTTGTTCATAGTATGAAATTGATATCATTGTATTTTATAAATTAATACGAAAACACTTATGAATTGATACCATCACGAACACATATAAACTAATATTATAACATTAAATGCTATGAGTTTTTGTTTATAAGTGTAATGATATCAATTCCATACTATAAAGAAATTTTACAGGAGAGTTTATGTTTATTTTTAACGGCATATGTGCAAAATTCTTTTACAATTTGTTATATTTTGGCGTATGTGCAAAATTCTTTTACAATTGTTATGTTTCTTTTACAAGTGTAAACACAATATTTCTTTTTAACGGCGTATGTGCAAAAACTTTTTTTTGTTGAATGATATTGAAAATGAGGGCATAGTTCTTTTACCCCCAAAAAATTAATTATCTTAGAGAGTTCACTCTCCACTACAATCTCAGAGTGCCCTTAGTGTGTGTTTTGAAACTCTAAAAACAACTTCTTGAATCACTTATTTTCAAAATTATCTCTCACAGCTTTTGTAAAAAAAATAATTCTAAAAATTGTTTTGTAGAGTTTCAAAACACACCCTTTGTATAAGATATAAGGCCTTTTAAGTCTTACATATAGGTATAATATTTGGGACAAAAAGTCTAAATTGCCCTTATAACGCAACAATGAAAATAGTGCCGAATTTTCGTGTCTGAAAATTTTGAATTGCACTTCCAGAGAGGCTTTTGCGTGGCAGGTGCAATTAATTCACTGCAATTTCTCTCACCTCTCTCATTTTTCTCAGGCCACTCGCATCTTTTTCTCTCTCTAAGAAATTTACACCTGAAGCTTTGTCTTTGGAACCTTTTCGTCTTCGTCGCGTTTGCATCGGCGATCTTCCGGGATTGTCGTTTGCAGAGTTCAGTACCACCTTTTCTAGATACTTGGAAGTCTTCACGTCTTGAAGTGTGAGTCTTTAAAAAAATGTGAATTTGTGTGTTTTTTTTTTCCGTTTAACGTGCAAAATTATGTTTGATTTATTGATGGGCTTCCTCACCTTTATCATATGGTTCAAGTTTTGGCGAACGACTGGTTCTAAAAACTACTCTCTCCGTTCTCGTTCTTATTTAAATATTTACTATTTACAAGAATTTTAATGTAGGAGTTTATTATTATAAAAAGGGATAAAATTGTTTTATTATGTGGTTAAATGATAAAGTAATAACATTTGTGTAAATTAAAAAAGATAAAATTGACTTTATTGTGAGAAAAGTAATATTATAGGTGTAATATTGAGATGTTTAAGGAGTATAGATAAAATGGAAAAAGTTGATTTATTGTTATTTATAGAAATATACATTTAAGTTTGGGATGAACATTTTTTACAAATGTTCAAATAAGAATGGAAAAAGGAGTATTTCTTTAGATCTGAAGGTTCTAACCTTAAAATGTAACTATGTAATAAACCCCATCATTTTTTTTTTTTTGGCGCAAGTGCAAAATTATGTTTTGTTTGTTGATGGGTTTATTCACAATTAGCTTAAGGGTTCAAGATTAGTTTACAATTTTAAGATTCTTGATTTTCTTTTCAGAATTTTGCGTTGATCGTCAGTTTTATTTTATTTGAAACCTGTACAAATGGATAGAGGTAATGTGGTTTCTTGAGTACTGTATTATTTGATGTCTTTGGCCATCTATGAAATTTTGGGGGTTAAACAAGTTGTTTGATGTAAGAAGTATTTCTGATTGGGTGAATGATTAGAATGTAAGTGCAAACTTCTTGTCAAAGCTGAACATGTGCAATATATAAGTCTGTGTGCGGTAAATATATTCAAGTGTGGATACTTATGCACTTGTGTGTTGAGGTTCTGAATAATTGAGTTAAATAAATATCTATTTATTTTGTGGTTTAATCAGTCCGTGTGCAGTAAATATGATCAAGTGCAGATACTTGTGCACTTCTGTGTTTTATGAGAAAACACTTGTGGTTTGATGTTTTATGCAATGTGGTTTTTTTATTGTGGTTCCAAATTGAATTATTGCAATAACTCCGCACAAATGTACATGTAGAGTCCAAAAATGGAAATAGTTGAACGAACTAGGAATGAGCTTAAATCTGATCGTGGGAAGTCCGAAGTAATTGAAAAACCGAGAAAACATGGTGAGCTATCCAAATATTTACCACATAGCATTGCTCTATTTTACTAATACAATGCTAAATTATATAACACTTATGGTAAATGGTTTTTAGGTGGGAGAGAAGATAAAGGACATAACACAGGTTCTGGTAATGTGTGATGCACTAGTAACTAAAAAAAAGGTCAACTACCAGTTTTATGCCTGAACTTAAAATGTTGAATGGACCTCTTATCTTATTTGTAGATTCGGAGTTTGAATTTGTCTTTAGGAACAACGGCCTGGCACCCAACACTGATTCGTTAACCGAAGGTTGGTTTTTGAATTTATATATATATATATATATATATATATATATATATTTTATTTTTTTTTGAAACAGATTTCTTAGGCATAACAATTGAGTTCATAAAAATTATGTTAAAAGTTGAACGTGGATTTGATGTTTCAGGTTGCAGCAGCAAAAGTCATGGTAATTGGAAAAGGAAAAGGAAAAGGAAAAGAGACCAGCTAAAAATTTGTTTTCGTAAGTACCTTGTTTTTGTATTTTTATACTTTTATTTGCAAGATATACCAACTTAACTTATTTATGTTTTTCTGATTGTTTTTTTTTTTTTTTGTTAGGGGATGTGGTGATAAAAGAAGGTGGAACGTACTACCCGGAGCAATTTCAAGACGGCAATCAAGGAGTTGAAACTACTTCATTATGATGAAGATCAGTTGCAAGAGGTGAAGAGGACACCTTTCTGGTTATTATTCAATGCAATCTATCGGTCTGATTCTGAGAGATTGAGAAGTCGGTCTGATAAGAACGAAAAATTATCTGAAAGATCATTATGTGTTTCAATGATTCGTTGGACAGATTTTTGATTGGGGGTGACGAAATAAAGTTGACCAACCTGGATGTAAATCTTATTCTCGGTGTGAGTGGAGGAGATAAAGCTATCGATCAAGGTGACAGGGTGCAGATTACCAAAGTGGGTAAATCGTTGCTTTGGGCGAGAGCTTGCCAACGGAAAGGTCGATTTTTGATGTACAAGAATTTGATATATGACAAGCTTAAGGAAGCTCTGAGTATGAACAACGAGAATAGCCTGCTTGATGTGGCTAGATTGACACACTGCTATTTGCTGGCAGTTTTGCTTGCTCCAAATCAAAACACATCGATGGCCGTACAATTAACTCAATATCTTGAAAATTTCGATGACATTTATGGGGTATGATTGGTGCACTTTCATCGTCAAAATGTTGAAGAGTCAAATAATGTCTAGCAGAAGTTTGAAAGCGGGTGGTTGTGCGATGCTACTTCCTGTAAGTAGCCCATATTAATAAAAAAAACATTTCAGTAATTTATTTCATTTTTATGTTAAAGATCTTTCTAATGACTTTGCATACTTTGCAGTTTTGGTTGTGTGAACATACAACCTTGATTAATCCGTCAATGAGGTGGCTTTCCCCACGTTTTTTGAAGTGGGACTTGAAGGAGCTGAAGAAATGTTTGGCCAGGATTAATATTGCTGAACGCAATAAAAAGTTTTGTGAGTTTTAAACAACAATTGGTCATTAGTTAATAAGATTTGGAGTATAGTTGAAAATTATGAAGTGCACTAACTTCTTTACCAGGTTCAAAAAATGGAATTGAAAGCCACGTCAATTGAAAAGGACGCATTTCAATCGCTGCACAGGTACTGGGAAGCAAAACAGGAACATATAACCTCTAATGATGAATCTGCAGAGAATATTGATGATGGGTCATTCAAAGGCAAACTGGTTACATATAACAAAGGAGAATCTCCGGATAATATAGAGTGTACCATCCCGATTGCAATGCGTGATGAAATTGATTCTGGAATGGATACACCAATTCGGAGCAGGTTTTTCTATTTTTTACCTTCCTTTTAGGTTTGCATTATAATTAGTCTTTATGATAAAAAAATGTGACATGTAATATCAGTTTTCTTTTATGATTTTAAAGCAAACATTCAGGTTTTTTTATGTTATTTCAAAAACTATATACAGCGGAAGACCCTCTAAAAACATTAACCTCGTATTTCTATTTTCACAGTGGGGTTCATGTTGACAAACCGCCAACCTCAAAAAACCAAGGGAGCAATTGAGGTAGTAGACTCCCTCCCAATTAGTCACGAGTTTGGATCTTCAAAAAACTCCAGAACCTTCGAGGGACCTGTCAACAATCCACGACGTGTGAGTTTGATGATATCCCATCCTTCAGCCGAAGATTTCAGACTTTGTGACCCAAGCTACGAATGTTGGAGCCGAGATTGACAAAATCATTGAAGATTCTCTTTTGAACGAATCTGTTGGTCTGGCAAAGTCATCACGGGTGGTCGATGGATAGTGAAAAGGATGTTCAAAGCGAACTGGAGGAGTGTAGGGGATTGGTTTTGGAAAGGGACAGAGAAATAGAAAATTTGAAAGTACAGATGCATGTATTTTCAGAGGAGAAAGAGAAGGTGTTGCAACTTTTCAATGCAAAGATGGAAAAGATTCTTGAAAAGGAGAAGGAAATAGAAAATTTGAAAGTGCAGATGCATGTATTTTCAGAGGAGAAAGAGAAGGTATTGGAACTTATCAAGATAAAGATGGAAAAAGATTCTTGAAAAGGAGAAGGAAATCAAATTTTGGAAGGAAAAAGCATTTCAATTGAGGGATTTCCAGAAGAAAGACATTCATGAAAAGATCAAACAGCATGTCGATTCGAAATGGGTGAAGCAGCTGGAGGAGGAGAAGGAATCGCATAAAAAAAAATGCAGAAGATGGAGTCAGAAATCGGTATGTTACGTGTGGAGAAGGAGGAGTTGAGAGTACAATTGAAAGAAGCTCGACTCCTAAACCCCGAGACCCCTTTGTGGATGCTATTGAAATGCTACATATTGCAAGATTGGAGAAGAAGGAACTCATGAAAATACTCGTGAAAATTAACGCAAATCTTGCTCAAACTATAGACGCATATGCTGAAACTGATAATTTTAATGAGGATGTATAAGTTTTATGACCATGAAAATTAACCTTGATAATCTGGTCTCCTCTTCTCCCCTTTTATTGGAGTAATTTATCTCCTCTTTTTCTCTTGGTAGTATGAAACTATGAAAGAGATTTTTTTATTAGTTTTGCTTATTTAGCTTTTTTAAAATTATTTGTATATATAACAATATGAAAGATTGAAATCATTGATATGTATTTTGAGGGAGAAGTGGAGAACTAAGCATCCTAATTCCTAAGCTTATTACTGTGGGTTGGTTACTTGGATAATTGGATTTGAATTGGGTTACTTAAATATATAAATTGGTTGGTTGCTGTAATGCCCCACCACACCAATGTCACCATTAATGGACTAATGTTTAACTATTTTGATGAATTAGTAATTGGGCATCAGTGTTAAATAAGCTTATTAGTTATTAGTATTACCGTCAATGCCGTAATGCCCAGTTTGCTTGGAGATTGTTTGATATTTTTTATTGAGAGAAATTTTGTTAAAGATATAGATATAGACTCAGTTATTGATGAATTTTATCTTTTGAAGCCTCATAGGTCTGGTACCTAAGTGAATATTAAAATATTTTGTTATATACAAATTTTAACGTGTTGAAAGCGTTCTTATCGAATCCCATCCGCCTCTTTCATCTTTAGGTTAATTATCTATTGTTGTTTCACAATTGTCACCCGCAGAGTAGAATTTGGCGAAGATGAAGAGGTATTCATCCAGGTTGTGATTTGAGCTGGATTGCGTTGATTGGGATTCAGGTGGTTTGATTCTTGATTTAATTCGTTTGGGATTTTACAGAGATTTTGAACTTGCATAAAATTGGGTCAAGGAAATGCATGCATGAGCAAGTCATATTAATATAAATGCATTATTTCAATCTCATTTCTCAACTCACCACCTCCTAATATTCAGTGTTTCGCATCCCTAACCCTCCCAAACTTCTTTATTTTTTATATTATATAGTAGTTATATTATTTAAATTATAATAGTAAGGTTAGATAAATGATAATTTAATCTAAAAAATATATATTTAAAGAGAAATTTTGTATAATGTCGATAATGAGACAATTATGTAAATATTTCAGTATATTTATAAATTTCAATTGTAATAGATTTGGTTGTTATGCATGACTTTTTTTTTATGTATTTTATATTTGTATTTTCTTTTTGTGGGAAAACTTTGTGTGAACTTCCTAGTTAAATATGAACTCTTTTTCTTCAAATATTGTTTGCTATGCATCACGAGATATAATCGTTGAGTATGCTGTATTATCATTTATTATGTATCTGAAATATCACTTATTTAAAATTAAAGTATTTTTTAAATAGTGGAACTTCATTATAACAATTGATAGTATATATCATAATTGTGACATTCGAAAAAAGAGAATCTGGCATGAATTCGGGATCCATATCACTTAGATTTGTTCTTTATTGTGCCCCCGTCATAAAAAGTTCCTGGATCCGTTCCTGGATCCGATTGAGGATTTTAATCAATGCCCTCAGCCTCATTATTCTCTTGGATTCAAGTAAGTATATTCATGAAAATCTGGACGTTATTATTCCCTCTAATGCTTGAAGGTCTTTGACTGATTATGATGCATATTACTTTATTTTTAGAATGTGCTTTAACTATTTCTTATTTTTCAAGGACAATAATTAATTGTCTCTGCAACTTATTAGCGTATTGGTTACTTGTACTGGCTTGCTGGACTTAAAAGACGAACGTTAAAAATCTGATTAAGGTGCAGTGAAGTTACATACTCAGCAAGACCCAATCAAATGGGCATTTTCATCATCAGAGATGTCTATGGTCCTTATCTCAATGACTTGCAATTAGGTGTGAATGTAATATCAATAATGGCCTCATTGTCTCTATATATATTTTTTAGAAATTTTATTTGCTTATTGACAATGTGCAATTACTGTCTAGATGGCTCAAAATCCTCTGTTAATACATGATTTTTGGTAACTTAACTAGTGTTGTAGCGAATTTTTTATGTTGTCGCTCAAAGTGAATTTAATCGCATCCATCGTTGAAGAACTATAATGGTAATTTTGTGCTAGGATAGTTAAAACCTTCAATTAGAAAATGGATTGCTCATAGGACCCATCATTCATTGGGTCACACGAATGGATCATTCCCATGAGTTAAGTTTTGTTTTTGTTTTTTTGGGGAGCTTTAAAGACAAAAATAGGAAGAATGATTTTTAAAATTTATGTTTTAAAAACTTCATTCCGACCAAGCGGTAGAATCAAGTCGGACCGGTGAATTTCCTCTAACCAAGGTCGATAGAGGTGTATATATGCATTATTGGGACCTTCTTCCAACCGGAAAATTCGGTTGAAAACGGTCAAAAGCAAGAACATTGAGCAAAGCCGTTTTGTGGGTTTTCATTGAATTTTTATTTTTTCTTGACCGTCTCTCCACTTCACGCTGCCTGGAGCCACCACCGCCGTGCCCTCTTCCCACCACCCCGCCTGACCCTCTCTTCCCCACCACCGCCCCTCTTCACCCACCGCATCGCCATGCTTTGTCATCAACAAGAAAAGAAGGTGGGCGTGAAAAACGCCCGCCGCCCCTCTTCCCCCACCGCCCCTCTCCACTTCACCGCCCCCTCTTCACCCACCGCATCGCCCTACTTTGTCATCCAACAAAAGAAGCGGGTGGATTGTCGGATTAATTCGGGTAATTGGATAAAGCAACTGGCGACCCGATTGAAGAAAAGTGAAAGGGAGAATGAAATGAAGGA
This sequence comes from Stenogyne calaminthoides, assembly GCA_037126765.1. NCBI lineage: Eukaryota > Viridiplantae > Streptophyta > Magnoliopsida > Lamiales > Lamiaceae > Stenogyne > Stenogyne calaminthoides. The sequence goes on from JBBCBC010000032.1 coordinate 21,221,590, forward strand.
GAAGAAAGATTAGGGTTTTAAAATGCCCTTTTTTTTTTTTCCAGTAAACCCATTTATCATTTTTTTGGGCTTTGCTTTTCATTTTTCATTTTGGGCTTTCTTTATATATATAATATTTATTATATTGTCATCTAAGGCTCCCATCCGTCAAATCCGTCCGGCCGGTCCAACCTTTTTTGAGAATTAGATTCGGCTCAACTTCCGGTTCGGTTTTAAAACATATTTAAGGTTAAAATGCAACTTTTTTAGCGACTCTTTTGTAGACAAAAGTCATTTTTTTCAAACAAAGTGATTTTTTTTCGTCACCAGAAAAAATTAAATCGTTTATCTTTAGTGTCCTTTTAAATCCTATTTCTTTGTCTTAGAGGCATTTTCCTCTTGATTTGGACAAGCTACATAGTTTTCTGATACTTAGAATGTTGTCTTGCTTAACACAATCTTCTCCAAATAAACGATTGTGCACGCTTTTCGGCACGTATGATATCAGTAAATATGAGGAAAGTCATGGTGCTATTTTGAAAAATGCAACATTTATTTCACCTAATTATCTCATTTTTCTGCAAGCATTCTTCTATTTATAGTTTAGTTCCAGAAAAACTTCTGGAGTGAACCATAGTACAGTGAAAATTAATGCTGTAGCATGTGTGCTATTTTTACTGAAAACAATTCATTGGCTATTTTATTTACTGTATACCTTTATTTTATTAACTATCATAATATAAGTTCTTTTTAATGTAAAGTTATTTATCCATCATGACAAAGATATACGTACAAAAAATAGTATTATAAATATAAACACAAAATGAAAAACATATGTACTAACAATGCACTAAAAAAAATGTTAATAACATAATATTTTACATGAATACTTAATTCAGTATAATTCATACTAACATTTCAGAATATACAACAATAATCAAACAATATGAATAATCTATAAACATATATATATATATATATATATATATATATATATATATATACATGTAAAAAACTTGAAGATCTAATTAGTATATGTGACAAATTACGATGCGATATGCGAGAAGACGCGTGGTAAAAACTAAGACCTATAAAAAGTGGTCACATTTCTCTCATTTAACACATACAAATATTGAATACACAGAATTTCAAAATTCTAGCGACCTGATTCGGTGGTTCAAAGTATCCGCGTTCTTGTTTAACGTTCTTTAAGTGCTTGAGGCGTTGGGAGTTCTTTGCGGAAGTTAATAGAAAATGATCTTCAATCCAAGATTAAGATGCGTTAAGCCCTTTGATCGACAATCTTCTAAAAAGTCTCTAAAATCCCGAAGAAGCGATCTTTGATCTAAAAATTAAGGCACTAAGCCCTCAAATCGAAATTCAAAATTAAATCATGAACAATCTAGATCCAAGATTAAGGTCTTTAGCCTTTAATTGAAGTTCTTCTCAAAAGTCCTCGAAAATCAGTCAACAACAATCTTGATCCAAGATTAAGGCATTAAGCCCTTAGATCCACGTTCTTTTAAAGAAAGTCACTTTCGGAATCCTCAAAGTCCCTAAAAGCAACATTTAATCCAAGATTAAAGCGCGAATCACCTTGGATTAGTGTTATAAATCCCAAAATTCAAGTTCGAGATCATATTCATTTGCAAATCGATTCTAGATATCTTGAAAAAAGTCAAAGTTATGATCGAATGGAAGAATCAAAGGATCAAATCAAAGATTGTATTCGAAATTATTGATTAAAGAAATCATATTTGTAATTTCTTTTTCGTGTTTATTCATATATTAAATATAAAATTTGTGTTTACAATATTAATGGTGATTTATAGTATTTTTTTAACTTTTTAATTTGTAAGACATGATACTTTTTTAAATTTTTATAAAAAATATAAGATTTGAGCACCACAAACCTGCAAAAAATACCTTTTAGTTATATATATTTTAACCAAGTAATAACTTGTTTGTCGTCTCATGGAATATTTTGTATCCTCTGAAATTGCTAAAATACACACAAGTTTAGTTGAACTTGTCTAAAAAAATATTGAAATTTTTGGATTAGTTGCAAAAATAAAATCAATACCGCTACAATTGTTTATCAGTCACGGTATATCATATTTTTTTCACCTTTTTTAAATTTTTGCAATTCAAAGCACCTGCCAATTTTTTTGGAAACAATTAAATAACTTGGTTGCTGTAGCTATCTATAGTGCCACATAGATGTCACAATTAACAAATTAAACATTTCTTTTAAAATTAGATTTTTTTTTTGAAAAAAACGCTTTTAAAAGATTTAGGATTAAAATCTTTGCATCTCTTCCAGGTGGACATCCTACGAAATCAATTATAAATTAAAAGGTATACAAACGTCTATACTAATGAATAAAAAACTTTTTTGCTGAATTTTTAAAAACATTTTCAAATAATTTTTTGTAACATTTTTGTTCATAAGTCGTTGAATCTACGTGAATATCTTTATAGTAGCTCCGTCAACCAATTATTATTATCTGAAAATGAGTATATTCTTTGAATTACAAAAATTAAAAAATAATGTTTCGAATTATAAAAAAATAATAATAATAAGTAGAAGAAGGTATATTGTAATCGATAAAAACCTAAATGCAATCAACCCAAAAATTAAAATAAAATCAAGTGATATTATTCTAAAATGCTATTTTCAAAAGTTCTATACTTCATTTAAAATTGAGTTTGTTCTTGCTTATTTTTTTTCTCAAAAATTGTATTAAATCCTATATTTATATATTCCGTTTATAAAATTTAAAATAAATTTGAGATTAAAATGAGGATTTAACTTTTTTAAAAGCATAAATATTTTTAGGATAATATAGTACTCAAATATAACTCTCCCATAAAATTTGTTCATCCATCGGTATTAGTGAGGCTCTAGATTGTGCTAGCGCGATTCTGAGTCAACGAAAAAGAGAGCATCCTTTTATTTTCGTAAGTTTTATATTGTCTTTTAAATTTTTGTGGATCTGTGGATACCTTCGTTTGTTGTCTTATCGCCTTCCCAAATGTAAATGTGGCCTCGATTTCTCTCCTAGTTGAGAGATCCTCGATTCGCACTCCCAAGTTGAAATATTTTTGTTTAATTTATCTTACGGGTTAAAGAACTTTGATCTTATTTTTTTATCGCGTTGTCTTGTGAAGACAATTTTTTCGTTATCAAGTTTTAACAACGTATATAGGTCTCGGAAATCAAATTGGAGAAGCGAATTGTGACAAAGTTTTATGAGTGTGTGGTGGATTGAAGAGTAAAACAATCGATGGTAGAGGGTGATACTAGTGAATATATGATGGAAATAGGCATAAAACTATTCTTAAGCATATTCTTGATTATATAATTTGTCTTATTCAGAGAAAAATTAATGATTTGGCTCTTCGCTTAGTTATGGCATTTAGCCACATTCTCAAGTCCTTATTATTTAGAACTCCAACTATTGTGAATGAAACTTTCTCGATATTTATGGTTCTTGCTTTTTTTAAGTTTTAAGTTTTTTTTCATAAAAAAAAGTAATTTTAGGATATAAAAGTCATTTGAGTTATATATTATTTTTAAATCTTGTTTACCAAATTTAACTAGAGGGTTTATATATTTTAAGGTAATTTCAATGTAGAATTTAGTATCATCTAGGAATGTAAATGGCTAAAATTTCGTCCCCGAGGGGTGGGAGAATCTCTAATTATTTTTTTTCTGAGGTGGGAATCGTCTCGTTTTTCTTTGAAAACCTAATAAATAGTTATTGATATATTTCTATTATTTTAATTATTATTGTTTTCATCCCGTGACAATAACTTTTAAATTCAGCGTGAATATTTTTTAAATAACAAACAAAATGAAGGCAGAGACAATAAATAATAATGTTAAAATGGAAAATACAAAAATAAGAATGAACAAAAATGTCCAAAATATTTCTAAAAATAACTGTTTTTAAAATTAGTTTATTTCTAATTAATTATTGTTTGACTTTTTTTTCCACTTTTACCCTACTTTAATCACACTAATCTTTTTTCTTTTGAACAACCAAAAAACTTGTATTAATAAGAATAGTTTGAGACTAAAGATCTTTCCTTCCAAGCGGAATTTCAAATCCCCATAGTCGAAAAACAAAGCGAGGAACAATGATATAACACTACCACGCTTACTCTATTCTAGGATTTGAGCGCCACGACCCCGAATGTGATCTTCTTTCTTAACAGTATTTTGTAAATACTTCGTTGCCCAATCGCTTTTAATTTAGTCAACCACTTTTCTGGGTTCGGTTGATGTTTTTGAAAGAACCATTCATTTCTTCGCCATCATATATTACATATTTTTATATATGACTAAAATAAAAAAACGTGGATTTGATAAATAATTACTTTAAAGAAGACTATATTTATCTTTTTATAATAGCCTTTCTTAATTTCACCCCCAATTTCTGAAATTATTTTTTTATAGGACAGCAGGGAGTATTATAGATCATATATCAAATTATAGTAGTATCTTTTAAGTACAACTTTCAAACATAATAATTTCATTTCATTACTTAAAAACATATTACATGTACATATTGTTTTTTATAGTATAATAACATCATAATATTGTTTTTTATATTATTTCATATAACAAGTTTACTTTGGGCGGCCGATTTAAGGTCAGAACTCTTTGTAGTGGTTAGATTAAATTTCTGAAATCCCACTTGATGTTCTTCACATCTTAGATAATTGGAAAAGAATATTGTAATTAATTATATTAAAAATTATTATAATTAATTAACTTAAAACAAAATTATTATATTTACTATTTAATGAAATAATTACACGTTTAAAAATAAATTTAAATTACACGATGCATCTGCTCAAAAAGATACCCCATTAATTGACCGTGAACCAAAACACCCATATTGATATGTAAGTCAAAAATTTCTTCAAAAATGAATATAATTAATTTTGTATGCGTGTGAATACTCTCTGCCCGCGTTGGGCCTACATTACCATATGTGATTATGACTTTTAACTATATCGGATGAATAGACTGGTACGGACTCATGCAAAACGTGGGTATATAATTTTATTATTTTACTTACGCAGACGTGCCGTTAATTCTAACTCATAGCCGTATTTAAACGCAAGCAGAATTATACAAAATGGAAA